>CM060869.1:764223-1201406 GCA_030737845.1 Acorus calamus | reverse complement strand
TCCCTTTGGTTTCCGTCATCTCCTCGCCATAGTAACAAAGTTCGTGTACGATAAGTATCGATATGTAGCATATTCGGTACCGTACGTATATATTCATAAATCATACGAGACAAATACGAAAAAGTACAGAGATAATGAATTTTATATGCATTATGTTCAGAACTATAAGTTTTGTACAGAAGATGTCTACTTAGAGTATTTTAACGAAAATTAAAAAAATAACGGAATACTTTGTTACTATGCTCCTCGCCGATGCCCTCGGCTGGTCCACCTCATTTCATCTCATCCCGATGTACATTTATACTGCAATAAACAATCAGGTGGGGGAGAAATAGATGGGGAGAAAGAAGAGTTCTTTATACAAGAGGGGCAAAGTTGTAATTGACAGGGGAGTATTATTTTCTTGTTTACATGGACTTATTTGTATATTTTCAAATTACACTTGTTAAGATAACAGAATATTTTGAGAATATTCTAGTTCTGTATGGGGTTTTTTAGCTAAGGGGTTGTTTTTGGATTTTGATTGGGTTTGCAGGGGGTTATTTGGATTTCATTAAATTACAGGGGGTTATATGGATTTAGTTAGATGGAGAGGGGTTTTTTAACTCGTAGGACCAGTTTCTAATATAATGTGCAGCTGCATGCCTGCATGAGGTTGATAGTAGGCTGTTATATAATTATTAGAAATGGGTTCCTTTGACACATGATGGTTTGAGTACAGGCAGCCAACCCATGAAGCAGTTGATGCCTTTCTGATGCAGATATCATAGCCGTACAATATATGGACGACCGAGATCAAGTGGAGCATAAGAAGAAGGGACATCTTGATGAATCGGGAGCACCGTGACTTCAAACAGCCATAACTTTTGAACCGTAGATCGGAATCGCTATTATAATATGTCCACGTGTTCGTATCGACGAGCCCTACAGGAGTAGTGGCTATGCCACTACGCCATTTTTCGGAGCGTTCTGAGATCGTCTTGGGGGTCAAATCGACGGTTCAAAGTTATTTTTACTATTTTTGGGTTGTTTTGAGGTTGTTAGGATTTTATTTCTTTGTTAGGATTTACTATATTTAGATTTGAATTTCAAATTATTATTTGAATTCAAATTTGAATTTTAGTTAGGATTAGATAAAGATATTAGATTTGTTTGTTAGATTTAGATAATTAGTTGAAATCCTAGTTTGTTGGGATTCTCTTCTATAAATAAGCTTGTGAACCCATTTGATTATTTAGTTTATGAATATTTGAAGTTTAGTTATTTTATCTCTTGTATTTTGTTAGGAGTACTAACAATTGCAAAGATCTCCCAATTCTCTATTATTTCATCCGAAGTAGTAGATTATTGAAGCCCAACCCCCTGGCATTCTTTTGAAGATCAATCAACAGCGCGACATTGGAGCCTACCGATTTTGTTCTTTTGAACGGATCCGTAGAAAAGCGTGGTTATACGCTGCATCACTTTCCAATTTAGGAAATGAGTTGTTCATATGATTTTTTGTTAATTATAATTGTTATATGTCTCGGATGACGAAATTGGGTTAGTAATTGATGTCTTTCAAAGTTAGGATCAATCATCTTCACATTTGATGTTGTTTAGCATTTCTTTAACAGTTGGGGTTTTTCAAAGCCAAGCACTATGGAATTGGTGATGGCCTCATGGGGAACTTAGTCGTGACAAGATGAAGGCTGCGTTTGGTTGCACGATTATAAAACTGATTTTAGACAAAAACTGAATTTAAAATTAATTTTTGTAGTGCTTCTCCATAGCTTCTAAAAAACTCAGGTTTTGAGCATTTTTTTACAGAAATCCGTATGCAGCTTTTATCACCAGTTTTATTGTTTGGAAATAGGTTTGAGAAAAACAGTTTCCTACAAACCCAAAAATTATTCAAACATGTTTTCAAACGGGCCCGAAGTAGAAGATAGAAAACATGATTGACACTCTGTGTTTTCCAAGGCCAAGCACTATGATTGGCACATCTTCTCTCAATAGTCTATTCCATTAAAATGATTTTTGTTGCTCTTTATCATTCACCGGTATAACAACCATAGCTCTTGTATGAATGTCAAGCATTCCAATTGAAATTATTACCATGACTACTGGTTGTACAGGCAAATTGTACTAGCTTTCATATCACAAAATTTGAAGGAAAAGCTCACCATGAAATATGAGAGAGAAATTGTTTACCACTATTTACAGTATGCTATTATTATTTTACATTCTACACAAAAAAAGAAAACTGTGGAATCCCCTTCAGTGCCCTTTGAATCCCATGTCATAAAAAATGTCATGCAGAACCCCATCAACCACATCACTATATAATTAAGCAAAGGCAAAACTCTGAACATGATAATAAACATGTTCCAATAACAAGTCTGAGCCTCTAGTTATCACCTCCCATAAACAGCAGTCTCAGAGATGGTGGCAGCACTAGACGAAGTGGCATTATGATGCTCGCACTGATCTCCACACATGTCGTTCAACTCCATAGTCTTTTCATCAGTGAATGGGGGCTTTGTAGGCATGGGAAGCTGTTCATCCTTTTTTAAGAGCATATGCAAGGTTTTAGACATTGGAGGTCGTAACAATGGGTTCTCTTGCGTACATAGAAGTGCCACATGCACCGCCCTTGATATATCTGCTACAATAGCATCTCTATATTGATTACTATGCAGCAGTATATTTGGATCAATGAGTTCTTCTATTGTTTCCGAGTGGAAATGCTTCCATGCCTATAATCAAAATTCAGACAGAACAACATTATAACCAATTGCATGGCTTATAATTTATCTTAATGTTACAAATGCACACACTAGAAAATTAACAATATCTGAATGTAAGTCCTAATATTTACTGTTATAAAGACATTTAAACGCCAGAAACTTACTTCGTTCGGTAAACTGTCGGTGTACACAGCCACCTGGCTTTTGTTATTTTGCTTACCACTGACTATTTCCATCAAGAGCACACCAAAACTATAGACATCAGCCTTCTCTGTTAATTGACCATGAGCTAGATATTCTGGAGCCATGTATCCCCTGTATTTCAAGATTGAAGAAAAATATTTGTCACCATGCATATTTATATGTAAACATAACAATTGATTGTGTTTATTGTTGATATGAGTTGAACAAGAAACAAGGCAAAGATAGATACTGACAGGGTCCCGGCAATGGCAGTGCTGATGTGACTTTGATCTTCTTGGAAGGACCTCGCCAATCCAAAATCAGCAATTTTAGGACGGAGTCTCAGATCAAGCAATATGTTGCTTGCCTTTATATCTCTGTGAATTATCTTGGTGCTCGAATTCTCATGTAAGTAAGCTAAACCTTCAGCTGTTCCAGTAATTATTTCAAACCTCTTTTCCCATGTCAACAATTTACCTCGTTCCTTATCTGTCACATGTATAGGAGATTTTTCAGATGTGAGATATGTTATAAATTGTTGAAACTGGTACAACCTTCAGCATCAATGTCATGTAGCTGGAAGGCAATATCAGTGGAATAGTTTAGAGTTGGATTGATCTTATTTGTCTGGTGACTGAGCTTTTCATTAAGCAGGGTTGCCTTTGAAATCCACCCATTCAGTGACTTATATACCTACAACAATCATCTACCCATGATAAAATGTGCCTCTTGTGCCATCATTAAATCACATATTTCTCTGCTTAAATTGTATATATATTTTATAATATATGACTGTTTGTGAAAACTCCTGATATCATTATCTGTTAGACTGATTTTGATTGATTTTCAGGAACAGGAAGATCATGTTTATGTGAAATTTTAGTTCACCATAGCCATGCACCACAATAATTGACCACCATGTTGTCTCACAAACTTCCCATAATAAAAAATGTGTAACCTTTTTTTTTTTGACACAAGTAGGAGCAGCTACACTGGGAAAATTTGCAAGATTATTAGTTGTAGCAATGGTTGTTGGACCTGAAGTAAGTAGTGGGCATCAATGGCATTGTGGTGACATCTAAAGCTTCAGTGTGGCTTACATGTCATAAGAGGTTAGTGAATTTACCAAAGATGAAGCAGTCGAGGCTCTTGTTTTGTAGGAATTCATAAACAAGAAGGCTCTCCGGTCCCGAGCAACTGCACCCCAACAACCTGACCAGGTTCTTATGCTCCACACTGCTTATGATGTTAACTTCATTGTAGAAATCTAAAGCTCTGTGCTTGTTGTTGAAGAACAGCCTCTTCACAGCGATCTCTCTTCCATCAGCCAACACACCCTATCAATCGATATCCTTTAGAAACTCGAGATCTTACAATACACACACACACACACACAAAAGTTTTGATTGAAAAAATAGGTGCTTTCAAACCTTGTAGACCGATCCAAATCCTCCCTGCCCGAGCTTGTTAGCTAAATCGAAAGACCCGGTCGCTCTTTCAAGAGTTGAATATTTGAAGTTCAAGCTACTATTGTAGAGAGTTGATGCCAGTTTCACTGTATCATTTGAACCTGGAAATTCAAAACTTCTGGTTATTAAAGTTTCTGAGTAACTCTTACATAAACTTTGTTAATTTCAGAAGTACTGCAAACCTTCACCTTTTCTTTTCTTCTGAATGATCCTGTGTTTCCTAATTGCAATCCCAACAGCTAGTCCCACCCCAACAACCACCACAGCACTGACTATGGTGACAACAACTGCTATGATTTTACCTGAAATTCAATGAAAGATAACAGACATGAATGGGAGGTTGGGATCCAATCAGTGCTAGATAATCAGATTTTGTCAAAAAATGACCCGTGTCACCTCACATGTTTAAAATCAAAGACTCACCTTTCGAGTGCCGGCCACCCGGTACGGCGTTCAAGAAATCGGTGTTCGAGTACCTCAAGAAGCAGCCCGTGTAAAGCGCCCGCCCCTCCATCCCTGGCAGGCACCCCAGAGCAGCCTCCGAGGCGTTCGAAAGGCAGGCCGCACAATCACTCCGGTTGATCGTCCGCCAGCAATTCGCGAGCACGTACGCCGACTCCCCCTGCAACGTCGCCGAAGCCCGCGCGTACCCTCCGCTCAATGGTGCCGTGGTGACCGCGCTCGAGACCGCCTGCTTCACGAGCGTCCCAAACCGCGCCCCGTCTTGGGCGGTGGAGGCGTTCCCGCAGACGGCCTTATCGTTCGGACCGACGAATTCGTTGAAGAAGCTGTAATTCTCGGAGCGCATGAAGCATCCGTCGAGGTATATGCGGCCCCCGGTGAAGGGGAAGCATTTGGGGAGGACGGTGCGGGCCTCGGCGTAGCAGAGGACGCAGTCGAAGAGGTTGAGATCGCCGTAGCATTGCGCGAGGCCGTAGTTCCTGTCGGGGCTCACGCCGAGGATCGCAAGGCCGGAGCCGTTCGATTTCATCTGTTCGGCGATCTGGTCCATCGCGCCGATGAAGTTGGGGACATACGCGGTGGTATTGTATTCCAAAGTGGTCGTGCAGAGGGTCTCGATCGTGTGCGCGCGCGCATCGGCCGTCGCTAGAGGCGTCAGGGATGAGAGGATCAGGAGTAAAAGAGGGAGCTTTTTTGGGTACTCCATTGATGATCTGAAACTGCTTAAAGAGGAAAACCCATTAGAGAGAGTGATTGAAAATTGTGAATTTGGGTTGATGAGAAGAACCATTTGAGAGAGTGCAAATTGTGTTTTTGGGTCTAGTTTAACAGTGGGTTGAATTTGGTTAAACCATTTGAGAGACAGCGAAGATGATCTCAATAAATACAAATCAAAATTCAATTTTGAAATCCAAATCAGATACCCTCTACAGAGAGATTTATAAATTCTTACCGAGAGACTGTGAAGGACTGCTTTAAAGGATCAGCGACCGCTTGTTTTCATGGTGTCCCTTATTAACAGCTTAAAATAAAAGATCGACTTTTGATTTCAAAACATTGATTTCGTCATTTACAGACAAAAATAAAACAGGGGACCCGAGAGTAGAAACAGAAGGAGAAGATACCACGAAAGCGAAACTTGTTTTAATGACCATATAGCCCTCGCTCTTTTAATACAATTTTATTCTGTCGTTTTGTATTTAGGGACTATACTATCATTACTGGAAATTATTGGGTTTTTTTGGCATTTGATGAGTGTGCCCCAAAGAAAATGGGGCGCATTTTACGCGCTGAGACTTTCGGACGCGCCTTCTTTTTTACTTTGACCTTTTTGTCACGAGTGGTTTGACCATTTGAAATTTTGTCACGGATGGTTTAAGTCAACGTCGATGTCGAAAGCCTTTCGTAGACTCCGTAGATTTCTCCGTACAGTGCTCCGCCTTATGTTTCTCCCGTTTTACTCCTCCGGATGTTATAGGATGTGTTTGATTGCGCAATTACAAAATTGATTCTGTAGGAATCTGGGTTTTAAAACTGATTCTGCGGGAAATTCACTTTCTTAGCTTTTTAAAATCGTATTTTTTTAACACTATTTGTTTGAAATCTGTATGCAAGAAGCTGTTACAATAAAACTGTTTGGTTGTACGATTACAAACGCGGTTTCCTACAATCGCAAATACTACAGAATTATCTTAAACGCTATTGTCAAATGTTAGGTGGATTATGAATAGTGATTTTATCATCTCATTTTATTAATTGGATTTATATTGAAAACGAGTACGCCGACAATGTCGTAATCGTAAAATGATGTCATTGTTGTTAGCCACCATTTCATTTGACCTAAGACAGAATTTTTTTTTATTGTTTTTATTTATTTTATATTGGTTTTATGTCAGATGGATCAGCATCTGATTTAAAAGTTAGTGTTGTTTGTTATAAATAATAGTTCATAAAGGATATGAGATTGTTTGTCCGGTGGGTATCTTGTTTCTTAATTATTATTCTCATTGCTAATATAAAAAATATTCTATTTGTTGTTTGGTTCAGAACGAGTGCGGGGTAATATTTTCTAACTTTTCATAATAAATTTATTATTATATTTTTGGTAATTAATTTTACTAATATAATATTTATTTTTTGTGTTAAAAAATGTGGGTGAAATATAACACTTTTTTAGAATAACATGAAAAAACGTTTTAATCCATTAACATCTAAAAGTTATTTCAGTTTTCATTGAAATTTCTATTAAAACATATACTGGTTTATTTAAACATAATTATCAGATTTATTATGACAATTTTATTAATATTCAAATATAGATTTGAAAAGTTTTTATTCATTGTTTCCAAAATTTCATAAACTATATTAAATTCAATCCTACAATCTTGATGATTGCCAGTAGATGGACTATTATTATTTCAAGCAAGCCGCCATGGTGAAATTGGTAGAATAAACAGAAAAAGAAAATCAAATTGGATCAAAGACTTGTTAGGCACCATCCAACGTCAAGAAAGGGTGCAGGTTCCTGAATTATTAATGTATATATGCAATAAGGCTAAAGTTCCTGAATTATTAAAATGCTTGCAATAAGGCTGAGGAGGTATTATAAAAATTTCAACATATTCTATTCTCATTCTGAAACACAACAAATCACCTACCACAAAAAAAGAAAAAATTACAAGGTGCAACTCAACCACCTCAATAAGAATCTATTTAACTTATGAGGCAAGCATATCTGAACTTTGTTGAGTATATACATTCACAGAGGCTTTGGAATTCACTTCACTGAGGGTCCTCAAATATATATTTCAACATGCTAATTCATATCATCCCTTCAAGAATGAAGACCTCTTCAAAGCTGATAAGTGAAACCAATGTAGATATCAAAGTGACTATGATCTCAAAACAGATCAAAACACCTAAAAATTGATGCTGATAGGACGCGATTCATCGGGGCTCAATCAAGCTCACAGTCATACTATTACCTGAAGATATGGAGGAGGACCCATGCCGAGAACTCGAACGACCAAATGGATTCTCTGCATTGCTGTTGAGAAATGGTGGTTGTGACGGTGGAGGGACAGGACCATCATCTGTGAGCATTTTGGCTACCACAGACATAGATGGTCGAAGCTCAGCCGAGGCTTGCGTGCAGAGGAGACCGATTTGAAGCACACGAATTGCAACTTCTGCTCGAAATTGGCCACTTAGGATTGGATCAACAGCTTCTGGGAGTCGATTTGAGTTGTAATAATTCCAAACCTGAGCACAGGCCAATGTTGTTAGGCAATATGATTATGAAGAATTTGTTCAAAATGGTGGGCTAAACAGAATGGAGACTAGTATGAAATCTGGACCAGGGCACGATATAAAAGCGCTCTTGTTAAGTCTTCTATGATACAATAGATCTAGATTCACCAATTACCATTTTAAGGTTTTTGAAATATACAACAGAATTATGGTTCAAACACAAATGAGTTTTACTTACCATCTGTAGAATAGACAAAGGATCCTGAGACTTTGGATTGCTTCTCTTCCCACAAAAGAGTTCAATGAGGAGGACACCGAAACTATACACGTCAACTTTCTCTGTCAATTGGCCACGAACAAGGTACTCTGGAGCCATATAACCCCTACAAATCAACAGTTAGTATAAACTTATGTAAAGGAGTTATAGGCATCTCTTATGTAAAGGAGTTATATGTAGCTTGTCTTACAAAGTTCCAGCTATTCCAGTACTGAGGTGAGTCCTGTCTTCGGGGAAAAGTCTGGCCAGCCCGAAATCAGCAATCTTCGCAGTGAAATTCTCATCGAGCAATACATTGCTTAGCTTGATATCTCTATGAATGATCCTCAATCGCGATTCTTCGTGAAGATAAGCCAACCCCTCCGCTGTCCCCACAATGATATTGTACCTCATCTCCCAGCTTAGCTTCTCACTATATCTCCTATCTGCGTATCATATACAACAATTCACACTGATAAACAATGATGAAACTAATGAAAATTTTGAATTCAATTTGTGGAAGAGAGAATCACCAGAGAGATGATAATGAAGGCTATTGTTCGGGACAAATTCATAAACAAGAAGGCTTTCCGGGCCAGTGATGCTGCACCCCAAAAGCTTGACAAGGTTCTTGTGATGAACACCACTTATCAAGTTGATTTCATTGAAGAAGTCATCAACCCATTGCCTTGTGTTGAAAAACAGTCTCTTTACGGCCACGGCCCTTCCATCCGGTAAAATCCCCTGTTTCCAGAAAAGGCAACTAACTAGCCTCAGTAAAACATGTACACTGACTCAGTTTGTCTTCCTGTAATGAATTTTAACTTGCCTTGAAAACAGATCCAGAGCCCCCTTGACCAAGCTTGTTTGAGCTATCAAAATAATTCGTCGCCCTCTCCAGCGTTTCATATTTGAAGTTCAGATTGGATTTATTCACAGTCTTAGCAAGGGCACCAAGTTGTTTCTTTTCTGAAGATAATCGGTTTTGGTTGCTTTGTTAAAAAACCACTACCATACATTATACAACTACACATATTTATGATCCTTAGAAATATAGTCAAATGAAATACCTCTACTCCTCTTGTCAAGTCTCCTCCTCCCAAAGAAAAAGGCTGATCCAAGAACCAAAGCAACCGCAAACACAGAAAAAACCACCGCCAGTATGATTGCAAGATTTCGACCTCCTGAAAAACAGTAACACATAATTTAAACTAAATCGGTCTCAACTCCGCATCCTCACATACTTATCTGATGTACAAGGTTTGTGAGTGATTCCGTGCATCCAGGTTTTCCCAAATAATACTAGGTTTCTCAAAGCTCCCCCATAAGCATAAATCTCTCTTCAATCATGCTACATGATTTTAAGGTTCAAATAGCCCAACAAGTCATCTAAAATCAACATTTCTAAGGTTCACACACATCTAATAACCAAACATCAAACAGAGTTGTATCAAAAACATCTAAAAAAAATACACCCAACTCACCATTTCCACCACCGCCACCGCCGCCGCCGCCCGAATTATTGTAAAACCTTACAGTCGAATACATCATAAAACACCCTGAATTCAACACCCTCCCTTCCTTCTTCGGGAAACACGAACCGATCTTCGTAACCGCATCCGCCAAACACTCTGCACAACCACTCTTATTCACAAACTCCCAACATTGCGCCAACCCATACGCCGTCGAATTCCCGCCTTCCCCAACCGACCCAACGAAGAACCCATCGTTCGTCAACGCTTGAGAACTCAAATTCCTCACAAGACTCGCCGAATTCTCCGTAAAAGCCGTCCGATTCCCATCAAAATCCGTCACATTGCAAACCGTCCGGTCCGATGGGCTTGTCGCCTCTTCAAAGAAATTGTAATCGTCGTACCTCAAATAACACCCATCGAAGTAATTACGGCCCGAACGAGTGGCCTTTTGAAAGGGGAGGCATTTGAGGATCTGGGTCTTGCATTGGGCGAAGCAGAGGTCGCAGTCGCCCCTCGAGAGGTCCTTCATGCACTCGCCGAAGGCGAAGACGGTTTCGTTGCCGGTGCCGTTGACGGTCCTGGCATAACCGGAGGAGGAGATTTGGGGGCTCACGGCGTCCATGGCGGATAAGAAGTTGGTGATGACGGTCTGACGAGTGGCGTTTGAGGCGGTGCGGTTGCCGCAGATGAGGGCGGCTTGGGAGGTTCTTGGGTCGGAGAGGGAGGGGGTGATGGAGAGGGAGGAGAAGAGGAGGAGGAGCAAGGACAACAAGTGGGGAGACATGGTGGGCTGGGTTTTTTCGGTGGGTGTGAATGATTTCTAATGAAAATATGGGATTGGAAGATACTGATGAAGATCTTTATGTTCTTCTTTGTTGCATCATCAGAGTCACAACTGTTCAACTTTTTTGGATTCTTAAGATGTTTTAAAAACATGGATTCATTTATTGAATAGTTGATTTTTCATGACATAATAATAAATGGATATATACAATTCAAAATATATAAAAATTCTTTATGATTAGCCAGTCTTACAACTTGATATATTTTAGAGCGCCAATACAACTAGTCCTACAGACAGTTCATAATTCTCTATAATCAACGAGATATATACCTCGTTAATTTTATTATTATTTATAAAAAAAATACATTCAATTTGAAATGTAACAATATATATTCTTTTCATTAATAGACATACCTCATTAGACGAAATTTATTAGTAAAAAATTAAAACACATGAAGATTGACAATCAGACTATCTCTGATATTATTTTACTTTTTAGGTTTTAAATTGATATATTAAAATTTTTATTTGATTTAATGTTTTCATAAGATAATTAATTATAATTTTTATGAATAAATAATTTAATACTTGCATTCTGTTTTCATCAGTTCAATCAGTATGAAACACCCGATCCGTTGAAGGGTAGGATAGCCGAGAAGCAAGTCCTAAGAAGTGTTGGATTGGGGTCCAGACCGAGTCAGGTCTGATACCATCAATATCGAACTGCACAACATATGAAACGAACTACAAAGAAAAAGACATTGTATTCAATAATTGAATATGCAGTTCGATTTATAGACTCTGTAATTTGATAATGATGGTATCCAACTGAAATTATAAAACCATGATTCTAAAGTCAACTTGAAATATGGTGGGAAATCAAAAGAAGGGGGTTGCGTGAGAGATTGGGATATTTGAATTCGGAAAATATGCCACGTCAGATATGGGTGATGGGGATTGGGCCGTGTCTAATAGTAGTCCCCTTGTTTTGTGGCAAAAAGAATTTGGCCTACTGTTTTTAACTGATGTTTTTTTGGACATCACAAACAAACAAATCAACATTTGATCAATGTATAGTTGTATCTTTCACACATGCCATTATCTTGTAGTTTATGTGGATTATGCATGTGGCAAATCTATTTGTTGAATGGTTAGAAGCATATCATTATGACAGTCTAGAATGAATTTCGTTTGGAATCCACCTTATTGAAGAAGAGTATATTTTGAACTCCCATATGCCTTGTAATGTCTTCAGAGAGTTAAACATATACATATTTATTAATCATGACTTAAATAATAAAATATACTCAAAATATTTCTACTTTGTTAAAGAATTTTTAATCGTATGGGGTTATTTACATTTATAGCGTGTTTACAATTAATTATATGCATATATTGAGATTACAGGGGTTATATGAATATCCGAAAGAGAACATGTCTATATTTTATTTTATTGTATTAAAGATAAAGATAAATGTTCTACTAAATGAAAAAATATACTCTTAATTTTAAAAAACAAAAAAAAAATGCGGGAGATTGTTTTAAAAAACTGCATATCCTGACATTATTCTTTGATTATTTGGTAATGCTGTAACGCGGAGACAGCTTTGAAAAAAAGGCCAAGAGCGTTGGCCACTGAAGGACAAAAAAACAACGACCCCAATCACTCATGAATTTCAACGAAAACTCCATTCAAGTCCTGGTGAGTACCTACCAGACCCACTGCACCAACCACAAACACCCCTTGATATATAGGGAGCCGATTCAGTGCGGGAATGCGATCGTGCAGGAAGCGATCACGGGCCGTCGATCACGGGTCCATCACATCGGACGGTCGGGTGCGATTCATCTTGACCGTTGAATGCGATGGACCCGTGATCGAACGATCGACGTCGTTTCCCGCATTCCCGCACTGAATCGCTCGCGTGATATATAATATATATTTCTGTGTGTACACATATATAGTTACGTTCTAGAACAAGCAATATGAAAGATAATATCAACATCATACTATGATCAATACATGAAGAAAAGTCCCATAGGGTGAAGGACATGGACATTAATTATTAGGGAAAAATCTTCATGACTTTTATGAAATCTTTTTAAAATCACAAAAAGTCTATTTAAAATAAAAAAATCATCATCAACCCCCATAAAGTATATATGGTTAACGAATTTAATCCCATGGTCAATAGTATATTGAAATAAATCTTCATAAACTTATTAAAATTAGATTCAGTCTCTACAAACTTTATAAAATCAAATTTAGTTCTTTTGTAAGACAAAAATACCCCCGTCATTTTTAATGTTATCCTCATCTGTAAAAAAAAAAAATATGAACCTCAATTGATCTACAAAATTAAGTTATTTTTTAACATTTTTCCCTCCTCAATCTCATTACAGAGATTGAACAAAAAAAATACGGTTTCATTAACTTCATTACAAAATCAGTAGAGAAAACAATTTAAAAATCAAATCAAAATTTTATGATACATTCTTAACTCAAAATTACTAGCAATAAAAAGTATAACACCTCGACTATAAAACTATAATTTGTTTAATAAAATTTAAATAAATCAGTATATATTTTTAGATATTCACATGGATTTTTTATGATTTTGAGAAGATTTCAGCGAGTTAAGACAATTTTTAAATTTTATAGGGATTTTTTTCGATTTTCATAAGTTTTCAGGGAGCTATATCGATTTTTTCTAACAAAGAAATAAATTTTAAAGGGTATAATAGTAATTTATCATGCATGGTTAGGGTTAATCACACATCTGGTTAGTTATTGAAACTAAAATAAATATTATCTAATAAGATAGGGACTTGAGGGTATTTATCAATTTTACAGGGACTTTTTCTTATTTTCATAAGTTTTCAGGGAGCTAGATTGATTTTTCCATAATTATTATTTACAAAGGTACACTATTAAAGATAGATATTCTCTACGTATGCATTTCACAAGTCAAAAGATTTGCATAAGTGACTCGATCGAATTCTGTATTTTATATAGCATTTGAAATTGTAATAGTTTTGTCACTAATCACTTTTCTATTGAGACTGGTTGGATCACATTCAATATTTTTTTTTTGAGGAAATGTGGTCCATTTATAACTTGGTAAATATAAGTTATAATGATCTGAAGACGGAGTACATGAGGAGGTGAAAAGAGAGAAAGAAGAAAACAAACATCGAAAGAGGAGTGGCACAAGAGGATTGTGCGTGCTCGTTCCCCAGACCGAAGTTGTTCCGAACAGGAGATAGCAAGGAAGATGAAGGTAAGGGGCGCGACGAGGCTGCTCGTCAACGCTTCCTCAAATCTTGATGACGAGTTATCCTCGCGATATCGAGATACTTCACGCGCCCACCAATGAACAGCCCCATGCCCTGTTGAGGGCCACATTGGTCTCCCACATATCTTCCTCGTAGAATCTGTCTCCTCTGAAGATGATGCCGTTCCTAGCTGTCCAAATCACCCACAAGGCTGCTAGAATCATTATGTGCGCCACTCGAGAGTGTACCTTTGAATTTCCTAGGCTTGGGCATGTTTTCACCACATTCGGTATTTTATTTAGCATGTGTGATTTAAAAAATTTTGTCACAAAGAGACTATCAAATTTTGTCTGACTGGTTCTCCTACTACCGCATCTTCCAGATCCTCCAACAATATTTTTTTTGAGAGTTTCTACACTCAATTTTTTTATCAGTTCAAAACACAAACCTATATATCTCATTACAGATGATATATATTTCATCAAAATTTTTCTTACACTTATTAAAAATGAGTTCATTCAACTCAAAATGATGCGATATGTACTTTTTATCAAAGCATATACCTCATTAGATAATGTTTATTATTTTTAATAAATGAAAACATGTGAGGTCTGAGTTTTAATTGATGAATATGACTAAGTGTGTCATTTTTTTTTTTACAAATATAGGGACAGCTAAACAAACCACTACTAATATGAGCCCACAATAGATAGTGGGTCATAGGCCCACGAATCTAGACCAATTAAAAGGCTGAAAGCCTATAACCACATTTTTAATCCGGAAAATGTTAGACTGTCATTTTTACAATCCAAAACTCAAATCACATATGTTTCATTTTAAAAAAAATATTAAATATCATCTAATGAAATATATGCTTTGATAAAAAGTGTATATCTTTTTTTTTCAAATTGAATGAATCTATTTTTATTAAGTATAAAAAAAAATTTAATGAGATATATACATCGTATATTTACGTATATATTTCACTAAATTTTTAACGAAATACATGAAACTACATTTTAGAATATATAAAAACTGAGTATAAATGCGCCCCATTTTTAATACTGCTAGCCGCAGTAACAAGGTCCCTTGACGGGGACAGATAGATCACATCTAGAACTAGAACTATAAGACTTCAACACTAATGTGTAATGAACACCTCTTATGCAAAAAATGACACTCCTATGTTTTATATCCTTCATTTCATGTATTCCATCTAAAGTTTTTTTTTTTTTTTTTTGATATCGGAGGGACTCTCCATGGCTGACCTTACGATCGAGCTGGGAAAGCTACCTCCGCCTGTTTGCCCCAGTCCCACGAAAAATTCTTTCTGTATTCCATCTAAAGTTACGAGATTCCAACAAATCCTTTCAACTAATGGCGATGTTTATATAATTTTATTTAAAGCATAGCATGTAGTCTCATATATTTCTAATGATGTATATATAAACATTTAAATTATCATCTTTTATTTATGTGTTAGAGGGATTTCTAACGGGTGGACCTGTGGTAAGTTCGTGGATTTTAAAAAAGGTTTTTTATTTTTAAGTCTCCATAAACCATATGATTTAGTAATCGATCTTTCGCTTCTTCATATTTTGGTTTTACTCTCCAGATATCAAATAATTTAGGGATAGGTCCCTCTCAGATACTAAAAAGAAGCATATCCTTTAAATCTGGAAACTAAAACCAATCAAATATGAAGAACTGATGGATCGATCACTAAATCCTATGGCTTATGGGGACTTAAAAATAAAAAACCCTTTAAAAAAAAGTAAAAAGGTGGATATGATAACGCGGTGGGTTAGATAATTTCTGGGTGAAAATAACAGCTTCCGACAAAGAGTGGAGAGAGATAGAAAGAGACGCATCTGATGAGGGAGATGGAGATGGAGTGACACGTGGAGGGATCAGGAGGGAAGACCGCCGACATGAGCTCCGAAGTTCAGATTAGTGAATTTAGCAGGCCAACTTATAAAATGAAGCCCCTCTGCATTTACATTAAAAAAAATTGAATGTAATTTTTTTTTACAAGGTTAAAACAAAAATGTCTTAAAAAATGAAGAATAACAAGCTTAACAGGCTTTATTTTAAAATAAAAAATAAAAAAAAAACCACGAAAAAAATCAAAAATTGAAATCTAAACCATATTCAAAGAGAAAAACTTTTTTTTTCTTATCAGAAAAAGAATTAAAAAAATATTTAAATCAAATGATTTGTTGTTAAAGAAATCTTTTTTTCATAAACAGATAAATAAATCATATAAAATAGAAAAAAAATGGATAAGATTTAAAAAAAATTTAAAAAATTTAAGTAGATGAGTGGATATGTGATAATTTTTTTTAAAAAAATTATCACAAAATGCTTAATAAACAAAAAAAAACATATCCCAAATTTTAGGGCTCTTTTTAGAGAGGGACTCTAGACGGTTGTCTTTGATGGCCTCTATCCAAAGCCCGGCCTTACCGGTGCTCTTGAGTCTTGAGTGGGGTTTCTCCTAGGTCTTCAGAGAGCGGACGCCAGGCGATGAAGTCCATAACAGTCGGTGCTCCTCTTTTTCTTTGAATTTTTTTTCTAATAATGACTTTTTAAAGGTAAATTATTATTGATGTTATTGATAAGATTGTTTTATCAAACTTGACTTTTTGTGCCCACCTTCCTCCTCTGTCTCCATTGCTTGTTCTGAAACAATAGCCATCTTGAATTTTCAATCAGTGGTGACAACTTCAGCAGAGTTCCATCCAAACTTCTGTAATATTCTTGCTTACAGCAGTTCCAGAGGCTTCATCTGGATAGATAGTTGACATGAGAGTGACAAAATGCAAGAATGCGAGGTTCTTGTTATAGCAATCTTTTTTTATCATAGTCATAGTTACAATGAACTGATGGGGCACAGCTGTCTATGCGGTCCGTACGTTACATGTTTGATATATGCATCAATAAAGAAAACATATACCTTATTAAAAGTATTTTTTATTATGCAATTTCAATGTGGTATGTAATACTTTAATGGAGTATATGATTTCTTTATTGAAGTATATATTAAGTCTGTCAACGGGTGGCGGGCCAACTTAGACCTAACCTGGGTTTGATCTGATAAAAGACGTAAAATATCCGACCCCCCGATATGGACCCGATCCAAAGGACCCAATCATTCAAACAAGATGGGTTTGGGTCTACCCCGACCCGATCCCATAAATTCACTGGACCCGATATTCACTGGACCCGATACTGTTAAAGGTCTTGACTAGGAACCATAATAATAAGTAATAATTCTTCCTCTTTTTTTTTTTATGACCCAACCCAAGCATCCACTATCTAGGTCCAAGCCCAATAAATCATTAACCCACCCCACCGAAAAGTATCTATTATCCAGGCCCACGACCAATAAATCATTAACCCATCCCACCCAAACTCATTAAATCATTTACTCACTCAAACCCTAACAAATATCCTTCTCTCCGTCGTTCTCATTGTTACGTTTGTATCATTTTTGAGCGACCAAATAGCATTATTTTATATAAAAAAAATTGGACACTCAATTCAAAAATCTACACTGTATATCAATAATCCTAGTACTTACTTTGGCCAACTTAAAAATTTTCATCGCACTTTAACCTTATTTTAAAATTTTCGCATAATGATTTTGGAGTTTCGTTTACCGAACAGGATTGGTGAGATATTTATCCTCGTTATGATGCCTCGACTTGGCCCCAAGTAAGAAAAAATTAGATATTTTGTTGTATGTGGTGAGAATTCTTTAAAACCATCCCTCCTCTTCCATATTTTCTCAAGAGCTTTACTACATAGGCCTCATGATATAAGCACCACCCATAGACCCTTTGAGTTATCAAAATGTGATTGAATGCCTGATTTTTTTTCAAAAGGGCAAGAAAGTAAAATACATATATACATCTCATTTAAAACATACAATCTGTCACCCTATTTCCCTCGATTTTTGCATTTTCCCCGACCCTCGTGCGAACCAAAACCCCATTTCATTTAATTGATTTTAGGGTTTTTTTAAAAAAAACCCACCATCAAAAGTAATCTTCCTCTTCTTGTAAACGGCAGCTCAAAAACAAAAAAAAAAAAATTTCGGCTTCGATTTGAAGGTTATTTGGGTCTTTCGAAGATTAAAAACAATCCAAAAATGGGTAAGCAACCCTTTTTTGGTTTTTGTTCGAATTTTTTTTCTATTTTATGATGAAAAGATGGATTGAAAAATGTGAAATATGTGTTATTTGATGTTTTTTGTGTGAATGTTGGATTTTTATTTGATATTCATATTATAATCTTCAAATCGTTGGAGTATTATTTATTTATTAGAAATTTGTTTAAAAAGTAACTGACTTTATTGGACAACAATATATTAGTTAAATAATTTAGATGTGATTATATGTTACCATTTGTTTTTTTTTGTAAGACAATGTAACTCACTATTCGAAAATATGAATATGTATTTTAACTGTTTTCATAAAGTTATAAATGTAACTTTATTTGAATGTAATTAACTTTATGTCTTTATAAGTGTGCACACTATTTGTATGTATGTGCAGTCAAATATTATGATGTTTGTATGTTTATATTTGAATAACATGTAAAATCGATTTCGTCAGCTTGAAAAAAATGGATTACTTTTTTCAAACCACGTTTGAAGGAAAATGTAACTAACTATTGGCCGACAGTAAGCACATGTGAAGTAATGTGAATGCATACTTAGTTTCTGTAGAAGTTGAATTTATAGAGAATGTAACTATGTGTAATTTGTAACTAACTTTTATTCAATGATCTTTACTTCTAACATTTTTCTAAGTTTGTTTGTCATCATTTGTCTTTTTTGTTATCATTATATGTTATTTGTAGTTACTGTTGTACGAAATGTAATTAATTTAGTCCATTGTAACTATTTCATATTCAATGTAAGCTGCTTTTAAATTATTGGTTGTTGTTTATATGCAGAAAATGTAACTAATTATTGCTGCTCCAGACTGCCTTTCAAGAAACATGCAGCTGAGTTCTCAATGTTTCCTACCATTATAACAAAAATAGTTACATTTAAAAATGTAACTTGGTTTAGAATACAAAATACATTATAGTGTTTGATGTGTAATAAGTCATTTAGTATTAAAATGCATTATAGTAGATGTATGTCTCAATGTGTATAAAATGGAATAACAATTGCTGCAAGGAAAAAAAAGATAGAAAAACCAAAATAAAGGAGAGGAAAGAAATTAAAAAAAACATGAGTGATAATTAATTGAAGTTAACAAATATCATTTCAACACTTGACACAACTGTTTTTGAACATTGCTGCTCAACATCAATAATGAAATCCTTCTCCGGACTACCTTTCAATGAACATGTAAGTGAGTCCACTATATTTCCTACAAATTCAAAAAAATATGAGTGATAATTAATTGAAGTTGATAAGGTAGTTACATTTGCAAATGTAACTTGAATTATAATACAAAATACATATGATAAGTTAGTTACATTCATTTTTTTCGTTTGATTATATCTGTAACATGATATACATGTGTAATTGAGATTCACATGCCAAACAACATATATGTCGTGCTAAAATTCACATTTGACAACCTAAAATAACCAAATTAACATTTAAAAAACAGAAGAAATAAAATGAAAAAATGAAAAACAAATAATATAAGCAAAAATCACCCTATTTTATGTAACTAGTTTTATTTACATTCAAAACAGTTAATAAGTTAGTTACATTTTTAAAAAGGGTATCCAAAAATAAAAAATAACCGAAGATAAAAGACAAAAAAATAGAGATATATGTAACTGACATTCAAAAAGTTAAACAATTGATGTACCATGTTCAGAACCACATTTCACATAAAAAACCATAATTAACATATAAAACTGAAAAAATTAAAAAAAAATTGAAAAAACAATCGTAATTAACATACAAAATTAAATCCTATTTTTCACACGATCTGAACAAAATAAATCATATTTTTCATCCAAATAAAATCATATTATGAACGACTTGAACAAAAAAAAAATTTACACGAAAATGAATGGACAATTCAAAGACTTGACCAAGAGTTCCATCATAAAAAAATTACTTCTATATTTTTTTGAAAGTTGACCATTCAAAAGTTGAAATGCAAAAAATGGAAACAACAGATTTCAATGCCATTATGGGTAATTCTAGTAATTAATTAGCATCTCAATTAGCTAACCACCCCATTAATTACGGTCAACATTAATAAAACACTTCAAGGGTATTTAGGGTAATTCAAACTATACCATGTCATGGGACTTACGAGGGGCCTACGAAATGGGGTTTGTCAATCTTTTCCTTCTCTCAAATATCACCAAATGAAAGGTCTGTTTTCTCTCCTCCCTCTCTCTCACTCTCGGCTTCCCCAAATTAGTGAAGAAGAATGAGGAGCAGAGGAACGAAAAAGTAGAAGAAGAAGACGGAGTGGGTGAGTGGTCTCTCTCTCTCGCTCTCTCTCTCTCTCATTTTTTTTTCTCTCTCTCAAGGTTTGCAGACCTCTCTCCATCTCTAAATGGCTGAAGCCACCCCTCTTTGGATCATCTCCTCCCTCCACCTCCAACCTCTCTCTTGCCTTCATCTCCTCCCTCTCCGTTGTGGTTGTTGGTTGCTACACCAATGGAGGAGGTGATGAAGTCCACTGCTACACCAATCAAATACCTTTGTGCCACTGCGTGTGTGTACCTGGAGTCCCCTGCTACACCAAACCGGTCGACTCGGACCGACCCTGGTCCTCATTTCATTGGGTCCGCCAGGTCTCATCCAAGACCCGATCCGTTGACAAACCTAGCATTTACAGCATATACCATTTAAAAGACGTGAAATACCTTCAAATGAGATGTATGTTTTGTCTACTGACACATGTACCATATCACTATATATTTTTTTAAATGACTTGCAACCGGCACTTTAATTGAATAAAACGTGATTTGACACACTAACATATGATGGATGAATGAATTGTCAATTTTTTTTATAAATGTTTTGAATTTATCTCTCTGTGATTTATGGTTTATTACCGCCAACCAAAAAAAAAAAAAAAAGAATAAAAAGGGGATTGATCAATAACAAAATGTTAGGAACACTTGCCATCCCACCTGCTGTCCTAATTTGCATGTAACTGTGTATATCTTCTTTCTTACAATTAAGTATTTAGTACATGAAAATTGTATAGACCAACATGTAAATCAAAGAAGATGACTTAATATTTTGTTTAATAAAATGTATATATGCATCGTTTAAAATATATAAAACTTATAAAACTACATGCGATGCTATAAATAAGACTATAACATAGCCGTCAGTTGAAATGATTTCTTGGGATTGCATAATTTTAGATGGAAATGAAGATTAAGATACGAGACATAAGACTATCCCTTTTTTTTTGCGCGCGTATGAGTGGTGTTGATTAGACACATTAGCATTGAAGTTAGGCCTGTCAACGGGTCGCGGGTCGACCCGGACCCGATCCAAATCCGACCTAATAAAAAACATAAATACCGACCCGAAAGGCCCGACAATCAAAACGGGTTGGGTCTGGGTCCACTCCGACCCGATCTTATGGACCTGTTGGACCCGATTGACCCAACCGAGATATTTTGTGATTTTTTTATATTTATGATCCAACTTAACATTCATGATTCAATTAAACATGTATAACTAAATATTGAATAATCATTTAAAATTTTAAACATTTGAAATACTTTTACAACATTTTGACTTCACAAGAAAACATAATAATCTAAATCGTATTATAAATGTTCCCTCATAAAACATTAGAAAATCAAAATTGTGAAAAATTATTTATAATACACTAGACTCTATTAAAAAGAAGAAAAAAGTGAATTCATTGTAGACCCTTAAGAAGTTTATTAACCTCTCTTTGTATGACCTAGGTTTGTTAATGAGTCGACCCGACCCGATCCAAGACCCGATATGAATCCGATCCGAAGGACCTGACAATCAAACGGGTCAGATCTGGGTCCACCTTGACCCAACCTGTACCCGACCCGTTGACATGCTTAGTTGAAGTCTTATAATTTGAGATGGGATCAAATCCCCTTAGTTGGTCTTGATATGTGGGCCTATGACCCATTATCTACTGTGGGCTCACATTTGTAGTGTGTTTGTTTAGTAGTCGTTATGATTTTTTGTATTAAAAAAAAATTATTGAAAGATTTAGAAGATGCGTTAGTAGGAGAATCAGTTGGAGTCCGGAGCATCTCATTGAAATGTTGGAGGGATTCAATCAATTTTGATCGGTCATCTCATGACAAAATATATTTTTCAATCTCACATGCTAAATAAAATGCGGATGAGAACCACTTTTCTTTAATAGGAGAATGACTTGTGATAAAAACTATTACAATGTCTAACTTTTTTTTTTTTTTTTTACAAGTGCTCTGTGGGGGCTACAATGGGGTAAAGCGGCAGGCCAGCCGCACAAGCGGTTCAGTAAAGCTATCGAACCGATTCTGTCAGAAGCGGCTTGTATGCGCGTAGAACCCGCATAAACGGCCAAAAAAGCGGGCGCACAGGTTTTAAAAGTTAAACGGGTCGGGCAGGCCCATTTGTCCTGCGTGACCCGCTTAACACTTTTTTTTAAAAAAGAATGCCCATTTGTCCTTTGAGCAGGTCTTCTTCATCGAGTCGGCCCTAAAAGGGGGCTTCTTCATCGACGGCTTCTCCTCCTCCGGCCGCAGTGACCTCCGCCTTCTTCTTCATCGGCTTCTCCTTCTCCTACCGCGGCGACCTCCGCTTTCTTGATTGGCTCACGTGGTTCGTCTGATCCCGTGCTCCTTGTTTTTGTTGAATTTTTTTATTTTTCTTTGATCTGTAGATCAGACATCTTCTTCTTTGATCTTCTTCTTCTGGTCTTCTTCTTCTTCTCTCTGATCTCTCTCTCTCTGTCCTTCTGTCATTCTCTCTCTCAGCCTCTCCGGTCTCAATCTTTTATGAAAAGTATCACTACTGTGACACTGACACCTCTACACTATTTAATTTAATTGTGACCAGATGACTCAAGCGACACATGTTCTTATATTATTTTGATTTATTGTTTAAAAATTGTGACATATGTCTTTTTATGTTGTGTAATTTATTTATCCATTATTATTTAATTTGTTTTTATGGGCTAAAAATAACATGTTATTTTGTTTGTAAATTGTGTTTTTTTTTCATTTCATGTAATTACCACATCAAATAATATAGACAACATGAGTTGATTATATTTATATTCTATGGTTAATTTTGCATACTCCTTTGAATTTGAATGATGAGCATGGAATATTAGATGCTTCTAGCCTTCTAATATTTATCTTGTTATCAATTGTTTATAAATCATCATAGAATCATACATTTTTGTTAATAAAAAATTACAAAACCGCATATACTCCTGCATATAATTCCGCATACCGCATATACTATGTGCGGTACACCAGTCATATGTAAACAGCATCCCGCATTCTTAAACATTGGAGTCTAGAAACCATAGAACATAACTCTACGAAACAAGTTCAAAAGGTTGTTTTTTCGTTCCTACAAATGGCAGGACTTGAACATGAGTTTTCGCGATATTTGAACCTGGGAGGCTGGGACTGCAAAAAAAAAAGTATCCCATACCTACTGGGTTGATGCCCAAGGGATGATATTTAACTATTTTATTGGATGCTATTACATCCAGTCTCATATATAGTCTCAGAGATTATATTTCATGTGTGTTTTTTATATTCACAAGATGTATATAATTTATTAAAGTATATATTTTATTATATTAAAGATAAAGATAAATGTTTTACTTAATAAAAAAAATTGTTATAAAAACTGCATATAAGTTTTGTTCCTTACATTATTGTTTGATTATTTGATATATAATGTTGTAATGGAGATTTTTCTCAAAAAAATGTTATGGAGACGGGCTTTGAAAATGGCCAAAATTTTTAGCCGCAAGGACAAAAAAATAAATGACAACAATAACTCATAATATTCAACAAAAACCCATTAACTCCCTTCAACGGATTGGTGAGTTGAAGCTGGACCAGACTAGAGATGGTAAACGAGTCGAACGAGTCGAGCTTTGATATGTTCAAGCTCAGCTCGTTTACTGAGTCGAGCTCACGAGTCTAAATAAGCTTAATGTTCTTCTTTATTTTAGGGTTTTTAGGGGTTGAAAACAAAATTTTAACATAAATGAGCCAAATTCATAAGCCTAAACGAGCATAACTTTGTATTGATTTAATATTCTGATTTTACAAAGGAGTTGAGCCAAGTTTCACCTATGTTTTTTATAACACAAACGAGTCGAATTTGAACACAAAATTAATTTTAATCTAGGTCCCGAGCATTAAAAATTATTCAAATTCGCTCATTTGTCTAATTGAACGAGCCCGAATGAGCTCAAACTGAGCCGAGCCCAAGCGGCTTAGTTCGTTTACTAGCCCTAGACTATACCCACGACTTCAAACAACCATTGATATATATGGCAACTGATATTGTGTGCGACGTGAGAACCCAAGTTTACATGCGCGACGTGATCTAGACCGTCCGATCGAAGGTCCATCGATCGGACGGCCACTTTAAAAAAATTTGACTTTCCAAAACTACCCTTCCCTAAATAATCCCTTCTTCCCCCTTTCGTCCATCGGATTTTCTCTCTCTCTCTCTCTCTCTCTCTCTCTCTCTCTCTCTCTCTCTCTCTTAGTTCTGTTTTTTCTTTCTTTCTCCATCGCAAAATCACTCCCTCCTCACGCTGGTGACTCCATCGATTGATTGACACATCCATCCGGCAACCCTTCCACCAGCATCGTCCCCGTCTCACGACCGTCCCCATCCTGGCATCATCCACGCCCCGACATAACCTTCACTGTAAGTATTTCTTTTATCTTCTTTGATGTTCTGATTATTTAAGGATTTTTTTGTTTCATTTGTGATTTTGTTTGATTAGCTAGGGTTTGTAAATATGTGATTTTTTAGGGTTTGTAAATCTTTAAAAAACTTAGAGATTTACAAACCTTAAAAAAATCACATATTTACAAACCCTTATCAAACAAAATCACAAATGAAACAAAAAAACCCCCAAATAATCAGAAGCAAAGAAGATAAATGAAATACCTACAATGAAGATTATGTTGGGGCATGGACGATGCCGGGACAGACGATGCCGGTGGAAGGGTTGTCAGATGGAGGTGTCAATTGATCGATGGAGTCGCCGACATGAGGAGTGGAGTCACTGGTGTGAGGAGGGGTAGATTTTGCGATGAAGAAAGAAAGAAAAAACAGAACAGACTGAGAGAGAGAAAGAGAGAGAGAGAGTTTCATATGGATGAAAGGGGGATGAAGGGGTTATTTAGGGAGGGGTAATTTTGAAAAGTCAGATTTTTTTTAAGTGGCCGTCCAATCGATAGACCTTCGATCGGATGACCGAGACCACATCGTGCATGTAAACTTGTATTATCACGTCGCACATAATATCAGTTGTGTATATATATATATATATATACACGAGCGATTAGGTGCGGCGAACGGCGGGTGCGGCCACGACGTGGGCCGTTCGATTGCGGGTCCATCGCATCCGACGGTCGATGTGAATCGCACCCGACCGTCCGATGCGATGGACCCGTGATCGACGGCCCGTGATCGCTGCCGCACCCGCCGTTCGCCGCACGTATAGAGGGGTGATTACGTGCGGCGAACGGCGGGTGCGGCAGCGATCACGGGTCCATCGCATCGGACGGTCGGGTGTGATTCACATCGACCGTCGGATGCGATGGACCCACAATCGAACGGCCCACGTCGTGGCCGCACCCGCCGTTCGCCGCACCTAATATATATATATAGGGAAGTGATACCATACAACCATACGACCATCTTTGTTAGGTGCGCACGGATCTGATCCGTCCAATTCGGATCTGATGGCTCAGACTAACTTTTTCTTTTTAAAGGAGTTTAAACGGATGGTCAAATCTGGACCGTCTGATTAAATGAGAAGGTTTTAAATCCCCATTTTTCCTTCTCTCTCTTCTCATTTCACAATCCCTAAAAATTACTCTGTGACACAACTCCCCTCGGCGACCTCCCTCTCCGCGCCTCCCCGACCGAGCCACCACCACCCCCTCTCGCATCTCCCCTCTCAACGACCCTCCCTCTCCGCGTCTCTCCCTCTCAATGACCCCACTCCTTCCCGCGCACGTCCACGCACATCGACCAACGGCCGATGACGGCCATGTCGCACCTCTCCATCATCCACAAGGACATCATCACGTGAAACAGCAGCCGGAGAGCTCATTGTGGTCCCTCTCCACAAGCACCAACACGGTTTGAAAACGGCATCTTCGTTCGGGAGGTCCTCTGCTACGCGCCGTGCTCCTTCGCCATACTGGTCGACAGGGGTTTCGGGGAACCGTCCATGTGCATCCAACGACGTGTCGTACGCCGTTGTCGTGCTCTTCGTCGGGGGGGGCAGGGAGGAGCTCGCTTACCTGTTGCACATCGCGGAGCACCCCGGGATCGATCTCTCCCTCTCAAACCTTTAGCTAAACCATTAAAACCCCTTCCTAAACCCCAAAATTCAAAACATAAACCCAAATTTCACATAGTAAAGAAATCTTCCCCTAGTATTTACTTGTTATTTCCATAGCAAACCTATGTTGAAACTCTGTCTTTAAATATTTTGTTCCTTGATCACTTTTTAGATCAACTAAAGCATTCTATTTGATTTTGTTAAATGTGTGTCAATGTGAATTTGAATGCTGTTAAATTGGTGTGAACTTGGTTTGAGAGATGTGAATGTATGCATATATGTCTTTGGTTGGAGACATTGGTTGGAGACAAATCATTTTGCAGTGTATCATTTGTTAGTGAAACGGGGTCAAAGCAGCAAGAATTGTATGTTGTCTGCTTTACTTCTAATGAACATGGTTCTATTACAATTCAAGCAGTGTCAGTCGGTGCATGCCAATTTTTTTTCTGCTACAGTTCACTGTATGAATCCATAATTTCAGTGTTAAAAGTTTCTTTCCATTGTCTCCATATGAACTTTTTCAGGCAAGGTCACAAATCAGAATTTAGTTATTCATAAGGTTCATTGAAATTATATGCAATGAGAAACAATGGCATGATTCATGGCTGCTTCAATACATGAAATAAAAAGTCAAACTCCAATGACATTTCAAACAACAATAACAACTAACTCCTTATTTCAAATAGCCTGTCCTAAGATGGTCATGGTAAAATCACTTAATCATCTAGAGGCCATGTTACAAATAACATTTCAAACTGGCCTGTTGCTAATTTTATTTCAATCATTAAATCAGCCCTGTTGCAAATTACATTTCAAACAATAACAACTACATTTCAAACAGTAGTACTTGTACATTTCAAGCAACAATAGCAGCAACAAAACAGCAATAGCAACAATAAAACAATACGAATTCAACTACATCTGTCCCTTCAAAATCAACCCCTCCAAAGCTTTTGCCCTTGCCATGAATACATCAAAGAAGAACAGAAGAACCTGTTTAACAATTAAAAAAATTAAATGAAACTGTATTAGTTGCAAACTCCAAAGCAAGGATTCATCTTGACAGTGTAATATGACACTGTAAATCAATTGCAATAGCCTAAAAAGAAAATAGAGCAAAAGTAAATCTGTAACATCACTAGGCAATACACCATTGAGTCCTTTGATCCTCTTAAGAGTTCCATCTGTAACAGATGCAATTCAACCAAACAATTTTGTGCCATCACTAGGCAGCAAACTTATCAAATTACAGTTTACATGGTCTCAAAAGGTGGTAGGCCAACAAAAAGTTTTCAAATTACATAATAACAAAATGTGTCCCTACAAAATATATGCTTCATGGCCTCTTCAAAATGTGTCCCTACAAAATTTGAGAACACACACAAAAAAAGAAGGCTTGTCAATACTCTTTAAATTACAAAAAAATAACAATTAAAAAAAACACAAACAACATACCTCACAAAACTATGGAATTTTAGGGGTCCTCTTGTTATTTTGTGCTAACCTGAAATATGACACTTATATCAACAAAATACAAAAATAAGACATATAATGCAATCGTTATAGACAATGTTGAATCTTACATTTCTTTCAAAAGCGGGCAACTCCTTTTGTTATGCTTTTCTTTCTTCCCACACACACTACATGTTCTTCTTTGCTTTTCCTTCTCTTCCAATGCTATTTCCAGTCCTCCCTTCAATCGTTTTCCACTTCCTTTAGTTTTTGAAATATTTGGAGGTCGAACATCTAAAGTGGAAGGGATTGACGCCATGCTTGATCTTGCTTGATTATTGCTACCACATGCACTATATGTCTCTTTTTCTTTTTGTAGAGAAGATATAAACTCCTTGGCTTTGGTGTACACTTCGGGAGAGGCATTGTCCAAACAATTTGCAAAGGCACGTACAAGCTCGATGCTCTTTGTACCTAAATTTGTGCTTCGGGTATCTCGGAGCTCAACACCCTCGAAATCAAACACATCCTTTTCTTTTGCTGTGATTGTCCACCTTTGGATAATAAGATATTCAGGCAACTCATCAATCAAATTATTTCTCAATACAACAATCATATGTGCACATGGAATTCCTTCACTTTCGAACTTCTTACATGAACACATTATTTTTTCATTTGATGGATCATATATAACTTCACGCATTTTCATCGACTCTCCCAACCTTCCAACAACATGCACATCTGGAGGTCCCATATTTTTACCATTGACCCATACTTTAAAGAGTCTTGAACTTGTTCTTGAAACATACAAAAAACTTCATTAGTATATCTTTTTGACATTTGGACTTCAATAGCATAAGGAGTAGCAAGATCGGGGTCTTATGAAGTGTCTCATGATCGACAACCAATTCATTATATCTTTGACGTTCTAGAGCCCTTTCAAAATGATGAGCAAACTCAACCAAACTGTGCTTCTTGTTCAAGAACTTATCAAAGACTGAATTTTGACTCTCACTCCGTTGAGTACTTCTCATTCCTGCCATGAAAATATGATTCATATACGCTGGGATCCACTTCTCTCGATTCTTGTACTGTTTAGACAACATTCATTAGACTCCAAGGAAAAATGCATTATTATTTTCTTCCAGCTCTCCTCAAATTCTTCTGGAGTCTCCGACCCATAAATACATTTTTTAAATGACACCAAAAAATCAGATTTACAAGACAATGCACCCACTTTTTCTGGCAACTTCTTCATTATGTGCCAAATGCAAAATCGATGATGTGTTTGTGGTAGCATTCTTGCAATGGCAGCCGTCATAGCTGGGTCTTCATCTGTGATAATGGCCATCGGTGCACATTTGCCCATCGCATCTTGCCATTTTGTAAACAACCATAAAAATGACTCAATTTTTTCATCTTTTAAAATCCCACAACCAAGAGAAATAGACTGAAAATGATGATTCACTCCGGTAAATGGTGCAAAAATTAAAGAATATTGATTGGTTTCATAAGTTGTGTCAAACACAACTACATCACCAAAGTGAGCATAAGCCTTTCTTGCACCCCCATCTGCCCAAAAACAATGTGTTAGCCGATTATCTTCGTCCACCTCATATGCGAAATAAAATGAAGGATTCATTTCGGCCTTTTCTCTCAAAGAATTGAGAAACATTTGTGCATCATACTCTCTCATTTCATTGCGAACTCTTCCTTGGTAGTTTTGAATATCTCTTTCAGTACAACTATCCCTATCATATCCTCCCGAATCCAAAGCCAATATAGTCATAGTTTGTGAAGGGTCTACATTTGCATCTTGAAAGCTATTAATTAAGGACTTTTGTGAACCAGTAATCTCTCTATGAGACCTCAACAGATGTGTTTTACGAGGAGTGGATAATACATGAACATGACCCTCAATGAAGTTATCAATTTTCCATTTTCCATCTTCAGCCTTTAATAGTATTCTAGCCTTGCACCCTACCCGTATGTTTCCTCGACTTCTTGTCTTAATATTTCTGTTAGCATCAGTGTTTTTGAATCCTTCCTTTGCACATACAATATCCCTCTTATATAATTCTTTTGTGCTCGAATGATACCTAGTAGTAGATTTCTGAACACCAAACCCTGCTACTCTAGCATAATTGGAGTAAAAAAAATTTCCTTCCTCAAGTGTGTCAAAACACATTCCAATTACAGGTTTTATGCCCTCATCAGTATCTGGAATCCAAACCCCCTCTTCCTCAAATAATTGCTCAAAAACCTGAACAGACTCTCTCTCATCAATACTCATATTTCAAAATTATAGAACAAATAAAATTTCACATGACAGTATTCACAAACGCAATCCAATAAAAAAACCGTACATCTGAAAGAAAAAAATCTAAAAAACAAACTATATATGTAAAAAAACCCTAGATCTGAATGAAAAAATACCTGCACGAAGAGGGGTGGCCGTGGCCGATCTGTAGATCAAGTGGAGACTGGAGAGGGGTGGCCGATCTGTGGTTCGGGTGGAGAAGGGTGACCGTGGCCGATCTGCGGATCGGGTGGAGAGGGGTGGCTGAGATCACGAGCACAGAGGAGATGATTTGGTGGTGTGTCAAAATGTGAGAGAGACAGAGGCCTAGATTTGGTGGTCGTGTATGATTTGGTGGAGATGATAATTATTTGGTGTTGAAATGTGAGAGAGGCAGAGACAAAGGAGATGCCGAGAGGGGGTGGTAGTGGCTCGGTGCGTCGGGGAGGCGCAGAGAGGGAGGTCGCCGAGAGGAGTTGTGTCGCAGAGTAATTTTTAGGGCTTGTACAATGAGAGGAGAGAGAAGGAAAAATGGGGATTTAAAACCTTCTCATTTAATCAGACGGTCCAGATTTGGCCATCCCGTTTAAACTCCTTTAAAAAGAAAAAGTGAGTCTGAGCCATCAGATCCGAATTGGACGGATCAGATCCGTGCCGCACCTAACAAAGATGGTCGTATGGTTGTATGGTATCACTTCCCATATATATATATATATATATATATATATATATATATATATATTCGCGACCGATGAGGTGCGGTCGTGAGCCGTTCGATCGCGGGTCCATCGCATCCAACGGTTGACGTGATTCGCACCCGACCGTCCGATGCGATGGACCCGTGATCGACGCCGCACCCACCGTTCGCCGCACGTAATCGCGTCCCTATATATATATATATATATATATATATATATATATATATATATATAGGGACGTGATTAGTTGCGGTCATGCGGTCGGTGCGACCGCGATCACGGGTCCATCGCATCGGACGGTCAGGTGTGAATCACGTCGACTGTTGGATGCGATGGACCCGCGATCGGACGGCCCACGTCGCGGCCACACCCGCCGTTCGCCGCACCTAATCGCTCGCATATATATATATATATATATATATATATATATATATATATATATATATATATATATATATATATATATATATATATATAGTCGTGATATTATACGGTCGTGCGGTCGTGCGGTCGCGATTCACGGGCCGTCGATCACGGGTCCATCGCATCGGACGGTCAGGTGCGATTCACGTCGACCGTTGGATGCGATGGACCCGCGATCGGACGACGCACGTCGAATCCGCACGACCGCACCGACCGCATATTATCGGAAATATATATATATATATATATATATATATATATATATATATATATATATATATATAGTGAAACGATTAGGTGCGCGAACGGCGGGTGCGGCCGCGACGTGGGCCGTCCGATCACGGGTCCATCGCATCTGACGGTCGATGTGAATCGCACCCGACCGTCCGATGCGATGGACCCGTGATCGCTGCCGCACCCGTCGTTCGCCGCACTTAATTGGTTCCCTATATATATATATATATATATATATATATATATATATAGTCGTGATATTATACGGTCGTGCGGTCGCGATTCACGGGCCGTCGACCATGGGTCCATCGCATCGGACGGTCGGGTGCGATTCACGTCGACCGTTGGATGCGATGGACCCGCGATCGGACGACGCACGTCGAATCCGCACGACCGCACCGACCGCATATTATCGAATATATATATATATATATATATATACGGGGGCGATGGGGTGCGATCGTGCGACCGTGCACCCCGTCATGCGCCCCTTACGTGGACCGTGCGATCGATGTTCTCAGCGATCGCACGGTCCACGACTTGGGCGCACGATGGGGTGCACGGTCGCACGACCGCACCCCATCAGCTCCCTATATATATATATATATATATATATATATATATGCTGACGATTAGGTGCGGTGTGCGGTTGGTGCGGTGCGCGACGTGGGTCGTCCGATCGCGGGTCCATCGCATCCAACGGTCGACGTGAATCGCACCCGACCGTCCGATGCGATGGACCCGTGATCGACGGCCCGTGATCGCGCACCGCACCGACCGCACACCGCACGTAATCGGCTCCCTATATATATATATATATATATATATAGGGACGTGATTGCGTGCGGCGAACGGCAGGTGCGGCAACGATCACGGGCCGTCGATCACGGGTCCATCGCATCGGACGGTCGTGGGCGATTCATCTCGACCGTTGGATGCGATGGACCCGCGATCGAACGGCCCACGTCGCGGCCGCACCTGCCGTTCGCCGCACGCAATCATTTTCATATATATATATATATATGAAGTTGTTGATATATATAAACTCCATTAAGGTCTTTTTTTTTCATGTCGAAAGATCATTTATAGGAAGATGGTGATCTAAATGTATATACAAAGAAATATATAATAAAATCGGAGGAAAAGAAAACGAGAGGGAGAAAGAAAAAGAGAATTGAAGTAGGCCTATCAACGGGTTGGGTCGGGTTAGGGTGGACCCGGACCCAATCCGTTTGATTGTCGGATCCTTCGGATCGGGTTCATATCAGGTCTCGAGTCAGGTCAGGTTAACCCACTAACAAGCCTAGGTCATACCAGGAGATGTCAAACTTGGAGAGGTCGAGGAACTTCTTAAGGGTGACTTCATTTATTTTTCTCTTCTCTTGCCTTCTTTTTTGGGGGAATAAAATAAAAGGTCTGAGAAAGAGAAGGGTGAGAAGGAGAAGAATGCAAGGAGAATTTTGATCTAGTGAGATAACATTGCACATTGGGGTGATGGAGACTATACTTGGTTGATTTTTTTTTCATTTCTATTTTTACATGATGAGTTTGAGTAAACAGAATCCATTATATTATAAATAGTTCTTCAATATTTTGATTTTTTAATGTTTTTTTAGAGAAAATTTGGAATATGGCTTGAGTTATTCTGTTTTTATAAGAAGTCAAAAAGTTATAAAAATATTTTAAATGCCTAAATTTTACTTATAAATGTTGGATTGGATCATGGGTGTTGGATTGATTCATAAATAATAAAAAAAAACACAGTATTTGGGTGGGTCAATCGGGTCTCGGGTCCATATAATCGAATCGGGGTGGACCTAAACCCGACCCGTTTTGATCATCGGGTCCTTTAAGCCAGATATTTACTTTTTTATTGGGTCAGGTCCAGATCGATCCACGACTCGTTGACAGAACTAGTTGAAATTAAGATGAAGAAAACCCGAGATAAAAGATGAAGAAAAAAAGAAATAAATAAAAAAAGGTGCTTACATAATTGAGCCGTTTCAATTTTATTTTTTTATTTTTTTTGTTCAAAGTGAACTTGTACACTGTGTCAGGCCCCAATTGGGTACTGACCCAATTGGGGCCTGATAGGGTCCATACTATGGGGAAATGACATAAGGATTTCCTCTGATAGGCCAAATTCCTTACTATGGGGAAATGACATAAGGATTTCCTCTGTTACCAAATAGACAAGCAACACCTGTCTTTTGAGGTCACGTGGCACTAACGGAGGAAACTCATATTCTGTGCGGTTCCCAATATGAACTCTGTTAATGTTTTTATTTCATTTTAGCCCCTGGAAAAACCCTACCCCTCTCTGTGCGTGTGTGTTTTTTCTCCCCTATAAGTACTTAGTTTCCCTAAATTAGATTGATAATATGAAATTATGTTTTTGCTGTTCATTGGAGTAACTTTGGAATAATTTTTCCCCTTAGTACTTAGTTTTCCTAAACTAGATTGATTTGATGGAATTATGTTTTTTCTGTTCATTGGAGTAACTTTGGAATAATTTTTTTGGTTTGTGTTCTTGAATTATGTTATTTTATAAATGAATTTAGGAAACACTGGTTTATCAATTAATTTTAGTTTTGTATATACACACACGAGCGCGATGAGGTGCGGCGGCCGTACGGTGCGGCAGCCGTCCGATCGCGGGTCCATCGCATCCAACGGTCGACGTGAATCGCACCCGACCGTCCGATGCAATGGACCCGTGATCGACGGCCCGTGGTAAACGCCGCACCTAATCGGTGCTCTCTCTCTCTCTCTCTCTCTCTCTCTCTCTCTCTATATATATATATATATATGGACGTGATTGCGTGCGGCGAACGGCGGGTGCGGCAGCGATCACGGGTCCATCGCATCCGACGGTCGGGAGCGATTCATCTCGACCGTTGGATGCGATGGACCCGCGATCAAACGGCCCCGTCGCGGCCGCACCTGCCGTTCGCCGCACGCAATCATTTTCATATATATATTGGGAACCGATTAGGTGCGGCGAACGGCGGGTGCGGCAGCGATTAAGGGCCGTCAATCACAGATCCATCGCATCGGACGGTTCATCGCATTCACCTTGGACCGTCGGATGCGATGAACCCGTGATCGGACGGCCCATGTCGCGGCCGCACCTGCCGTCCGCCACACCTAATCATTTCACTATATATATATATATATATATATATATATATATATATATATATATATATATATATATATATATATATATATATACGACCGCGATGAGGTGCGGCGGCCGCACCGTGCGGCAGCCGTCCGATCGCGGGTCCATCGCATCCAACGGTCGACGTGAATCGCACCCGACCGTCCGATGCGATGGACCCGTGATCGACGGCCCGTGGTCGACGCCGCACGGTGCGGCCGCCGCACCTAATCGGTGCTCATATACGACCGCGATGAGGTGCGGCGGCCGCACCGTGCGGCAGCCGTCCGATCGCGGGTCCATCGCATCGGACGGTTGGGTGGGATTCACGTCGACCGTTGGATGCAATAGACCCGCGATCGAACGGCCCACGTCGCCGCCGCACCTAATCGCCCCCGTATATATATAATCGGCCCCCTATATATATATATATATGGTCGCGATTACGTGCGGTGTGCGGTCGGTGCGGTGTGCGACGTGGGCCGTCCGATGCGATAGACCTGTGATCGATGGCCCCTGATCGCTGCCGCACCCGCCGTTCGCCGCACGTAATCGGCCCTATATATATATATATATATATATATATATATATATATATATATATATATATATATATATATATATATAGGGAGCCGATTAGGTGCGGTTTACGGTCGGTGCGGTGCGCGATCACGGGTCCATCGCATCGGACGGTCGGGTGCGATTCACGTCGACCGTTGGATGCGATGGACCCGCGATCGGACAGCCCACGTCGTAAACCGCACCGACCGCATACCGCACGTAATCGCGACTATATATATATATATATATATATATAGGGAGCCGATTAGGGTCGCGATCATGGGTCCATCGCATCGGACGGTCGGGTGCGATTCACGTCGACCGTTGGATGCGATGGACCCGTGATCGGACGGCCCACGTCGCACACCGCACTGACCGCACACCGCACGTAATCGCCCCCGTGTATATATATATATATATATATATATGCCGGCGATTGCGTGCGGCGAACGGCAGGTGCGGCCGCGACGTGGGCCGTTCGATCGCGGGTCCATCGCATCTAACAGTCGACGTGAATCGCACCCGACCGTCCGATGCGATGGACCCGTAATCGACGGCCCACGATCGCTGCCGCACCTGTCGTTCGCCGCACGTAATCACGTCCCTCTATATATATATATATATATATATATATATTAACTAATACAGCCCAAAAAAATATTCTAACAACCCAAATTGGTAGGAAGAAAAAAAAAGTGGTATATATATATTTATCTTTAATAGCTCGGTTTGGTTTTGGTTTTGGATTTTCGGTTCACTTCGATTTTTGGGTTATTTGTGAACATAATTTGCTTCAATTTGAATTTGTAAAAAACTAAACCAAACTAACTGAATTGCACCCCAAACCAGATATAACTAGATGAGCAATGCTTCGGAGGACGACAACAATATTGATTTCATTTGTTATAAGAAAATACAACTTTTCATCAAATTTATAATTAAAATAAATTAAAACCTCATAAAGAGTTATTAGAAAAATAATACATAAAAAACCCAGCATGAAGCTCTGTATTGAATCATGATTATCACCAAAAGAACCATAAAAACCTGAAAAAATATTATCTCTGCGTGTGAAAGAGAGAGATGGAGAGAGGAATACCAAGATAAAGATAAAGAGAGATTCAAATTTTTGGGGTAAAAGCAAAACGAGGGCTAAAATGACAAAAGAAAATTAATGGGGTTCATTTTCAAAAATCCCACAAAATATCACCGTGGGACCTCTCGTTAGCCCCATCGGACGTCGAAAAGAGTGACAGGTGTGGCTTGTGTATTGGGTACATAGAAAATCTGGGTGTCTTTCTCTCTAGAGGATCTGAACCCAAATTCCTACTACAAAACAATGACAAGGAACTACTATCACACTCACCAATCCCCATCAACCATATCTGATGTAGCATATTCAAATTCAAATATTCGTCTCTCTCACGCAATTCCCTTTTTTTGATTTCAAATAATCTGATCCGACCTGACTTACGAGAGAGTGACCGCCCCCGCACTTGACCCTCACCCCCAATCCAACTGCTCCGAAGATAAAATCAGTATCAAACTGCACAACATATTAATCAATGATAAATTACATTTGGACTCCTGAAGTCTTTGAAACATACAGAAACGCCATCTGAAGTTTTAAAACATGCACTTACATCCCCTGCTGTTAGATTTTTCCATTAAGATGGGGACAAAAATGCATTTTTAACCTTTCAATTAAATTATTATCATGTTTTCATCTTTTAATTAACTGTTGTGTGAATTAATTTTTATAAAAAATGCATCCATGTGTATTTAAAAAGATGATTATTGTATTAAATATTCATAAACTGTATCTAAAGTTAATTCATTGGCTCTTTTTTGGATATTTATAAAATTAATTAAAGGATAAAATAGTACTTTTGAAGTATTTTTTTTTCATCTTAACGAAAATTTTAACAGTAGAGGGTGTAACTGCATGTTTTTGAACTTCAGGTAGTGTTTTTGCAGGTTTTAAAAATTTTAAGGGATCTAAATGCATTTTACCCATTAATCAAATGGCAGATTGATTTTTTTTTACTACCCAATCCAACATTTCTTGGGACTCGCTTCTCAGCTATCCCTACCCATTACACCCCCTCAGTGGGTCAGGCATTTCATTACTGATTGAGCCCTTGAAAACCGATTGCAGGTATTAAATTTTTTTTTCATAAAAATTATAATTAATTATTTTTATTAAAATATAAAATCAAATAATTTTAAATATATTGATTTAAAACTTAAAAAGTAAAATAATATTAGAAATAGTCTCACATCCAATTTTCACATGTTTGAAATTTTTAAAATTAATAAACCTAGTTTAATGAGTTATATACATTAATGAAAAAGTATATCATGCTAAATTTTCAATGAAATATATCAATTTTTAATAAATGTAAAAAACATTAATGAGATAAATATCGGGAAAATGACCAAAAAAATTTCGTAAGAGTTTGAAATACCTAAATCAGCCATTTTTAAAAATTATACCTAAAAAAGTCTCATTTCACAGTTTTGAAAACTCAAAAGACTAATATGTCCTTATATAATTAAATCTTAAATATCCCTCTTTATTTCACACTAAAAACATATTTTTCCTACAAAACAACAATCTCTCTATACATGATAAAAAACAATCCTGAGGTTTTGTTATTATATATCATACTGTGTGTTTCTTATATATATTTTACATGATATTGTTTATCATTTTTCATTGTGTATAATCATAATATGTAATTTAAATTTGTGTTGTGCCCAATGAAACAGATGATATTTTAGTATTCTAAATCTTTATTCACATTTGTTTTTAGCTATTTATATATTTTTATGATATTATTAGTACATATCCATTTTACAAAAAACATCAATATTTAATGGAGTTCATCATAAAAAAACTCAAATTATATTGGTATATATTTCACAAAATCCACCCAATCACAAAGAATTTACAATTAAAAAAAATTGATCTATATGAAAATGTGAGAAATATATTAATAAAATTAAGAGAGTGAAATATTTTAACAAAGTTAAGAGATATGAAATGTATTAAGGATTTAATTGAGTACGAGCATATTAGTCTTTTGTGTTTCTAAAAGTGTAAAATGAGACTTTGGGTATTTCTAACTTTTGAGTCAATTTCCCATAAATATATTGCTGGCTATGGAGATTATGAAATGTCTATGTAGGACTGCTTGTATTGACGGTCTAAAAAAATATCAAGATGCAAGACTTACTAATCACAAAGATTATTCAAAATATTTCATAATTTTTTATAAATTTATTTATTTAATCATGATAATTAATATATTCATTATGTAATAAAAACTAATTAAATCAACTATTCAATAAATGATTAGATTTAAAAAAAACCGTTTGAAACCCAAAATAGTGGGACAGTTGTGATTCTAATGATGCAACCAACAAGAATAACATAAAGATCTTCACCAACATCTTCCAATCCCATATTTTCATAAAAAATCATTCACACCCACCATTGAAAACCATGTGTCCCCACTTGTTGTCCTTGCTCTTTCTCCTCTTGTTCCTCTCCATCACTCCTTCCCTCTCCGACCCAAGGTCCTCCGAAGCCGCCCTCATCTGCGGCAACCAAACTGCCTCCAACGGCACTCGTCAGACCTTTATCACCAACTTCTTATCCGCCATGGACGCCGTTACCAACCAAATCTCCTCCTCCGGTGACGCCAGGACCATCAACGGTACCGGCAACGAAACCGTCTTCGCCTTCGGCGAGTGCATGAAGGACCTCTCGAGGAACGACTGCGACCTCTGCGTCGCCCAAGGCAAGACCCAGTTCTTCAAATGCCACCCCTTTTCAAAGTTGATTCGTTCGGCCCGTAATTACCTCGATGGGTGTTATTTGAGGTACGACGATTACGATTTCTTCGGGGAGGCGACGAGCCCATCGGACCGGACGGTGTGCAATGTGACGGATTTCGATGGGAATCAGACAGCTTTTACGGCGAATTCGGCGAGTCTTGTGAGGAATTTGAGTTCTCAAGCTTTGAAGAACGATGGGTTCTTCGTTGGGTCGGTTGGGGAAGGCGGGAATTCAACGGCGTATGGGTTGGCGCAGTGTTGGGAGTTCGTGAATAAGAGTGGTTGTGCAGAGTGTTTAGCGGATGCGGTGACGAAGATCCGTTCGTGTTTCCCGAAGAAGGAAGGGAGGGTGCTGAATTCGGGGTGTTTAATGATGTATTCGACTGTAAGGTTTTTCAATAATTCGGGTGGCGGCGGCGGTGGTGGAAATGGTGAGTTGGGTGCATTTTTTGACATGTTTTTGATATAACTCTGATTGATGTTTGGCTTAATTTTTGGTTATTGGATGTGTGTGAACCTTCAAATGTTGATTTTAGATGACTTATTGGGCTATTTGAACCTTAAAATCATGTAGCATGATTGAAGATATTCTTATTTGTGTGGGGGAGCTCACAGACCCTGTGCATCAGATTAATATGGGAGGGTTCAAAGTTCAGAACAATTTGGTTTAAATTATGTGTTACTGTTTTTTCGGAGGTCGAAATCTTGCAATCATACTGGCTGTGGTTTTTCCGGCGTGCACGGTTGTTTTGATTCTTGGATCAGTCTTTTTCTTTGGGAGGAGGAGACTTGACAAGAGGAGGAGAGGTATTTCATTTAACTATATTTCTAAGCATCAGAAATATGTGTAGTTGTATAATGTATGGTAGTAGTTTTTGAACCAAACAACCAAAACTGATTATCTTCAGAAAAGAAGCAACTTGGTGCCCTCGCTAAGACTGTGAATAAATCCAATCTGAACTTCAAATATGAAACACTCGAGAGGGCAACGAACTACTTTGATAGCTCAAACATGCTAGGTCAAGGTGGCTCTGAATCTGTTTTCAAGGCAAGTTAAAATTCATTACAGGAAGACAAACTGAATCAGTGTACATGTTATACTGAGGCTAGTTGGTTGCCTTTTCTGGAAACAGGGGATTTTACCGGATGGAAAGGCTGTGGCCGTAAAGAGGCTGTTTTTCAACACAAGGCAATGGGTTGATGAGTTCTTCAATGAAATCAACTTGACAAGTTCTGTTCATCACAAGAACCTTGTCAAGCTTTTGGGGTGCAGCATCACTGGCCCGGAAAGCCTTCTTGTTTATGAATTTGTCCCGAACAATAGCCTTCATTATCATCTCTCTGGTGATTCTCTCTTCCTCAAATTGAATTCAAATTTTTCATTAGTTTCATCATTGTTTATCAGTGTGAATTGTTGTATATGATACGCAGATAGGAGATATAGTGAGAAGCTAAGCTGGGAGATGAGGTACGATATCATTGTGGGGACGGCGGAGGGGTTGGCTTATCTTCACGAAGAATCGCGATTGAGGATCATTCATAGAGATATCAAGCTAAGCAATGTATTGCTCGACGAGAATTTCTCAGTGAAGATTGCTGATTTCGGGCTGGCCAGACTTTTCCCCGAAGACAGGACTCACCTCAGTACTGGAATAGCTGGAACTTTGTAAGATAAGCTACATATAACTCCTTTACATAAGAGATGCCTATATAAGTCCACACTAACTGTTGATTTGTAGAGGTTATATGGCTCCAGAGTACCTTGTCCGTGGCCAATTGACAGAGAAAGTTGATGTGTATAGTTTCGGTGTCCTCCTCATTGAACTCTTTTGTGGGAAGAGAGGCAATCCAAGGTCTCAGGATCCTTTGTCTATTCTATAGATGGTAAGTAAAACTCGTTTGTGTTTGAACCATAATTCTGTTGTATATTTCAAAAACATATGCATCCTCTGGTGAATAACTTGTCTTCTCAAAATTTTGTATGTGAAAGGGTGTCTAAGGTTGTGTAAATCCTTAAAATGGTAATTGGTGAATCTTGATCTATTGTATCATATTAGACTTAACAAGAGCGTTTTTATATCATGCCCTGGTCCATATTTCATCCTAGTCTCCATTCTGTTTAGCCCACCATTTTGAACAAATTCTTCATAATCATATTGCCTAACAACATTGGCCTGTGCTCAGGTTTGGAATTATTACAACTCAAATCGACTCCCAGAAGCCGTTGATCCGAAACTAAGTGGCCAATTTCGAGCAGAAGTTGCGACTCGTGTGCTTCAAATCGGTCTCCTCTGCACGCAAGCCTCTGCTGAGCTTCGACCATCTATGTCTGTGGTAGCCAAAATGCTCACAGATGGTGGTCCTGTCCCTCCACCGTCGCAACCACCATTTCTCGACAGCGATGCAGAGATTCCATTTGGTCGTTTGAGTTCTCGGCATTGGTCCTCCTCCATATCTTCAGGTAATAGTATGACTGTCAGCTTGATTGAGCCCCGATGAATTGCGTCCTATCAGCATCAATTTATAGGTGTTTCGATCTGTTTTGATATCATAGTCACTTAGATATCTACATTGGTTTCACTCAGCCTTGAAGGGGTCTTCATTCTTCAAGGATAATATGAATTAGCATGTTGAAGTATAATATTTGAGGACCCTTGGTGAAGATGAATTCCGAGTCTGTGTGAATGTATATACTCCACAGTTCATATATGCTTGCATTCTTGTAAATTTAATAGATTCTTATTGAGGTAGTTGAGTTGCTCCTTGTAATTTTTTTTTCTTTTTTGGGGTAGGTGATTTGTTATGTTCAGAACGAGAATGTTTAGAATATGTTGAAATTTTTATAATACCTCAGCCTTATTGCGAACACATTAAAAATTCTGGAACCAGCCTTATTGTATGTACATTAATAATTAACCTGCACCCTTTCCCCACATATTGGATGGTGCCTAACAAGTCTTTGATCCTATTTTTTTGTTTATTGTCGTAATAAATTTGATAGCTATGTTTAAATAAACCGTTATGAGTTTTAATAGAAATTTCAATAAAAAATTATAGATGTTAATGGATTTGTTACAATAAGAAAGAGAAAATAAGAATCCTTGTTATGCCACTTAGGGTTAAATCCCTTTATATATACAAGTGTCTAGGAGTTACACGTGTAATGCACTACACACATTATGAGATCATACAAAGTGAATTTGCGAAGGAGAAACTGAAATCGAGGAACTGGATGTGACTTCGTAATGAAATCAATAAGCTGCTCGGCAGAGGAGATATGCGGAAGCGATAATGTCTCTGCAAGAAAGTGCTGACGAACGAAGTGACAATCGATCTCAATGTGTTTGGTCCTCTCGTGAAAAATCGGATTAATGACAATCTGAATAGCAGAGCGGTTATCACAATGAAGAGGAGTAGACCAGTCATAGTAACTCCTAGATCCACCAAGAGACGTCTAAGATGAACAATCTCCTTGGTGGTGATTAGGCCTGTCAACGGGTTGGGTATAGACCCGGACCCGACCCGACCCGGACCCGATTACACGTGTAATATATCCGACCCGATTTGGACCCGACCCGAGTTGGACCCGACCCGGCGGACCCGAACAAACAAACGGGTCGGGTCCAGGTCCACCCCGCCCCGACCCGTTGGACCCGAGACCCAATTGTTTTATTAATATATGCTCATATATTATAAGACTATTAGTATTAGTTGATACATAATTTTATTTCTTACTTAACTTATGTTTGTATCCATAAGTTCATAAATCATAATCATAACATTTTTTTCCATTGTGTTGATGTTGCAACTTGCAAGAACTTGATTGTTTAATATGTAATAAACTTAGTAATGTATTGTCGTCGGTTTGTTTTGGACAATTAACTTATTAGCTTTTGAATTTGTATAATTAATTAGTTTGTTGCATGATTTATGTTTATTATTTTAATTAATATGTTAGGGTTTATTGTTTTGAATGTTGTTTAGGTTAATATTGTTTTGAATGTTTGTATAATTAGTTATCTTTATTGTTTAGGTTAATATGTTTTATGTTAGTGGTTATTGTTTTGGATATTGTTTAATAATTCATTTACTTCTTTTGAATTGTATAAGATTATGTTCAAACATAGTTTCATTAATAATAATGTTTTATTACAAAAATTTTCAAATAGAATGATAAAGTAAGAAGAAAAATTTGAGAAGTGGGTCTTTCTTTGACTGAATTTGAGAACCATTTGAGAGATTGCGAAGATGATCTTAATAAATACGAATCCAAATCAGATACCCTCTACAGAGAGATTTATAAATTCTTACCGAGAGACTGTGAAGAACTGCTTTAAGGATCAGCGACCGCTTGTTGTCATGGTCTCCCTTATTAATAGCTTAAAATAAAAGATAGACTTTTGATTTCAAAACATTAATTTCGTCATTTATAGACACAAGAATAAAACAGGACCCTATTTCCACACTACCAATTGGGCGTATTTTACACGTATCTCATGGATACTTAACACGTGGACTAACAAACAAACAAAATTTCCCACATTTTCACCCCGAAACACAATCCCCATCTTAAAAAAAAAAAAAAAATTCAACCGTTTCTTTTATGACATCTGTCACTTAAAAAAATCAATCATCCCGGTCGACCCACTCATCTTCGATGGCTGACATCACCACCGTCCAACCCTCCTCCCTCCACTTCCTCTATACCTCCACTGTTTTGTTTAGAAATTCGGATACGTGAGTGTAAATGTAACCGGCTTTTAAAATTACAATACAAATTAAAATATAAATGTAATTAACTTTTAAAATCACAATACAAAATTACAGTGCATTTAACACAAACGTCACGGGACCGGATCTACTCAAACACCGTCTGTCTGTTTGATATTTTAAAAAAATTAAAATATTAAAATACAAACCTATCCTTCGATTAGTATCCCACATTTTCATCCCGATACACAATCCCCGTATCAGCTTCAGATCATCAAGGGAGCCGCCAAAAAAGCTCCCTCTTTCACTCCTCCTGATCCTCTCATCCCTGACGCCGCTAGCGACGGCCGATGCGCGCGCGCGCACAATCTACTCCTTCTGCTCGACTACTTTGGAAGACAATTCCACCGCGTTAGCAACAAACTTCATCAGCGAGGTGGACCGCATCGCCGAACAGGTGCGATTGAACGGCTCCGGCCTTGCGGTCCTTGGCGTGAGCCCCAACAGGAACTATGTCCTCGCGCAATGCTACGGCGACCTCTCCCTCTTCGACTGCGTCCTCTGCTACACCGAGGCCCACACTGTCCTTTCCAAATGCTACCCCTTCAACGCCGGCCGCATATGCCTCGACGGATGCTTCATGCGCTTCAACAGTTACAACTTCTTCGACGAATTCACCGGTCCGTACGATAAGGCCGTCTGCGGGAATGCCACCACCGCCCAAGATGGTGTGCGGTTCGCAACGATGGTGAAGCAGGTGGTCACGAGCGCAATCACTGTGGCACCGTTGAACAGGGGTACGCGCGGGCCTCGGTGACCGCGCAGGGGGAGTCGGCATACGTGCTCGCGAATTGCTGGCGGACGATCAACCGGAGCGATTGCGCAGCCTGCCTTTCAAACGCCTCGAAGGCCGCTCTGGGGTGCTTGCCAGGGTCGGAGGGGCGGGCGCTTTACACAGGTTGCTTCTTGAGGTACTTGAACACCGATTTCTTGAATGCTATACCAGACAGCGGGCACTCAAAAGGTAATAAAAATTATCATGAAACTCACGTGTTAACACCTATCAGAGTCTTGATGAGTTGACTAGCACCATGACATGTTAACACTCCTCCGGGTCTTGGTGACTTGGCTAACCCCATAGGAAACGATTCCCATCTTCGACTTACCAAGATATCTATAAAAAAAATTTTGAGTGGGTTAGTTCAGACACCCATCAAGGTTCTAGTGAGTTGGCTAGTATCATGGGTTTGCTCCCCATTGACACATATTCCAATTGAAACGTATTCGAATTCCACCTTCGACTTACCAAGATGTCAATAGGAAAAATTTTGAGTGGGTTAGTTTTGACACTCACCGGGGTTTTAATGAGTTGGCTGGCATCATGGATTTACTCCCCATTGGCACGTATTCGATTCCCACACTCGATTTACCCACATGTCCGTAGGACAACTTCCGAACGAGTTAGTGCAGACACCTGGAAGATAAGTCCTTGCTTTCTCCAATGACAAAAAAAATGTCAAATATGTGAATTGACACGAATCAGCTAATGATCTTGCAATGACTTGGATCCCATCCAGCATCTTTTGGATTTTTGCATGTTGTTCTCATTCATGTCTATTATCTGTCTTGGAATTTCAGGTAAAATCATAGCAATTGTTGTCGCCATAGTGGGTGCTGTGGCTCTTGTTGGGGTGGGACTAGCTGTTGGGAATGCAATTAGGAAAAACAGGATCATTCAGAAAAAAAGAAAAGGTGAAAGTTTGCAGTGCTTTTAAAATAAACAAGCTCATATAAGAGTTACTTCAGAAACTTTAATAACCAAAAGTTGTGAATTTCCAGGTTCAAATGATACAGTCAAACTGGCATCCACTCTCTACAATAGTAGCTTGAACTTCAAATATTCAACTCTTGAGAGCGCGACCAGGTCTTTCAATTTAGCTAACAAGATCGGGCAGGGAGGATTTGCATCGGTCTACAACATTCGAAAGCACCTAATTTTTCAATCAAAACTTATATATATGAATTTGTAAGATCTTGAGTTTCTAAAGCATATCGGTTGATAGGGTGTGTTGGCTGATGGAAGAGAGATCGCAGTGAAGAGGTTGTTCTTCAACAACAAGCACAGAGCTTCAAATTTCTACAATGAAGTTAACATCATAAGCAGTGTAGATCATAAGAACCTGGTCAAGTTGTTGGGGTGCAGTTGCTCGGGACCAGAGAGCCTTCTTGTTTATGAATTCGTACCAAACAAGAGCCTCGACTGCTTCATCTTTGGTAAATCACTAACCTCTTACGATATCTAAGCCATACTAATTGTTCTAAAGCTTTAGATGTCACCACAATGCCATTGATGCCCACTACTTACTACAGGTCCAGCAACCATTGCTAGAACTGAATCTGGGCCCGAGCCTGGACCATGGGCCCATAAGCCCGCCCACAGGCTCGGCCCGTGGGTCCATGGAAGACCACGTGGGGGGGTCAATGGACCCCCCATTTAAAAGAAAATCAAAAGGGTTTGGTCTTGTGCCAGCCTGGCCCGGACCCATTGTTCGCCTCACGGGCCGGGCTTGGGCCCTATTTTTTTTAGTCGACCTGGCCTAGGCCACTGCCGATGCCTAAATATATGGAGTTTTCACAAATTGTCATATATATTACAATGGAAGCAAGGAAACCTCTATTTCACATCAAATACGTGATATAATGGTGGCACAAGAGGCACATGTCATCATCAATGGATGATTTTTTCTTTTTTTGGTAGAAAGACCCTAGGCTACAAAGTCCTCGAGTGAACTAGTACAACTACTAGGTTGGCCACATGGGCCACAAATAGGGCATAAGGCCCATTACACAGCCTAAAGGGCTAAACATCATTTTCTCGCCCTAGTGAAACTCGATCCTCCATCTCTCACGAAGAGGAGGGTGTCTTCTACCAGCGTAGCAAGCTGTGTGGGACCAGTAGATGATTCTTGTAGCTATATAAATCACTGAATGGGTGGTATTCAAAGGCAACTGCTTAATGAAAAGTTCAGTCACCAAACAACTAAACAATCCAACTCAAAACTATTCCACTGATATTGCCCTCCAGCTACATGACATTGCTGCTGAAGGTTGAACAAATTTCAACAATTTATAACATATCTTCACAGCTGAAAAATCTCCTATATGTGTGACAGATACGGAGCGAGGTAAATTGTTGACATGGGAAAAGAGGTTTGAAATAATTTTTGGAACAGCTGAAGGTATAGCTTACTTACATGAGAATTCGAAAACCAGGATAATTCACAGAGATATAAAGGTAAGCAACATACCGCTTGATCTGAAACTCCGCGCCAAAATTGCTGATTTTGGATTGGCCAGGTCCTTCCAAGAAGATCAAAGTCACAATAGCACGACCATTGCCGGGACACTGTCAGTATCTATCTTTACTTTGCTTCTTGTTCGACTCATATCAACAATTATAAACATCAATAAACATATGCGATTGTTACGTTTACAGATAAACATGCATAGTGACAAATATTTATCTTCAATCTTGAAATACAGGGGATACATGGCTCCAGAATATCTACCTCATGGTCAACTAACAGAGAAGGTTGATGTCTATAGCTTTGGTGTGCTCTTAATGGAAAGAGTCAGTGGAAAGCAAAATAACAAGACACGTAGCTGTGTACACCGACAGTTTACTGAACGAAGTAAGTTTCTAGTGTTAAAATGTCTTTATAACAGTAGATATTAGGACATACATTTAGCTAATGTTAATTTTCTTGTGTGTGCATTTGTAAATCAAGATAGATTATAAACCATGCAAAAGGCTATAATGTTGTATAGTCTGGATTTTGATGATAGGTATGGAAGCATTTCCACTCTCAAACAATAGAAGAACTCATTGAATCAAATATACTGCTGCATAGTGATCAATGTAGAGATGCTATCATGGAAGATATATCAAGAGTGGTGCATGTGGCACTTCTATGTACGCAAGAGAACCCATTGTTACGACCTGCAATATCTGAAACCTTGCATATGCTCTTAAAAAAGGATGAACAGCTTCCCATGCCCACAAAGCCCCCATTCACTAATGAAAAGACTATGGAGCTGAAAGGCATGTGTGAAGATCAGTGCGAGAATCATAATGCCACTTCATCTGGTGCTGCCACCATCTCTGATACTGCTGTTTATGGGAGGTGATAACGGGAGGCTCAGACTTGTTAATGGAACACCTTTATTATCATGTTCAGAGTTATGCTTTTGCTTAATTATTATATTATATATAATGATGTGGTTGATGGTGCTGTGCGTGACATTTTTTATGACATGAGATTCAAAGTCCCCATGGAGTGATGTCAAAGGGCACTGAAGGGGATTCCAGAAGTTATCTTTTTGTGTAGAATGAAAATAATAGTATATTGTAAAGGAAAACAATACATGTAGCTCCCATTGCAGCCCCAATTACATCTCATCCCATTTTTCTTTTTTTTTAAATCATACACCCACATTTTGAAGTGCATGCTATCATATGAAATGAAGTATATACCGGGATACATTTAAATCACAGTGCTTGGCTTTGGAAGGCACGATTGTCAATCATGTTTTCTATCTTTTACTTCATCTTGTTGCAACTAAGTTCCCCATGAGGCTGCCACCAATTCCATAGTGCTTTGCTTTGGAAAACCCCACTTGAGGAATTGCAACTGTTAAAGAAATGATATACAACATCTAATGAGAAGATAATTGATCGTAAATTTGAAAGGCATCAATTGCTAACCCAATTTCATCATCTGAGACATATAATGATTATAATATCAGAAAATCAACATGAACAACTCATTTCTTAAATTGGAAAGGCATCAACTGCTTTATGGGTTGGCTGTACTCAAACCATCACGTGTCAAAGGAACCCACTTCTAATAAATATATAACAGCCTACTACTATCAATCTCATGCAATTGCACTTGGAAAAGGTTGCCTGATTAGATTAGAAACTGTTCATACGAGCAGTATGGGAACATAACTTTGATAGAACTACTAATATGAAGACCAATGTTATATGAAGACCAATGTTCTTGCATAATATATTAACTTTGTAAATCGAGCTTTGGTTAAGTTGGTAAACATTTTCCCTCTTTGTTAAAGAGGTCAAACGATCAAACCCTAAGGAGCAAGCGATCAAACCCTGGGGATCATTTTTCAATATATATATATATATATATATATATATATATATATATATATATATATAGAGAGAGAGAGAGAGAGAGAGAGAGAGAGAGTTATGATTACATGCGGTGCGCGATCACGGGCCGTCGATCATGGGTCCATCGCATCGGACGGTCGGGTGCGATTCACGTCGACCGTTGGATGCGATGGACCCGCGATCGAACGGCCCACGTCGCCGCCGCACCTAATCGCCCCCGTATATATATATATATATATATATATATATATATATATATATATATATATATATATATAGGGCCGATTAGGTGCGGCGAACGGCAGGTGCGGCGTCGATCGTGGGCCGTCGATCACGGGTCCATCGCATCAGACGGTCGAGTGCGATTCACGTCGACCGTTGGATGCGATGGACCCGCGATCGACGATTACGTGCGGTGTGCGGTCGGTGCGGTGTGCGATGTGGGCCGTCCGATCGCGGGTCCATCGCATTCAACGGTCGACGTGAATCGCACTCGACCGTCCGATGCGATGGACCCGTGATCGACGGCCCACGATCGACGCCGCACCTGCCGTTCGCCGCACCTAATCGGCCCCCTATATATATATATATATACACACACACACACACACACACACACCCCTTGCAAAAGACTACTTATTTGCTCAATCAATGATATTGCATAATATTCCTCATTTGCGAGCAAAAATTACCAATATTTGTATAAAATATAAGAAACAAAAAAAGTCATCACCCAGTGAGATCCCACATATTGTGTGGTGCTGAGAGGCAAGAGACTGGAAACAATCTTTCTCATTTTTTTAACCTAATAAAATGACAGCTCTCAGGACAAGAACCCAATGATTTTGCTTTATTAGTCCAAGCACTTTACCATCGCCACAAGTAATGACCCTAAAAATATAGAGATTTTTATTTTTAAGTCCTTGTAAACATGCTTATTTAGGTATCAATTCCTTCATTATTCATATTTCTTTTCAAGTTCTCGTATTCAATCGCCTATTTGGTTTTTAATCCCTCCTTCAAATGTTCGTCCATAGTTTACAGGGACTTAACACTAAATAACATAGTTTACAGATACTTAAAAATAAAATCACATTTCACAAATTAACGAGGTATGAACGGACGTTTGACAGAAGAGCTAAAAACCAAATACGCGGTTAAATATGGAGACTTAAAAATAAATATGAAGAAGTGAGGGACCAATCCCTATATAGACATGTTTACAGGAATTTAAAACTAAAAATCCCTAAAAAAATATGACAAATATACTTCAATAAATTACCATATCTGAAAATTGTGAGTGGCTTGGGCATCTCCAGGGGTTTTATCTGGGTGCCCCAACCTAGCCCACAAAAGGTAACCAAAACAATACTTGACAAGATCATTACCCATGATGGAAAATATTGATTCAAAAGGCATAAGACGAATATGTGATGTAAAAAACAAAATGGAAACCAGAGACATTTAAAGAAAGCAAGCAAATCAATTAGCAATCTGGAATGAGATAGAGAAACCATAAAATGAAATAAAAGTTGGTTAGTATGACCATTAACAAAAACATTTGAATATCCACTGACAATCTTCATAAGCAAAAAATTAAGATAGCTCAAACAGGTGGAATTTGGGAAATAAAGTTCATGAAAAGAAAAAAAATTGACAGTCAGACATACAACAGATGGATTAAATGCCCAAATATATGTGAGTTACAACTAGTCTCTGATTCCATTACGAAAGTCATACATATATATACTATTTCCTAAATTGCTAAATGAGTACTTTCAAGGATAGAAATCCCAAAAAACAGGGGTATGTATGCAAAAATCCTAAAAAATAAATTTCATAAAATTTTCAAAAAATCTACTCTTATCTTATATTTCTAAAAAAACACAAATTTTTCTTTTGAAAATTGAACAAAACTTACATTAAGAAAAAATAAACCATAAAAAAGGGAAGATCAAGGATTTACAATATATAAACTTTTAGAATTGTCTTAGACGAGATTTCATATGTTGAAATCGCTGCATAATAATTTTATTATGAACATTATCGAAGTTAGCCCTGCCCTTGTCCGTGTGTAACTGCATAGGTGGTCAGCGAAGTCTGCCGTCTTTGATGGAAAATAAGGGTCCAAGTCCCATGATATGGTTTTTAATGGGTCTGTGACTTTGATATGGTTGTATAAATGGACCTCATGAATGACCCTACCACTTAAAAGTTGATTTTTTTGTAAAAGAAAAAAATTTGATGGGTTTGGTTATATAAATGATCTCCTGATATGGTTATATAAATGTATAAATGGGCCTCCTGGCTGACCTTACCACATATACTCTTTTTTTTTTTTTTGAAAAAAAAAAAATTGATAAGATCAATTGATCCCACCTCTTCAAAGCTAGTGTTGCCCCTGGTCAAATTTAATTGGTCATCTCATGATCAAAAGTATCTTTCATCTCACATGCTAAATAAAATGCAGGATGATAACTACTCTACCTCAACAGGAGAATGACTTGTGATAAAAACTATTACAATGTCGTATGCTAAAACTATCACAATGTTGATAGCCCATTTATGGGGGTCCGTTTCGCTCCTTTATTGGAATCTCAACCACCCGATCCCGAGTTATTGTATTGTTTTAATTTACTTTTATTTTTCTCTCTCTCATCCCCATTTCAAGATTGTAACCAATCTTTTAGCAATGAATGCGTCAGTAGTAGCTTCTAAATTTTTTTGAAAAAAATTTATAGGAGACCAAATTTGTCACAAAACTGAATAAGAAATAAAGACTATATAAATATGAGAATAAAGTATAAGCCCATCCGTCAATAATCAGCAAACGGGCTTGGACAGGAAAAACCCATAACGATGACCAGAGGCCCACTTCATGTCATGACCCAAGCCGACCCACCTCCCTTGTCAAGTCAGACTAACCACTATCCTAGTCGGCCTTTAACGCAAGTCGGACAGCTAAATCACCGACCTACCTAGGTCGGGCAAAAGAGATTGACCAACCAGGGACCAGGGTAGAACACCCGGGTAACGTCCGACCTAAAGTATAAGCCATCTATACCATAAAATTCGGACTAACACATAGGATTGTCATACGTCCACAACGGTAAGATAACAATGGGCCAAGGGAATATTCCCTGACAACTGGAAATGACCAATTGTCAGAAAATCAATTACATAATGGCAATCCCTAGGCGACACATGTCCACAAATCCAAGAGTCACATGGAAATTCCATCTCGTGATACACTCACTCTACAAGGCAAGTTCGGCATGCCCCTTCTCTATTATAAAAGGGGGACATCACCTCCCCCTCAAGGTATGCTCTCTCTCCCCTATTTGCACTCGAGAATTTTATAGTCGTTTTCTTCTCTTGGAGGAGTTACTGACTTGAGCGTCGGAGAGGCGTTAGCCAGCACTACACTTGTGTGAGTTTCAGGTGTTCAAAGGCTGAAGAAGAAGAAGCATGGTGAGCAGGAAGAGCTTGCTTCGGATCGTTGCAAAGAGGGGAAAGCGCCAACGTCTTCTCGAATATACATCAAAAGCTCAGATCTACGTCGATCCGGCCCAGGAGTGGAGGATCTGATTTCATCCCCCAACAAGGTTTGGTCACTTAGTAGCAAATCTTTGACATGTGAAATGCCCATGCAGAGAATATTTATCTTTAAGCCCATGTTTAGAATGAGAATAAACCCCGAATAACCCCGGATATAAATTTTGTTGTGTTTAGAAAGCCCGGATAACCCCAGATAAATTATGCTAGAATAAACTGGTATAAAGTGATATATGGATTTTAATCAACCCCTAGAATAAAAGTTATCCTAGGTTATTCCATCTAAAGAATATGTGGGCCTACTGTCAAATCAACTATCACTACCTTTTATAAATCACTTGTCAAATCAACTATCATTACTTTTTTACATTTTATAAATCTTTATCCATACTTTATTCATATTTTACCCAAATAAAAAAATATTTATTCTTACATTTACCAATGAGAATAATTCAAAACACAATCAAACACAAAATCAATTTATCTTTATTTATACTCACTTATGTCTGAATAACTGTATACACAAAAATAAGTCATATTTTGTATTCAAACGGAACATAATAGTTCATCTTTGCAAATAATATTGTTAATGTCCTTCACCCCCATAGGTATTTTGTCTTTTTCTTTATGTTGAAAGATCATTTATAGGAAGATGATGTCATCTTTCACATTGCTTTTTCTAGAATGTAAAGAAATGTACACACAATGACACAAAGAAATATGTATGTAGGGCTGTTTGAAGTTAATGCCGTGGGTCTGTTCCAGCTTCAACTCACCAATCCGTTGAAGAGACTCATTGACTTAATGGAGTTTTTGTTGAAATTAATGAGTTATTGTTGAAATTTATGTGTTATTGTTGTTGATTTTTTTTGTCTTTCAGTGGCTAACATTTTTGGCCATTTTCCAAAGCCGTCTCCATTACAACATTTTTTCGCCGCATTTAATACACCCTCACCCATTCCAACTGCTCTGAATCTAGTCAGAGCCTGTTAACCAACGGGTTTGGAACATGCTTTTTATCCAATCATGTTTATCCATGTAGGTTATTTAATGGAGGCGGACAGAGTCAACAAAAATCGCTCACGAGGTTCCACAATCGTTGCATTAAAATTACATCAAAGTCCTATATAATAAAAAAATCACAAATCAATCCCTTATAAGACGAGATTTGTGGTGCCCCACAAGAGTTGCGATAACAGCTACACTAAAATCATATACAATAACAAAGTCACAAATCAATCCTTTTAATTTATTCAAATGAGACTTTAAAGTCTATGCATGTTATTAAAAGTAACCATAAGTCTATTTCATATCTAACAAATACAAATATTCAATCAGCAACTGAAAAAAAAAAAAAGTAATTTTTCACCATGCAAAAAAAAAAAAATTAATTTTCATTATTAGTGCAGCTATGCTTATATATATATATATATATATATATATATATATATATATATATATATATATATATATAGAGTCGTGATATTATACGGTCGTGCGGTCGCGATTCACGGGCCGTCGATCACGGGTCCATCGCATCAGACGGTCGGGTGCGATTCACGTCGACCGTTGGATGCGATGGACCCGCGATCGGACGGCTCGCGATCGCGACCGCATATTATCGAAAATATATATATATATATATATATATATATATATATATATATATGGTCGCGATTACGTGCGGTATGCGGTCGGTGCGGTTTACGACGTGGGCTGTCCGATCGCGGGTCCATCGCATCCAACGGTCGACGTGAATCGACCGTCCGATGCGATGGAATATATACCTATCGGCTCCCTATATATATAATATATATTGTCTTTGTGTTATAATAACACTTTTTTTTAGCATTGTATATACATATATAAAAAGTTTGTATTTTTTATTTAATGATTATTTGGTTTTTATATAATCATCATTATTTATTTATTTATATGTAATTTAAAATGTTATATCAAATGCTTCGCACATGCAAAATAACTGGTTTTACTATTATAATAGTTATTTGTGTTAAAAAAACACGGGTGAAAGCATTTCATGTATAACAATTTTTTAGAATAACATGGAAAAACATTTTAATCCATTAACATCTATAAATTTTCATTGAAATTTCTATTAAAACTTATAATGGTATATTTAAACATAGCTATCAGATTTATTACGAGAATAAACAAAAAACTTGGATCAAAGACTTGTTAGGCACCATCCAATATGTGGGGAAAGGGTGCAGGTTCCTGAATTATTAATGTGTTTGCAATAAGGCTGAGGTATTATAAAAATTTCAACATATTCTGAACATTCTCATTCTGAACAAAACAAATCACCTACCCCAAAAAAGAAAAAAAAAATTGCAAGGTGCAACTCTCAACTACCTCAATAAGAATCAATTAAATTTACAAGAATGCAAGCATATCGTATACATTCACACAGACTCGGAATTCACCTTCACTAAAGGTCCTCAAATATTATATTTCAACATGCTAATTCATATCATCCTTGAAGAATGAAGACCTCTTCAAGGGCTGAGTGAAACCAATGTAGATATCTAAGTGACTATGATCTCAAAACAGATCAAAACACCTATAAATTGATGCTGATAGGATGCCATTCATCGGGGCTCAATCAAGCTCGGTCGTACTATTACCTGAAGATATGGAGGAGGACCTAGGCCGAGAACTCGAACGACCAAATGGATTCTCTGCATTGCTGTTGAGAAATGGTGGTTGCGATGGGGGAGGGACAGGACCACCATCTGTGAGCATTTTGGCTACCACAGACATAGATGGTCGAAGCTCAGCAGAGGCTTGTGCGCAGAGGAGACCGATTTGAAGCACACGAGTCGCAACTTCTGCTCGAAATTGGCCACTTAGGATTGGATCAACGGCTTCTGGGAGTCGATTTGAGTTGTAATAATTCCAAACCTGAGCACGGGCCAATGTTGTTAGGCAATATGATTATGAAGAATTTGTTCAAAATGGTGGGCTAAACAGAATGGAGACTAGTATGAAATCTGGACCAGGGCACGATATAAAAGAGCTCTTGTTAAGACTTATATGATACAATAGATCTAGATACACCAATTATCATTTTAAGGATTTGCACAACCTTAGACACCCTTTCACATGCAAAATTTAGAGAAGACAAGTTATTCACCAGTGGATGCATATGTTTTTGAAATATATAACAGAATTATGGTTCAAACACAAATGAGTTTTACTTACCATCTGTAGAATAGACAATGGATCCTGAGACATTGGATTGCTTCTCTTCCCACAAAAGAGTTCAATGAGGAGGACACCGAAACTATACACATCGACTTTCTCTGTCAATTGGCCACGGACAAGATACTCTGGAGCCATATAACCTCTACAAATCAACAGTTAGTATGGACTCATATAGGCAACTCTTATGTAAAGGAGTTATATGTAGCTTATCTTACAAAGTTCCAGCTATTCCAGTACTGAGGTGAGTCCTATCTTCGGGGAAGAGTCTGGCCAGCCCGAAATCAGCAATCTTTGCAGTGAAATTCTCGTCGAGCAATACATTGCTTAACTTGATATCTCTATGAATGATCCTCAATCGTGATTCTTCGTGAAGATAAGCCAACCCCTCCGCCATCCCCACAATGATATTGTACCTCATCTCCCAGCTTAGCTTCTCACTATATCTCCTATCTGTGTTATTGTATACAACAATTCTCACTGATAAACAATGATGAAACTAATGAAATTTTGAATTCAATTTGTGGAAGAGAGCATCACCAGAGAGATGATAATGAAGGCTATTGTTTGGGACAAATTCATAAACAAGAAGGCTTTCCGGGCCAGTGATGCTGCACCCCAAAAGCTTGACAAGGTTCTTGTGATGAACAGCACTTATCAAGTTGATTTCATTGAAGAAGTCATCAACCCATTGCCTTGTGTTGAAAAACAGTCTCTTTACGGCCACGGCCTTTCCATCCGGTAAAATCCCCTGTTTCCAGAAAAGGCAGCCAACTAGCTTCAGTAAAACATGTACACTGACTCAGTTTCTCTTCCTGTAATGAATTTTAACTTGCCTTGAAAACAGATCCAGAGCCACCTTGACCCAGCTTGTTTGAGCTATCAAAATAGTTCGTCGCCCTCTCGAGCGTTTCATATTTGAAGTTCAGATTGGATTTATTCACAGTCTCAGCAAGGGCACCAAGTTGCTTCTTTTCTGCAGATAATCAGTTTTGGTTGCTTGGTTAAAAAACTACTACCATACATTATACAACGATACATATTTCTGATGCTTAGAAATATAGTTAAATGAAATACCTCTCATCCTCTTGTCAAGTCTCTTCCTCCCAAAGAAAAAGACTGATCCAAGAACCAAAACAACCGTGAGCGCAGAAAAAACCACCGCCAGTATGATTGCAAGATTTCGACCTCCTAGAAAAAACAGTAACACATAATTTAAACCAAAAAGTTCTCAAATTTGAACCCTCCCATATTAATCTAACACACAGGGTTTGTGATCTCCCCCACACAAATAAGAATCTCTTCAAACATGCTACATGATTTTAAGGTTCAAATAGCCCAAAAGTCATCTAAAATCAACATTTTAAGGTCCACACACATCCAATAACCAAAAATTAAACGAAACATCAAACAGAGTTATATAAAAAAACATGTCAAAAAATTCATCCAACTTACCATTTCCACCACCACTGCCGCCACTGCCGCCGCCACCTGAGTTATTGTAAAACCTTATAGTCGAATACATCATAAAACATCCTGAATTCAACACCCTCCCTTCCTTCTTCGGGAAACACGAACCGATCTTCGTCACCGCATCCGCTAAACACTCTCCGCAACCACTCTTATTCACAAACTCCCAACACTGCGCCAACCCATAAGCCGTCGAATTCCCGCCTTCCCCAACCGACCCAACGAAGAACCCATCGTTCTTCAACGCTTGAGAACTCAAATTCCTCACAAGACTCACCGAATTCTCCGTAAAAGCCGTCCGATTCCCATCGAAATCCGTCGCATTGCAAACCGTCCGGTCCAATGGGCTTGTCGCCTCTTCAAAGAAATTGTAATCGTCGTACCTCAAATAACACCCATCGAAGTAATTGCGGCCCGAACGAATCAACTTTGAAAAGGGTTGGCAACTGTAGAGCCGGGTCTTGCATTGGGCGACGCAGAGCTCGCAGTCGCTCCTCGAGAGGTCCTTCATGCACTCGCTGAAGGCGAAGACGGTTTCGTTACCGGTGCCGTTGACGGTCCTGGCGTAACTGGAGGAGGAGATTTGGGTGCTCACGGCTTCCATGGCGGATGAGAAGTTGGTGATGACGGTCTGACGAGTGGAGTTTGAGGCGGTTTGGTTGCCGCAGATGAGGGCGGCTTCGGAGGACCTTGGGTCGGAGAGGGAGGGAGTGATGGAGACGGAGAAGAGGAGATAGAGCAAGGACAACGAGTGGGGAGACATGATGGGTGTCAATGCTTTTTTAATGAAAATATGGGATTGGAAGATGTTGGTGAAGATCTTTATGTTCTTCTTGTTGGTTGCATCATCAGAATCGCAACTGTCCCACTGTTTTGGGTTCCTAACATTTTAAAAATCGAATGCGAGTCCTAAGAATTGTTGGATTGGGTAGTCAAATAAAAAATTTAATCTGCAAGGTTGTGCGGTTGTGCAGTTTTTTTTTTTGTTACAAAGAATTGGGCGACACAGTCCCGACAAGCATACATTAACTAAACTTGCTACTAATACAGGGCTGAAGTGCCCAGAACAAACTGTGGGTGTAACCCACGATAGCCAGCCACTGCGGCTTAAACCATTTTTTCCTTCCTTGTCATCGACAAGGATTGAAAATGGGTCCATCCCCTGAAAAGGGGGCGTCCTGACCACACGGCCAAAGCCTTTGGGACGTGCGGTTGTGCAGTTGGTTACCGGGTTCGGATTCCTTGTGTTTCCGTAGGGAACAAGAAACAGAGTTTTTATCCAATCACGTTCGTCCACGTGGGTTATTTAACGGAGGCGGATGGAGTCAACAAAAATTACATCAAAGTCCTATATAATAAAAAAATCACAAATCAATCCCTTATCAGACGAGACTTGTGCCGTCCCACTTGAAAATCACATATTCCTTACATAAAATATGCAGAGACCACGTCAAAAAAAAAAAAAAAAAAAGTAAACCTTGCTTTATAGATCTCATATAATAAAACAATTACACCTTGGTCTCTTCAATTGAATTACTCTAAAACCCTAATATCAAATGATAAAAGGGCAAAAGATGGGTTTTGATTCGACGAGAGGGAAAGAAAAGAGAGATTATATAAAACGGTGGGCAAGGTTTTCATTGAAGATTAATTCATCTCTTTGGGATTTCAAAGATTCATATGAAGGTATCGATTGCTTGTAATCGGTTTAAGTTTTGATTATTAGGTATGTTTGTTTTTATCTTTTTTTTTAATAAACAAGTTTGTGTTTATTTTTGCATAAAGGACATAACCTAGATAATCTATATTTAATAAAATATGTGAAAAATTGTTTATATAAGTGTATTTTGAAATATGTGAAAAATATGTGTATTTTGAATGAAAGATGAAATAGACAAAAAAATTTATAAAATTGAAACCTATTATATATTTTGCATAGTTGTATTTTTTCTAAATGTTTGCTAGATAACAAAATTTGACAAATTTGTCTTCTCATCTGTTTGTTATGAAATTGTTGACTTGAATGTCTATTCTTAAATAAAATGAAAATGTTATACTCATTGTTTTAGTCTCCAACGCAGTCCGCTCATTTTTTAAATTTTTTTATAAAACAATTATATACTTTCTCTATTGAAAAATGAACTTTTACAAAAAGTTGAAGCATATAGTTCAATAAATTGAATGATATATATATATATATATATATATATATATTCGATAATATGCGGTCGTGCGGTCGCGATCGACCGCACGTGTATGTATATATATATATATGTGTGTGTGTGTGTGTGTGTGTGTGTGTGTGTATCTATAACTAGAGTCCTATTATAAGGATTGGTGTCGAATAAGACAAGGTCGACACTCTTTTGATATTCGCAGATAGGCCCCCAGTTATTTACAGATAGCCCCCTGAGTAAATAGTATTTATTAGTCGGTCCCTGAAAGCGACACAAGAAGACAAAACTTGGGCTATTTGCAGATCAGACCCCAGATCAATGATATTGGCGGATAGGTCCCTCCAAAATCCAAATCCATTTGTATTTTGAGGGGGTTATTTGCAGATCAACCCCAGATCCATGATATTGGCGGATAGATACCTCCAAAATCCAAATTCAATTTGTATTATTGAGGATAAAAATCTTATCTAATTTTTTTTACCACTAATATAGGTCTCAGATATTTATGATCAGGTCCCTCCAAAATCCAAATCCAAATCCAATTTGTATCATAAAGTTTACCTAATAACGTTAGTTGATAAAATTGTATTTTATTTACCTATGAGCCCAAGATATTATATATGCATAACTTATGACATACTCCACAATTTAATCATTTATGTAAAAAATAACATCATTTGTTTATGCCTTTAACTTTGATATCATCATGTTCTTTAAAGTCTAACTTATGACATACTCCACAATTTAATCATTTATGTAAAAAATAACATCATTTGTTTATGCCTTTAACTTTGATATCATCATGTTCTTTAAAGTCTAAAAAATAAAATAAACTTCATTTGTCATATTATAAATGCATTTTATTAACTCTCACCAAGAGATTTTAGTTTTCATATTTTTTGTATGTGTTGGTTATTACTCATGTATAGGAATTTTATTTCTTTCATATAGAGATTTTATATTTCAAGGTGGTTTGATGAATGCTTTATAAAACATCTCGATTATCTTTTTATTAACAAGTAATTTGTAAAACTTTTCAATTGTCTTTTTATTTAAATGTAATTTGTTTTTATCATACCATAGAGCGGACTTCTATTTATGTAGTCATGTTATAATTGAATTAAGATATAACGAGTACTATTTATTTTTATTAGAAATGATAAAATAACACAATGACTGATTTTGAAAACTATGAGCTTATTTTGAAATAACTTTTCATTTTAGAAAATAAGGAATTTTATTTTCGCTATTCATTACGTACATTTGATTAGTATTTAACACGCGCATTAGCGCGTGCTTTAAACTAGTATATATATATATATATCGACGTCGTTTCCCGCATTCCCGCATTCCCGCACTGAATCACTCGACTATATATATATATATATATATATATATATATATATATATATATATATATATATATATATATGAAATATCAATCACAAGTTTCTTTCTAAAGAAAAAAAAACATTAGACACACATTATTGGTTCAATTACACATAAATGAAAAATTATCAATACTTTTATGCTATAAAAAATCACTAAAAAACATTAGACATATATTATTGGTTCAATCACACCTTTTCTATTATGACAAAATAAATCACTAAAAAAAGTGCAGCCTTATAAATAAATAAATAAAACAATCAAATATTTTAATAAATAACAACCCTAAAAAATCTCTCTATTTATGTAAACCAAATGTATTTCACAAAGAAAAATAGTAATTTATTTTGCCTCAGCTAAATCAATCTAAACTAACTCTCTATAAATCAGGAAAATATGTTCATAAATTTCACATCATACCATACATACATAAAAATTTAAGTAAAATATTTTAAATAAAATTTAAGTTAAATATTTTTATAAATGATTTCTAAAAAATACAAAGAATTTGAATTCTTAAATATTGATTTTATTTCTACCTAAATCTCTCTATTTACATAAACAAAATGTATTTGTTGAATTGATAATTCTTGGTTGTCTTTGTAATTGAGTTGTTTCGTTTATGTAAGGGGTTGTTTAAAATAGGTAAATGGTAGTGAATATTATGTAACTGGCCTTATGTTCTGTGATTTCATAGTACATTTTTATATGTCTGGCATTTATGTTATCATAGATGTTATTTTAATTTTTCTAATCACTAGTATTTATATTCATTGGTTTGTTTACATAACTTGTCATTGTCACTTGAATCAACTTCTGTTATCTGTCATCTTGCATGACTTTACCACTCATTTATAAATACAACACAATTGAACTCTTGATACATTTCATTGACTAAGATATGACTTTACCATGTCTTTTCATAGTAAAAACTGAACTTATGTTGTATTTGTGTTTATGAAGTTGTGGCTATGTTTATCATGTTATAGTTAATGTTGTTAAAATTACATTAAATATGCAATGTGTATTTTTTGAATTGATATATTCTGTTCTTGGTGGTTTTCGTAATTGAATTGGTTCAATTCTCTAAATGATTGTTTAAAATATGTAAATGATAATTTGTATTATGTAACTAGCGTTGGCGACGGTGGGGATGTGGAAGGGGCGCCGACGGCTTGCTTGCTGGGTGATTTTGAGAGGAAGAAGATGTGATGATGTTGGCCGTGGATTTTGAGGAGGGGTAAAAAATGAGTGTGGCTATAGGATTTCAAAAGTTGGGGGTACAAAAATAATGGAGGATTTCATCCAGAGGCAATAGGACATGCAATCTACCCTTTTATCAATCATGAAATTTAAATTTAAAAAAAATAATTTTATATCCGTTATTTATTTAATTTTAAATTATGAAGCAGGTTCTTGTTTGATTTAAATAAATAAAAATATGGCTAAAAACAACAAAAAAAAATATGAAGATGCTTTAAAAAAAAAAAACTCTAATAAAATAGCTCAAATTTAAATATTATTTAATCTTGTGAATCATTGAACAAATTTTAAAATTTTAAAATTTAAATAAATCTATTAATAAAATGAGATGATAAAATCACTCTTCATAATCCAACACGTTACAATAGCGTTAGCATCCGGAGGAGTAAAACGGGAGAAACATAAGGCGGAGCACTGTACGAAGAAATCTAGAGAAGAGTACGAAAAGGCTTTCAACATAGACGTTGACTTAAGTTAAAATAAATAAAGGTCAAAGTAAAAAAAAAGGTGCGACATTCGGAGACCCGATCCAATGGAAACTTGACATCGTGGACTAACAAAAAAAACAGAAAAAGAAAATTCTTCTAACACTAACGTCATCCGTGTGAGAATTCCACGTTAAATGGGGAAGTATAATTGAAGAGAAAAAAATGAAAAGAGAGACCGATCCGGTCAGTTCGGTGAACTGAATACTTAAAAATTGAATTGTACTATTTATAAATTGAATTATACAATTAATTATTGAATATATATTTTACTCTACTGTTAAATATTAATAATACTTAGGATTCAATAAAAGAATAAAATATATATCTAACAAATGTGTTGTGCAATTTGATTTATAAGTGGTGCAGTTCGATTTTCATGTCGTTCAGTTCGATACCGACCAAAATGACACCCCAATAAAAAAAAAAAAACTCATTTATTTATTTTATTTATATTTGTTGAACATGGTGTTTTGATATATGTTCTAATGTATTAACACTCATACATTAAATTATTTTTTTAATTTGCTTAGAATGTCAGATACATTGAAAATGTATATGTTCTTTATATGCATATTTATTCATGTGAGTTGCATTTCAATTTACATTATAATTTTGAAAATCAATTACATTTATCAATATAACTGATTTTGATATGTACTATAATTTAAAGTTAATTACATTTTTCAAATGTATCTGAGCTCTTTATGTATTATATTTTGTATCTAAACTTTAAATGCATTTTAATTTTGCATTGTTATTTTAAAGGTCGGTTACATTTATACTTTAATTTACATTGTAATTATGAAAGTTAGTTACATTTACACATGTATTTTAATTTTTAAACAAAATGGTGGAGGTGGATGAGAGTTGAAAAGGTACTCGAATACTCTCATGTGACAAAGGACGGCAAGAAGAATCCAAGGGTGGTGACACCGGTCACCGGAGATGAGTAGCTAACCTGATTGATTTTTTGAAGTAGAAAATGTCAAAAAAGTGTGTTTTTTGTTTGTTTGTTATTGCGCGTGTCAAATGTCCATTAGATACGTGTAAAATACGCCCAATTGGTAATGTGGGGATAGGGTCCCCTGTTTTATTTTTGTGTCTATAAATGACGAAATAAATGTTTTGAAATCGAAATTCGTTCTTTTATTTTAAGCTATTAATAAGGGAGACCATGAAAACAAGCGATCGCTGATCCTTTAAAGCAGTCCTTCACAGTCTCTCGGCAAGAATTTATAAATCTCTCTGTAGAGGGTATCTGATTTGGATTCAAAATTGAATTTTGATTCGTATTTATTGAGATCATCTTCGCAGTCTCTCAAAAGGTTTAACCAAATTCAACCCACTTTTAAACCAGACCTAAAAAGATTCACTCTCTCAAATGGTTCTTCTCTTTAACCCAAATTAACAATTTTCTGTCAAAGAAAGACCCACTTCTCAAATTCTTCTTCGTAACACTCTCTCTAATGGGTTCTCCTCTTTAATCAGCTTCAGATCATCAATGGAACCGCCAAAAAAGCTCCCTCTTTTACTCCTCCTGATCCTCTCATCCCTGATGCCGCTAGCGACGGCCGATGCGCGCACGCACACAATCTACAGCTTCTGCACGACCACTTTGGAACACAATTCCACCGCGTTAGCAACAAACATCATCGGCGTGATGAACCAGATCGCAGTGTCATTTCCAAATGAAGCATCATCGGCTTTCAACATTGACATTGACTTCAGTTGAAACCATGTGTGAAATAAAGGTCAAAGTAAAAAAAAAGGTGCGCCGTTCGGGGACCGGATCAGGGACACTTGACATGGTAGACTAAAACAAACAAAAAAACAAAATTTAAAGTTGCCATCTTCATTGAAGGCTAATCTTGTGGTGGGTGTTATCTGGGGGTGGCAGAATCCTCTTCTGCTTTTGGTTGCTGGTTAATTTGTTTTTCATTGGTTATATGGACAGACTGCTGAGTTGCTCCTCAGCTTGGTTTTTGGCTTCCTGTTAAATTGGGCTCTAATTTTTAATGAAGAGACTTCAACATAAATAAAAAAATTTCTTTTAATACTCATGAGAATTCCACGTTAACGGGGAGAAGTATGACGAGAAAAGATGAAAAGAGGAAAAAAAACTCATTTATTTATTTATATTTATTTATTTTTCAAAAAAGATGGAGATTGTGTTTCGAGACGAGATAAAAGAGTTTTTTGTTTGTTTGTTTGTTAGTCCACGAATAAGATCTTTTTTACATCATATCTAACAGATTCCTTGGTTCGGACTGAAGAAGTCAGGATCCTACCAGAGCACATTAAAGCAGTTCTATTTCTAATAGGCTATCAACGAATGTCAAGTGTTGATTAAATACGTGTAAAATACGTCCAATTGGTCATGTGGGGGATAGGGTCCCTGTATTATTTTTGTGTCTATAAATGACGAAATCAATGTTTTGAAATCAAAATTTGATCTTTTATTTTAAGCTATTAACAAGGAAGACCATGAAAACAAGCGGTCGCTGATCCTTTAAAGCAGTTCTTCAGTCTCTCGTAAGAATTTATAAATCTTTCTGTAGAGGGTATCTGATTTGGATTCCAATTTTGATTCGTATTTATTGTGATCATCTTCGCAGTCTCTCAAATGGTTTAACCAAATTCAACCCACTTTTAAACGAGACCCAAAAAGACAATTCACTCTCTCAAATGGTTCTTCTCTTTTAACCCAAATTAACAATTTTCAGTCAAAGAAAGACCCACTTCTCAAATTCTTCTTCTTGACACTCTCTCTAATGAGTTCTCCTCTTTAATCAGCTTCAGATCATCAATGGAGCCGCCAAAAAAGCTCCCTCTTTTACTCCTCCTGATCCTCTCATCCCTGACGCCGCTAGTGACGGCCGATGCGCGCACGCACACAATCTACAGCTTCTGCACCACCACTTTGGAACACAATTCCACCGCGTTAGCAACAAACATCATCGGCGTGATGAACCAGATCGCCGAACAGATGAAATCGAATGGCTCCGGCCTTGCGGTCCTCGGCGTGAGCCCCGACAGGAACTACGGCCTCGCGCAATGCTACGGCGACCTCTCCCTCTTCGATTGTGTCCTCTGCTACACCGAGGCCCGCAGTGTCATTTCCAAATGCTTCCCCTTCAACGGCGGCCGCACGTACCTCGACGGATGCTTCATGCGCGCCGAGAATTACAGCTTCTTCAACGAATACGTTGATCCGCACGATAAGGCCGTCTGCGGGAACGCCACCACCCAAGATGGTGTGCGGTTCGCAACGCTGGTGAAACAGGTGGTCTCGAACGCAGTCGCTGCGGCACCGTTGAGCGGGGGGTACGCGCGGGCCTCTGCGACCATGAAGGGGGAGTCAGCGTACGTGCTCGCGAATTGCTGGCGGACGATCAATCGGAGCGATTGCGCGGCCTGCCTTTCGAATGCCTCAGAGGCCGCTCTTGGGTGCCTTCCAGGGTCGGAGGGGCGGGCGCTTTACACGGGCTGCTTCTTGAGGTACTCGAACACCGATTTCTTGAACGCCATACCAGGCAACGGGCACTCGAAAGGTAATAAAAATTATCATGGAACTCTCATGTTAACACCTATCAAGAGTCTTGATGAGTTGATTAACACCATGACATATTAACACCCCTCTGGGTCTTGGTGACTTGGCTAACACCATGGGGAGCAATTCCCACCCTCGACTTACCCAGATGCCTATAGGAAAAAAATTTGAGTGGGTTAGTTCGGACACCCACCAGGGTCTTAGTGAGTTGGCTAGCATCATGGGTTTGCTCCCCATTAACGCGTGTTCGATTCTCACTCTCGACTTACCCAGGTGTCCCGTATGACAACTTTTGAATGAGTCAGTGCAGACACCCGAAAGATTAATCCTTGCCTCGAAGGGTTTAGGATATCTCCGATGGCAAAAAAAAAAAAATTATGTGAATTAACACAAGTCAGCTGATGATCTAGCAATGACTTGGATCCCATCCTGCATCTTTTGGATTTGTGTGTTGTTCTCATTCATGTCTGTTATCTTTCATGGAATTCCAGGTAAAATCATAGCAGTTGTTGTCGCCATAGTCAGTGCTGTGGCTCTTGTTGGGGTGGGACTAGCTATTGGGAATGCAATTAGGAAAAACTGGATCATTCAGAAGAAAAGAAAAGGTGAAAGTTTGCAGTGCTTTTAAATAAACAAAGCTCATGTAAGAGTTACTTCAGAAACTTAAATAACCAGAAGTTGTGAATTTCCAGGTTCAAATGATACAGTGGAATTGGCATCCACTCTCTATAACAGTAGCTTGAACTTCAAATATTCAACTCTTGAGAGAGCGACCGGGTCTTTCGATTTAGCTAACAAGATCGGGCAGGGAGGATTTGGATCAGTCTACAAGGTTCGAAAGCACCTAATTTTTTAATCAAAACTTATATATATGAACTTATAAGATCTCAAGTTTCTAAAGGATATCGGTTGATAGGGTGTGTTGGCTGATGGAAGAGAGATCGCTGTGAAGAGGCTGTTCTTCAACAACAAGCACAGAGCTTTAGATTTCTACAATGAAGTTAACATAATAAGCAGTGTAGAGCACAAGAACCTGGTCAGGTTGTTGGGGTGCTGTTGCTCGGGACCAGAGAGCCTTCTTGTTTATGAATTCGTACCAAACAAGAGCCTCAACCGCTTCATCTTCGGTAAATCACTAACCTAAGCCATAATGCCATTGATGCCCACCATACTAACTGTTTCTAAAGCTTTAGATGTCACCACAATGCCATTGATGCCCACTACTTACTACAGGTCCAGCAACCTTGCTACAACTGAATCTGGGACCCGAGCCCAGACCACAGGCTGTAAGTCCTCCCACAGGTCAGTGGGAGACCACGTAGGGGGTCAATTTGACCCTCCATTTAAAAGAAAAAAAAATCAAAAGGGGAGGGACCCCATTTGAAATAAAAAGGGAGGGACTAGTGTCCCTCATTTAAAAACAAAATGGTGGGGGGGGGGGGGGGTTGAGGGGGAAGCAGTCCCCCTCTTTTCAAATTTATATTTTTAAAATTTATTTTTGGGGGCCCATAAGGCCCGCCTAGGCTTTTTTTTGTCCTGTGCAAGCCTGGCATGACTCGTTGGCGGGGCTTGGGCCCTGTTTTCGCGGCCCAACCCGTTGCCTAGATATAAAGAGTTTTCACAAACAGTCATATATTATAAAATATATATACAATGGAAGCAAGGAAACCTCTGTTTCACATCAAATACGTGATATAATGGCGGCACAAGAGGCACATGTTATTATCAATAGATGGTTCTTCTTCTTTTTTTAGGGTAGAACGGCCATGAAGGGGCTACAAAGTTCCAAAGTGAACTAGTACAACTATTAGGTTGGCCACATGGGCCACAAACAGGGCACAATGCCCATTACATAGCCCAAAGGGCTAAACACCATTTTCTCACTCTAGCGAGACTCAATCCTCCGTCTCTCACGGAGAGGAGGGTGTCCTCTACCAGCGTAGCAAGCTGTGTGCGACCAATAGATGATTCTTGTAGGTATATAAATCACTGAATGGGTGGATTTCAAAGCCTCCGTCTCTCACGGTGAGGAGGGTGTCCTCTACCAGTGTAGCAAGCTGTGTGGGACCAGTAGATGATTCTTGTAGTGATAGAAATCACTGAATGGGTGGATTTCAAAGGCAACCCTGCTTAATGAAAAGTTCAGTAACCAAACAACTAAGAACAATCCAACTCAAAACTATTCCACTGATACTGCCCTCCAGCTACATGACATTGCTGCTGAAGGTTGAAAGAATTTCAACAATTTATAACATATCTTCACAGTTGAAAAATCTCCTATATTTGTGACAGATAAGGAGCAAGGTAAATTGTTGACATGGGAAAAGAGGTTTGCAATAATCATTGGAACAGCTGAAGGTTTAGCTTACTTACATGAGCATTCGAGAACCAGAATAATTCACAGAGATATAAAGGCAAGCAACATACTGCTTGATCAGAGACTCCGCGCTAAAATTGCTGATTTTGGATTGGCGAGGTCCTTCCAAGAAGATCAAAGTCACATCAGCACTGCCATTGTCGGGACACTGTCAGTAGCTATCTTTACTTTGCTTCTTGTTCAACTCATGTCAACAATTATAGGCATCAATAAACATATGCGATTGTTACGTTTATAGATAAATATGCATAGTGACAAATATTTTTCTTGATATACAGGGGATACATGGCTCCAGAATATCTAGCTCATGGTCAACTAACAGAGAAGGCTGATGTCTATAGCTTTGGTGTGCTCTTAATGGAAATAGTCAGTGGAAAGCAAAATAACAAGAGCCAGGTAGCTGTGTACACCGACAGTTTACTGAACGAAGTAAGTTTCCAGTGTTATAATGTCTTAATAACAGTAGATATTAGGACTAACATTTAGCTAATGTTAATTTTCTTGTTCATGCATTTGTAACAGCAAGATAGATTATAAACCATGCAAAAGGCTATAATGTTATTCTGTTTGGATTTTGATGATAGGTATGGAAGCATTTCCACTCAGAAACAATAGATGAACTCATTGAACCAAATATACTACTGCATAGTAATCAATATAGAGATGTTATTGTGGAAGATATGTCAAGAGTGGTGCATGTGGCACTTCTATGTACACAAGAGAACCCATTGTTACGACCTGCAATGTCTAAAACCTTGCATATGCTCTTAAAAAAGGATGAACAGCTTCCCATGCCCACAAAGCCCCCATTCACCGATGAAAAGACTATGGAGCTAAATGGTATGTGTGAAGTTCAGTGCGAGAATTATAATGCCACTTCATCTTGTGCTGCCACCATCTCTCAGACTGTTGTTTATGGGAGGTGATAACGGCAGGCACAAACTTGTTATTGGAACACCTTTATTATCATGTTGAGAGTTATACTTTTGCTTAATTATTATATATAATGATGTGGTTGATGGGGATTTGCATGACATTTTTTATGACATGGGATTCAAAGTCCTGATGGAGTGATGTCAAAGGGTACTGAAGGAGATTCCACATGTTATCTTTTTTGTGTAGAATGTAAAATAGTAGCATAATGTAAATAATGGTAAACAATTTATCTTTCATATTTCATGGTGAGCTTTTCCTTCAGATTTTGATATGAAAGCCAGTATAATTTGCCCGTACAAATAGTAGTCATGGTAATTATTTCAATTGGAATGCTTGACATTCATACAAGAGTTATGGATGTTAAATCGGTGGATGATAAAGAGAGAGAAATCATTTCAATGGTAGTTACCGGTGGCCCTATCCGTCATGGAATAGACTATTAAGAGAAGATGTGCCACCTTGTATGGTACCACCTAAGCCAGCTAAACTGAAAGTGCATGAAAATCATAGTGCTTGGCTTTGGAAGACACGAGTGTCAATCATGTTTTCTATCTTTACTTCATCTTGTCGCAACTAAGTTCCCCATGAGGCTGCTACCAATTCCATAGTGCGTGGCTTTGGAAAACCACACTTGAGGAATTGCAACTGTTAAAGAAATGATATGCAACATCAAATGAGAAGATAATTGATCATAAATTTGAAAGGCATCAATTGCTAACCCAATTTCACCATCCGAGACGTAATGATTATAATAACATAAAATCAACATGAACAACTCATTTCCTAAATTGGAAAGGCATCAACTGCTTTATGGGTTTGATGTACTCAAACCATCACGTGTCAAAGGAACCCACTTCTAATAAATATATAACAGCCTACTATCAATCTCATGCAACTGCACATGGAAAAGTTTGCCTGATTAGATTAAAAACTGTTCATACGAGCAGTATGGGAACATAATTTTGATAGAACTATTGATATGAAGACCAATGTTCTTGCATAATATATTCAACTTTGTGAACTAAGCTTTGGTTAAGTTGGCAAGCACCTCCCCTCTCTGTTAAAGAGGTCAAGGGATCAAATCCTGGGGAGCATCATTCTATCAAGAAAAATATATATAAAAGACTATTTATTTGCTCAATCAATGATATTGCATAATATTCCCTGCAGATGACTGCATGCTTCCTCATTTGTGAGCAAAAATTACCAATATTTGTATAAAATATGAGAAGCAAAAAAGTCATCACCCAATGAGATCCCACATATTGTGCGGTGCTGAGAGGCAAGAGACTGGAAACGATCATTCGCGTTTTTTTAACCTCATAAAATGACAGCTCTCAGGACAAAAACCCAATGACTTTGTTCTATTAGTCCAAGCACTTTACCATTGCTCCAAGTAATGACCCTGAAAAAAAATATGACAAATATACTTCAACAATGTACCATACCTGAAAATTGTGAGCAGCTTGGGGATTTCCAAGGTTTTTATCTGGGCATCAACCATGCCTACAAAAGGTAACCAAAACAGTACTTAACAAGATCATTACCAATGAGGGAAAATATTGATTCAAAAGGCATAAGATGAATATGTGATGTAAAAAACAAAATGGAATCCAGAGACATTAAAAGAAAGCAAGCAAATCAATTAGCAATCTGGAATGACATAGAGAAACCATAAAGATGAAAAAAAAGTTAGTTAGTATGACCATTAACAAAAACATTTGAATATCCACTGACAATCTTCATAAGCAAAAAATTAAGACAGCTCAAACAAGTGGAATTTGGGAAATAATGTTCATGAAAAGAAAAAAAATTGGTAGTCAGACATACAGATGGATTAAATGCCCAAATATATGTGAGTTACAATTAGTCTCTGATTCCACTAGGAAAGTCATACATATATATACTATTTCCTAAATTGCTAAATGAGTACTTTCAAGGATAGAAATGAATAAATGTACACGACCAGTGGATTAACTGCATGGTTACTCTGCAAAACCAATTAAAAACTTCAATGTACACAACTATCATAAACTCCATCACAGTGTCTTACACAGCATCGTATGAAGTATGAACTATCACATACCAATAGAATTCTCCAACGTTTGTTCAAGTAATTATTACCTTGATGTGTTGTAAGCTTTTTTTAATATCTGCAGCAGATGCATCAAACTTCACACCCAAAATGTCATAGTACTCGGTGTCCATCTTGGTCTTAAATCAAATCCTAAAAAACACCAGCCACATAAAAATCAATAATGAAAAAAGAAGATGATATCCTTCAAATTTTTGAAACATCAAACATGATAAGTGGAAAAAAAAGGCATCTTAAAACTTTCATGAAACACAACTCATCAACATGATGGAGATCATTCATGATGCATTGGTTTGGCACATACAAACAAATAAATTGAATATCCATATAAAAAAAATGAAAATTTGATAAATTTCTCCAGAAATTACATTACCCTGGACACAATATATTACACATGCTAACAACTTAAACTACACAAGGGGAATCACAAACAAACAAACAAAATCCACCATCATAAAGAGATCTAACAAAACATCAAATACACCCCAAGATCAAATTATCAAATTGGAATAGAAGTTAGAACAGTATGCATTTTTTTTATTCCTGGTTAAAACTTCTTCTATCAACATAGGCAAGACTCAAAACCCAGGACATGACCCTATGTAGAGAGGGTACCTCTACCAACTTGCTAAGAGAACAACATGCATTGAATCAACACAGAACTGAAAATCTGCATCAAAATTAATGTGTATGACAACAATTCACACACATTAATGACAATTCACCACCCAGTTAAAATCTACATAGCATGATATTCATATGGACAATTTTTTTTTCCTTCCAAAAACCTATATGTCATTAAAAAGACCTCTAATTCTTCTCAATCAACAAAATAAAATAAAATAACACAAGAGATTCATAATAAACATAAGCAGTGCAAAACCGAAGCTTAAGAATAGGGATTTGGAAGTCAGATTCGTCAATATTCGAAGAAGAAGGACGAAAAGATTTTTGAAAGAGAAGTTCGAGAAGGGAAAACAAAGCATCCTTCGTAGTTCGTACGTGTGTGTCGGACAAGAATTTATTTGGGGCACGTTCGAGTCCAATCTGACCTCTTTTTTTTCTATTTTATTCACGATGTATACGAACGGTTGGGGAGATATTGATTAAAAGATATTTTTGGTTTTTATATTAAAACACACAAGTCGAGTGTCCGCACTGTTGCGCGTGTTCTTTATTAAATTTTAGATATACTTTGTATACATACCTCTATTAAAATTTAATGTTGTGAAAATATCTTTACTCAAGTATAAAGTACAAAATACCCTTTAAAAACATTTGAGTTGTGTACTGTACCTATGGTTAAAAATCTTAATCAATCATATGAAATAACCTAAATACCCTAAGGGCCGGTTTGGATAGAGGCATAAGCTATTCTGGGGTTTATACATATTCCAGTAATTGTTGACTTTATCAATGGAATAAGAGATTTTGTGTTTGGTTGTGTTTTCAGTTATTCTAATTGGGAAACGTAATAATAAAGGTTGCAGTGTTTGGTTGATGAAGAATAAGATGAGAATAAGGTGTAAAAAGTTGATTTGACATGTGGATCCCATTGATGTATAAGAGGTGATGACAAGTGATTTGATGTGATGAAATGTGATTTGATAGGTGGACCCCCTTATTCCAGTGGAGGAATAACACAATTCCATAAGTGGAGTTGAAATACAAATATCAGCTTATTCTCTCCTAATTCCGCATAGCTATACCCCCTTATTCCCTCTACCCAAACACCATTTTTGTCTTATTCTTCTCAATTCCTCCCATATTCCACCCCTATTCCTCTAGTCAAATAGCCCCTAAGTTATCTATAAAAAAAACATAAGTTACAAACCCTAACCCTAGCTCTCATTCGATTGAGCCTTTCGAAATACTCTCCCCTAAAATCCTAGTTGTCCCCCATGAAAGAGATTCTCCCTAAAACCATAACCATTCACATTTTGCAAGGGAATCCACAATGGCAAGCGGGATTTGGTTAGAAGAAGATGATGAGAGATGAGATGAAAAATGAGTACTAAAGAAATGAAATAGAAGAAGAAGAAGAAGAAGAAGAAGAAATGCTAGAGAAACGAAGAAGAAGAAAAGAGGTCTTGAAGAGGGGGGTGTATTTTGGATGTAAAAGTCGATTGAATAAGGGTTTAAAGGTAATTTATCACCCTCAAACAGAGAGAAAAGATGAAAATTGGGAAGGGCATATGAAAGTTAACCTCAGGGGTACGGTTACACAACTTATAAGTTTTTTAGGGGTATTTTTGTGCTGTGTAATTTAACGGGGGTATTTTCACAATATTAAATTTTAACAGGGGTATATTTACAAAAATCCTTACTTTTATTAATAGGGTTTTTTATTTTTAAGTCCCCATAAACTATAAGATTTAGTGATCGATCTCTCACTTCTTCATATTTTGGTTTTAGTCCCCATATTTAAAGAATATGCTCTTTTTTATTCCCTGGGAGGGACATATCCCTAAATTATTTAGTTTTCTTTTTAATCCGTGTGAGAGACCAAAAAGGAACATATCTTTTAAATCTGTGAACTAAAATCAAAATGCGAAGAAGTGAGGGACCAAAAACTAAATCTTATAGTTTATGGAGACTTAAAAATAAAAACTCTTATTAATATCACTTTTTTAATTAACATCAAGAACATTGAAAGACAGAATGACAGATAAGTGATAGTTAAAAGACTAATATAGATCTAACTTCATAATCATTCATACAAAATTGCATATCAAAATAATTTGTAGGCCAACTGTACATCAAACTATTGTTTGATGGTAGACATTCTTTTAGCCCATGTTTGGATCCGGTATAAGACTCCGGATAACTCTGGATAAAAAATTTCACCCGTTTGTTTACCCCAGATAACCCCGGATAAAGTATGTCAGAATAAACCTAGATAAAGTAGTATATGGATTCTAATCAACCTCTGGAATTAAAGTTATCCAATGTTATTCCACTCAAAGAATATGTGGGCTCACTGTCAAATCAACTGTCATCACCTCTTATAAATCACATGTCAAATCAACTATCATTAATTTTTTACCTTTTATAAATCTTTATCCATACTTTATTCATATTTTATCCAAACAACAAAACATTTATTCTTACGTTTACCAACGAGAATAATTCAAAACACAACCAAACACAAAATCACTTTATCCTTATTTATACTCACTTATGCTTGGATAAATCTATACTCTAGAATAAAATATATCCTTGTTCCAAACGGGGGCTTAATTTCCATATAATGCAAAGAAAAGTAAGTAAAAAAATCATTATAGCGATAAAATGGAAGATTATATGATTGGGCCGGCCTTGAAATTGAATGTTATGATGGGGCCTAAACGAATCCATAAAAGGGCCCCAATTTATTTGCACTATTTTTTTTATTAGTCCTAAAATAAGAAGAAAAAAAATCGTATTACCGACTCCATAGATTTTCTTTTTAAAATAATAAAAATAACAACAAAAACCCTTAAATGATAGGATTTATTTATTCATGATAGAAATGAACAATATCTTCATAAAATAAATTCATATAAAACAGATAAATTGTGACAAATTAGAAATAAGAAAAAAAGAAATGGATAAGTTTTTAAAATAATAAAAATTTACTCTTCAATTCAAGCTGTTAAATGAAAATTATAAAACTAAGAAAAAAATCGATAGATATCTATTATCTATTACTTTATCAATTACTTATTAAAAGATTTTGATCCAGGATTTTCATTTTTTTATTTTTTAAACAATTGATTAATACTATAAATATAAAATTTTAAAATTATTTAATGATACAATCATATATTAATTTTATCTAATAACATTATTATGATATGAAAAATGAATAACAGATTATATATATATATATATATATATATATATATATATATATATATATATATATATATATATTTATATTTCCGATAATATGCGGTCGGTGCGGTCGTGCGGATCCGACGTGCGTCGTCCGATCGCGGGTCCATCGCATCCAACGGTCGACGTGATTTGCACCCGACCGTCCGATGCGATGGACCCGTGATCGACGGCCCGTGAATCGCGACCGCACGACCGCACGACCGTATAATATCACGACTCATATATATATATATATATATATATATATATATATATATATATATATATATGTTTTTTAAATAAATAATTTAGAATTGAAATTAATTAAGAGTCATTTAAGTATTCTCTAACAAAACATACTTGATAAGATCAAATAATATATTATTTTTAGGGATTCTCAAATATATTGTGGATAGTTCAAATATCTTCTATATTTTTATCCTTAAAATTTAATGTAATGATAAAAAAATATTCATTGATTACATGTTTTATATAAGAGAGAATGACGGAAATTTTTAAAAATCTATATTCATAACTTTAATTATATATCTTTACTAAAACATCCGAGGTCTGGCATTATTTAGTGATTGAACCCAAAAAACACTTAAAAATAATGTTAAATGTTTATGTTATTATGGATGCACAAACTTTTGACCGGTCTTTATATTTTTTATAGTCTTCTGCATGAAAATATAGATGATTAATTGGTTCATTCATTTGATTGAATCAATAAATATTTGATACAATAAATTAATATGTTCATTTTTTTCTTTACTGACAACTTGTGATCAATATTTCATTTAAGATATACATTCATGTCATCTTTTTATATGTTAAATGTAATTAAAAATATTATTTTTAGCATTGTATTTATAAACAAATATTGTATTTGATTAAAAATCATTTAATTTTGCGTAATTAGCATTATATGTGTGTATATATATAATTATGAAATGCCTATTTTGCCCCTGACAGTGACAGGAGAAGTCCCGATAAAATCACGCCCCCCACCTTCTCATTCACTCCTTTAAACAGTTTTAAACCGCTTCATATTCGACCGTTTTGAAGTGATCGTTCGCCAAAAAGGGAGTGACTATAAAATCCGGATAACGTTCACCGAACAAGCGAGCCCCGCCAGGAAAACAGAGCGAGGAGAGAGAGTGAGAGAGACGGATCCGACGGTGGAGATGGAGAGGGAGTGACACGTGGAGGGATCAGGAGGGAGGACCGCCGACATGAGCTCCGGCGCTCTCGAGTGGGGGTTCTCCCAGGTCTTCGGAGAGTGGACGCCCGGCGATGAAGTCCATAACAGTCGGTGTTCCTTTTTAATCTTGAAATCCATATTGAACTCTCTCTCTCTCTCTCTCTCTCTCTCTCTCTTGATGTTGTTCTATGTTTTATTGTTTATTGTTGTTTTTATGTTGTAGTTGATATAATATCGGCGATCGAGTTTGAAAGGAGGGGCGCGTACATCGCCACCGGGGATCGCGGCGGCCGTGTTGTGATTTTCGAGAAGATGGATGGCCAAGAAGTGAGCTTTTTTGTCACTTGACCTTGTTAATTCTTCAAAGTAATGGTCTTGTTGGAGGGTTCGGGTTTGGTCCAATGCGCGTTGGACAATCTAATTGTCTAACGCACTTGTGGTTGTCTGATCTTATCAGTTTGAGATATATATTCAAAATTAATGTGAGGAGACAATTAGATTGTCCAGTGTGTGTTGGATCTAACCTGGTCCCCTTGTTGGATGTGATAAATAAAATATGAACATGGAGAATGTGGAATTGGGAACTTACATGTTCATAGCTTCTGATTAAATCTTCCAGGATCTTTTGGTGATTAGAATTACATGTCCCCTCTTCACGACTGTGAAACTTGGGTGTTCGTTGTTTCACACCAGTCGGGAGATTGTTTACTTGAAACATTAGCATGTGTCCACAACCCAAATATCTCTCAAGATCGCTGATTCAGTAATCTTAGAATTCAATTCACTAACACTTATGAAACTCAAAAACACAATGGATATATAATATCCCATTCAAATGGGAAATTATTGTAACCACCACATGAAATTACAACTGCAATATGCAATTTTTAGGATGTGGCAACATCCACTGGGTTGAGTCATGGGGCTTGCTCTAATGGGTGCCCAGCCCAAATTGTGCGTTTAGTATATTCAGAATCCTTTGGTATCCCTTTTGTTTGGATGGTTTATTACATGTTTTATAATTTAGAAAACTATCCCCAATTGTCATTGTCGTCGTCTTCATACCTGACGTAGAAGTTTTTGCGTTTGTTGATCAGAAGACATCTAGAAAACAGTTCAGTTTTCCTTGAGTTTTTATTACCGTACTTATCCCGTATCATTTACAAATGTACTATTACTGTCCCGAAAGGAACCCTTGTCAAATGTTTGCCGTATACGAATTCTGTGACTATATCTCTGATTAAGGTTTATTATATTTTATTGATTTTCTTTAGCCTCGTTCTCGGAGAGAATTGGAGCAGTCAGATTATCGTGGTGCAACAATTCCCCGATATGCTTATAAGACGGAGTTCCAGAGCCATGAACCAGAGGTTTGAATTGTGTTTGAAATGTGTGTTTGGATCTATTGTCTGTTTCAGATGGTAGGCTGTTCATGTATGATGGTTTTGTTTTGTATAGTTTGATTATTTGAAGAGTTTGGAGATTGAAGAGAAGATCAACAAAGTGAGGTGGTGTGTTGCACCCAATGATTCTCTTTTTATTCTTTCAACTAATAGCAGGACAATTAAATTATGGAAGGTATTTTTTCTTTCAAAGTATGAAATCGAATTTGTAATGAAGGTTTTGATGTCATTTAGTGATCACTGTGAATCCGTGTATTCTCTGTGTTCTGTGATAGCAGATTGTGGAACAGAAAGCAAAGATGGTTAAGGAGATGGAGCTTAATCCATATGTATGCTCAGAAAATGCACTCCTGGCGGAGAAGAGCTTCACAACTGAGGAAAACGGTTCGACTGTCCCTAATGGTTACCGTCTTGAATGGACAAATGGAAAACCAAATAATAAATCCCCAGGATCACAAGGAGCTTCTCTCCTGGTATGTTGTCATATTCTAATTGACGTTACAACTTTTTCTCAGAATTGTGAGTCCAACTGCATGGATGGGTAAACTATTTAGGTAAATCGTATGTCATTGGTGTGTTGGATGACTATTTTTGACCTCGGCCAGTTAAGCCCAGATGGGGCAAGTGATAGAATTACTCGTGGAAGGTCGGTTTTCACATTGGGAGATTCGGTTAAATATGTTGCATTGTGCAAAATGTTTATGTTGCATGTAAAAGTAATTCTATGGTGTGCTGAAATATATTTTAGATGAATAAATTACAGGAATGAAGAAACAAATCCATCAGATGTCTATTTCCCTAAATGATATGCAAATTCGTCTTTTTGATTTTTTATGTGAGCAGATGCCCAACATTGGAGGTGCTGTGTCTTCAAGATGTAGGAGGGTGTATGCACATGGACATGAGTACAACATTAACTCCATCTCAAATAATAGGTGAACTATCTAGTTTGTGTTACCTTGTTTTCCATGATTTTTTTTATGTAAAGTAGTGAAAAGATCAAGATTGGTAACTTATTTTTATTTCCTTCTGAACAGGTAAGTGGCGTTGGTTGCATGCTACTTCAGCAGTTTTAAAACATCCAGAATTTAGAAACTTGGTTCTGTTCTAAAATGGATTCATATCCCATATGCAGTGACGGTGAAACGTACATTTCTGCAGATGATCTTAGAATAAACTTGTGGAATTTGGAAGTTAGCAATCAATGTTTCAACATCATAGACATGAAGCCATCTAATATGGAGGACCTTATAGGTGATTTATTCACAACCCTTGTAGTATTAATTATTAAAGCACAAGACGATTCATTCATCTATATATTTTATCAAAAGCACAAGAGATTTTTCTTATAATAAAAGTTTGCAACCATACACACTGGTCATTACTAAATCATGGCTATGAAGCCATACATGTGATCTTGTTTATAAAGTATGTATTTCTTTACTATATTCCTTAACCAAATCGAATAATCAGATGTAACATTTGTTATTTTACTTTTTTTCTTTTCTTTTCAATTACTTTTTAAAGGTATATTATTATTCATAAAATTGCCCACCTTCCTCCTCTTTGTCTCCATTAATTGTTCTGAAACAATAGCCATCTTGAATTTTCAATCAGAGGTGATATCTTCAGCAGAGTTCCATCCAAACTTCTGTAATATTCTTGCTTACAGCAGTTCCAGAGGCTTCATCCGGCTAGTTGATATGAGACGCTCGGCAATATGTGACAATAATGCAAGAATGTGAGGTTCTTGTCATTTTTTCTTATAATTTTGAAGACAATAATTGAATTAATTAATGCTTGTGTGTTAATGTATCTTATTTCTCACCCTCTTTATCATCATTAGCTGTATTCTCTTTATCGATCTAAATTGTCTGTTTTACATTCTTTTTTTGGTAGATATTAACATGAAATTTAATTGTACAGATTACAAGATCGTGACAGCCATGGATCCAGATCCTTCTTTACAGAGATCATTGCTGCTATATCCGATATAAAGTTCACAAATGATGGAAGACACATTCTAAGTCGTGATTACATGAATCTGAAGGTCTTCTAGCTATCATATAAATCGTTGACTTACCAAATAAAGGATTTTTAAAAGAGCTTTTTTTTTTTAATTACGAGTTATACCTAATGTTAGACTTTCACTGAAGTACACCATGATTTGTTGTTCTTTACCTAATCCATAATAAATTAAGAGCCTATTATAAGTTTATTTGTTATTGTTGCAGCTTTGGGACTTGCGCATGGAAACTTCTCCTATTACAACTTTTAAAATACATGAATATCTTCGCCCAAAGGTAATGCATTCTCTAATTCCGATAATTAAATAAAATCTTTGAAAAAAATTATGTTGGAAATATGTTCAGCATTTTTATACATTATGTTTCACCCAGATTTCACTTGATAAACCATTGTTTTGCTTTGGCAGATATGTGATTTATACAATAACGACTCAATTTTTGACAAATTTGAGTGCTGCATGAGTAGAGATGGGCATTATTTTGCCAGCGGATCCTATAGGTTTGTGATCTTAAGTACACTCACTGCCATTAGGGCTTAACAATTCAATAGCTTGCAGACTCAAAACTTTGGAAAATTTTGACATTTTTGTTCAGAATTCTTTTCTCTAAATGCCTTCTGTTACAGCGAGTTATATCGGTGGTTCTGTTTCTTGATTTAGCAATCTTTTCCGGGTTTTCACTTCCGAAGCTAGAAATGAGGATGGTATTACATTGGAAGCAAGTAAAAATCCCTATAGGTGCGAATATGTAACCCTCTTTATTCTGATATCAATATGCGTGATCTGCTAGTCTTTGAGATTATCACGAAGTAACTCACTATTTCCATAATCCTCTACATTAGAACGTAATTCAGTTACATGCTTATGATATGCAGTAAAAAGAGGATGCAATTAGAGCTTTGTAGAAAGACGTAAACAATTACTGAGATGTTTACCATGTTTCCTCACATTTCAGAACACACTTCCCAAGTGCCACGAAACGTGGACGACTGAGCAACTTCACTCGTGGACATCTCCAAAAAGGTAGTACGATGTTTAATCGGTTAAATCTCTCTGAGGTGCTCTTTGTGTTATCTGATTCAGAAACCTATGGCTATGTACAGGACATGATCATTCGAGCTTGAATGGCAATGGCACTCTCCCCTTAGACTTGACATCTAAAGTTGTTCACATGGCATGGCATCCTCAAAAGAACTTAATTGCCTGCGCTGCTGCGAACAGCTTGTATATGTATTATCTGTCAGAAGCCCGCCACGTCGGATATCAAAATCACTAATTGATAACAGATTTGCAAGAATTGACAATTCCACTTGAGCTGATCACAAATTATTAGATAACATTCAAAGATTCGAAGATGAAGGACATGTTCAACTGACTGTGGCTCAAAGTTTGGTGGATAATGATAATGCACCTGCTTCAAGAATTAGAGCCTCATTTGGGATCTTATTCCACCATTATATTCATAGAACTTTCGTATTGTCTAATCAATAAGATTTCCTTTTTTTTTATACATGATAAAGTATTCATAAGAATAATTTTGTCATATAATTGTATTGAATTGAAAATGTGTAAGCTTAAATGTAAATGGGTTTCTTGAGGGATGTAATTGTAATTTATATTTGCTTACTTTTAGGGTGTGTTTGGATAGGAGTATTGGGTGCTTGGATTGGGATTGAGAATCTCAATCTAGGTCAATAAGTTGTTTGGATAAATTTTAAAATGAAGATTGGGATTAAGAGAGCGGGATTGAGAATCCTTAATTAGGGGGATTAGGAATCTCCCTTAAAAGGTGGTATTCTCCCAATCCCAATCCAGGTGGATTGAAAAAAAAAGACATTTTAGACAATTTTTACCCAAACTTTTCATCTCATATATAAAACATAATATATTTAATATTAAGATATGTATATATATATTTAATATAATATAATATAATATATAATATAAATATATTTAAAAATATATATACACACACACATATTCAAGCATTAATTGTGATGCACATGTTCATAAATCATCTTGATTTATTTTATTTATATAATATATGAATAAGGAAATTTTCATAACCTATTGATCGGATGATATGAGGTTCATGTGATTTATCATAACTAATTTCCTATAGTATCATAACTATCATAACCGAATCATATATATAAATATATATATATAATAAAAAAATTAGTTATAAAATATATATATATATATATATATATATATATATATATATATATATAATACATCTAATATATATATATATGATATTTTTAGAAATATACATTTTTAATATTGTAATTCATGCATTACCAAACACATGATTGAGATTGAAAATCTCAATCCTGTTTTTTTAATCATGTTTCTTAGCAAACAAGTTAGCATGATTCACAATCTCAATCTACCTGGATTTAGAATATCAGGATTAACAGAATCTCAATCCCACTTATCAACCAAACAGACCCTTAGAGCAAGTATTTACTTTATGAAAGAGAAAGGAAAAAATATATATATTGCCCATTTGATGACTTACTGTGAAATGTATCAAATATGAAGCATTTTTATTTGAGGAACTTTATTGTTTTATGTCATGCAAGAGAAGGCATCAACTTATTCTCTAATTCTACTTTTTGTACAATATATATATGCTTCATTAGATCAAACAAGTGCTTCTTAAGACTGACTAAACATGTATCATCTTAAACAAACTAGGACTACACACGGGACTGTATATAAAACACAAGATTCTCCATAAAAACAGCTTGCAAAATACAATTCTTCAGATGTTTCATTTGTATACCTTTTTAAGTTTGCAGTAAGTGAAAATAGGTACATATTAAATCAAAACGCTTGTGGATTAACTATAATTTGGTATCATATTCCATTAGGTTTTTATTTACAAACGTTTTAACACAATCAAAACCAATGAACATTTTAAAAAAATGTAATATCAACTTGTATGATAGTACATTTATTTATTCAACATACCTCATACGTCGAATCCCCATCTCAAGCAAAGGCAGATCATAAGAACCAGAACACACTCCTACACCCAAGGAAAGACACGTCCAGTGTTTTCAAAGACGAGCATGGCTGCTGCTGCCGCTCAACCAGCGTCTCGAAAACAGCATACGGATCTCGTACATTACGCTGTTTCAAGGCTACTCCCTGAGAGGCGGTTCCCTTAACTGTATCAGAATCCGTGCTCAAATATCCAGTGGAGTGGACTACCTGCCCTCCATTGTCAGTTGAGTCTCTAAATTCATTAATGTTGGCATTGTATCTGAAATCTTCATGTGCTTTGAAACTGGGTTCAGAGTCTAATAGTATCATAGCATCTCTTTGTGTTTCAGGCTCTTTAGCTCTCTTTGTGCATTGTAGTTTGGTTTGGTCATCGCGTGCGCGCTTTATATTCTCACCTGGAGACTGCAGCGGAGGCTTGATGGCATCTGATATTGTCAATGATGGGAAGCTCTTGGCCTTTTCGCGTATGTGGTCGAACACGGTTTTCTCTGTCAGAGTTTCACGTCCCGGAGGTTCTTCAGGTTCAGGAGTGATCATACCTTTGAATTGGATAAAATGGATTAGATTTGTTGGAGGTGGATTGTTGGATACTGATATTTGCATGATATGTACCTACCTTCATCCATTTCATCTCCAAAAAGATTGAAGCTGGGGCTGAGATAGAAATAGCAACTCAGTTTACTGAAATCATGTATTGATCATGCATTATGAACTGCTACAAAAAATTGGATATTGAGTACCTACATGGAAGATATTTCACTCTTAGATTTCCTTGGGACATGAAGTTCTTCAATTGGGAGTTGAGAATCATCATCATTGGATATTGTACAGACTTCTCTGGGTAGAACAGTGTGTGATATGTTTGCTCTATTTATGTTTGAATTGGCCGCCTTCCAAGTGAGTAGAAGCTTTTCTTGGACATCAAGACCAACTGCATAAACACCATCACCAAACAAATTTGGATAAACTAGGCTCATTAAATACATTAAATGTGGGAGCACAAACAGGAAGCCAAGAGTGAGTGATCCCCCACCGTATTCTTCAATGATGAGATGGGCTTTCACAGTCACCTTTCCATACTGAGGGATTGATACAAGAACAGTTGCTGCATAGGGGCTGCACTACCAATGTAAATATGCGATAAAAGAAAGTGAAAAATAAATAAATCTATATCTTCGTGTATGAAGGGAAATCAAGGCTCATCAGTAGATAAATGTGTTTGTTAAGATAAGGAAATCTTGGTTCTTTAAATACTTTATCATTGCATCAACTGGTATTGTTGGATTAATTCATGTGTAAAATTTGCCTCGAATTTTGATATTGGAAGGCACGAGGATTCCATGAAGAAATTAGGCATAAAAAATATTAAAAAATTATTAAAAAAGGAAGCAAACATATTTTCTGCTTTAGATATGGGTTGACGGAAGAAAACTATGCTTCCTTTGAATAAAAATAAATATGGAGTTCCATACCTTGGAAATTCTTCAACCCTGAAATTACAAAAATTAATGGGTGTTAGGAAAAAAATTAAGAATAATAGGCTTGGTATAGTTTTTACTGCATGCTTAAAATCACAATCACCTTATCTTCTCATGGAAAAGGATCAAATTGTCTTCCTCAGAACCAACTACCTGCACAGAATGACATTTTTTGTTAGAAAGACTACAACAAGGGGCTAGAATTATTTTAATTCAAATTAGAAATATTCTTGATCTGCAAATTAAAGCAATCCTAATTTGATATACCTACCATATCAGCGTAATGATGTTTCGTTGATGGAATTGGCTGTGCTATCCGAGACAGGGTGATTATTAGCTTTGCCCTTCCTCGCCTGACGCATTCAGCCTCCTCTATCTTCATCTCTACCTTTGAAGGAAGAGAGTGCAGAGAACCCTTTATATGATCTCCGAAGGGGTATTTTCGACCTGTAATTATTTCTATTTTCCTTGGATCAGCTTCTGCCAGAGCCTCAAATGAACTTATTCCCATAGAATGTAGTGCCTGCATGGAGAAACTCGTATTAGTTTAATACATGTGAATGGAAAACTCAATAAATCTGGAACAGAGAAGTAAGTTAACAATGTAGCATATGATAGTTGATTGCAAAAACCTTTGCCGTGACCATTCCAATGCCTGATAGTTGTTTCAGCAAGTAAGGACTATCATCCCAAAGTCTTTGGTCTAAGCATTTAGCAAGAAGGGTGGAGTTTAAAGTGCCCTTATAACTCTTTCTGTAAAGAAAACACTCTTTCATGCATCTAGCAATCCTACACCCATTTGAGCATACAGCACTCATGTCCTGTAATCCGCGGCATTTCGTTAATTGTTGTAAATATCTGAATCAAGATAAAAATAAAATAAAAAATTAACAGAAGTCACTAAAGCTTTTTCATGTGTTTCCAAGAGAAGAGACCTGGTTGAGAGACAGGTCACGTATTGAAGGCTCTCCGGTCAGGCAGTCATTGACCAGCACAAATATCTTATCCTCTCTGGACTGGATGCGCTTTCTCCGCTTTCCATTCTCACTGAGGACATGAAACCGCAGCCGACCATCTTTATCTGAATTTATGTCATTCAGAAGCTTTTTCTCATTTCGTCTCAGCTGAATCCCTACAGTGTTTTCCATGATGCCCATCATTTATTTCTCATAAAATTTTCAGCGGGACCGCGACTTAAAACAAGCATGTGAAATATGATACAGGCATACACGAGGTCTCCTCAGAACGGCACAGAATATGGAGCACATCTTCTAAACTACAGTTCTCTGGAGCTCGAACGATTTCCTTCATGGTGTCAAATTTCAAGTAGTACTTTGTCATCAATCTTCCAGGCTCTAGAGGACAGGGAGAGGATTGAGAATAAATGGGAAAAAAAATTTACATACTTCATGTGCCTCAAATAATCAAAAGGATGCAATAACATCAATTTTTCTTCCCATCAGAAAAGTATTAGATGCAGTAATGCGTTGCCTGAGAAATCGACCAGGAAATAGAAGATACCTAGTGGCTTCAGAAGGAAACCATCTTCATCGGTCCATATCATTCCATATTTCGTCAAATCATTGATTTTCTGGACACATATTTCTGATATCCAAATATTTGATGAAAATATAGCTCAATGGCAGTCCAAACTAAGAAACTTAAAGTATAATAAAGGATACCTCGCATATGATTCTCAAGGCGTTCCCGAGGAATATTTTTATTGACCCCATAATTTTGCGGATTCTATTTACGCATTCCAAAAGGAAGTTAAGATATGGATATGAGAAATGGCATCAATTAGAAAAATTTCCCTGTATATGAGTAGCCACATACTTTTTTGATCCGCACATATAGGTATGAACACTTTAACCAGTCAATCGCCAAACTAATATCAGAAACAGTCAGCTGAACAATCTCTGCATTCAAATGCTCTGTTGCGCAGGAAAGCAATCTAGTTTGATGGCAGGAAACTATTTTAGAGGTCTCCAAAACACTATCCATATAGTCCAAAATATAGACATCAATGAAAGATAAAGTCAACTCACTGTGATTCCACCATCTCACATCCATTCAGGAGATTCTCATATAGATGAACCTACATCCACACAAAAATCAGGCAACACAATGAGAACTAGTTGGAATATAATGAATCACGGTTACGTGATTACCGTTTCTTTTCTCGTCATCACAATGACTGTCCCAGTATCATCAAATGGAGGTCGACCTGCCCTCCCACACATCTGCGATGCACAGTCTGTGGCTTAAGAGGAAGGACGCAGGAGAAATTATGCAAGCTCTCATAAAATCTCTAAGCTGGCAGCATATACTTGACCAAAAACAAAAGAAATTACATCCACCTAGACATGACACATGCAACTTTACATATTCCATTATATCAATACTTTACTGATTCAGTAAATGCTTAAAAGAATAATACCTATTCAGTGTAATCTAATGAAAATAGATCCAATGAAAAATAGAAGCAAAATACCTGCAGTACCATAGATCGCTCATATTCAGAGTAGACACCTTTTTCCTTGTTGCTACACAATAAAATGATTACTCATTAACTATGTGATGCGAATGAAATTTTATTAATATTTTAATATGCATCGACTGTTTAACTTAGTAACAGGTTCTACATACAAATATTGGGTTGATTTGATTACTACTGTATGTGCTGGCAAATTGATTCCATGCGCCAGAGTATTGGTAGTGCAAAGAATTTGAAGATCCCCCCTAAGAAAAAGACCTTCCACAAGACTCCGATCATTCAAAGAAAGCCCACCATTATGATAACCAACTGCAAAAAGAAGACAGGTCCCACTCATTGAGTGGTAGAAGATTTGGAGACTTTTTGAATAATTCACAAACTATTTTATGCAATTAACATGTCACTGGACCAATATGGCCAACCAAGCCGCTTTTCCCTACCTGCTCTGTGGGAACCACGGTCCAATGAGAAGATTTAGAGAGAGTAACCTATGATACGCAGTGGCCAACTCCAAATTGAAATCAGTTTTGAGGTTTATTTAAGAGTTAAAGAATACGAATATCTGCCTACCTCCAAAAAGTATGCACGATTGCATTTGCTTATCACTACATGATAGAGAAGCATCCTTTAGTCTTTCCTGCTGTTCTTTGGATCGTATGAACGGATTTGAATAACCAAATGTCATTGCAGTCTGAGCAATGCGCTGTGCTGCTTCTTGTGCCCCCTTTCTGGTGGAGCAGAAAACTAATGCAGATTTGCCTTTGGAGTGTTCCATGAGAACATCTGAAACCAATTTATATGTTAGATCCCTATCCATCCATTCAATACAAGAGAAGTTTTTTTAAAAATACAATAGAAGACTAAATAGATGGCAGCTTCGTATTTCTAGCTTACCAAAAATGAAGTTCTGAAGGCGCTGTGATTCATAACGGAAAAAAAACACAGAAAAAATCAGAGTATCAGAACATTGATTTAGACAGCTCCTTGAACCATGATGATACCTAGTTCAGTATTATCATTGACATGATAGAAGTCATATAATGTACTCTAGATGTACAAAACATGATAAAGTGTCTACCCTTTCAAATAGAAAATCATTTTTTGCTGGCGCATATCCTGCAATCAGAATTACCATGAGATGAGGAAACCTTCTGAAACAATTAGTCAATCAATGAATAATGCCCGTAAAATGCTGCACAATGGCACAATGAGCACATCGTTATGAATAAGCATACATGATTCACAATGAGCCAAAAGACCAATCAAATATCAAACAAGTTCCTTATTCACAACCCCCTCTTTTTTTAGCTCACTGGCTCTAGGAGAAAACAGTTTGGCTATAAGAAACACCTGCTTCCAAGATACCATAATATGGCTCACCTGAGCAGTCATATTCATGTTGCATGCTTCGATTTTAGTTACAAAATCCATTTACATGTTGTCTAATGCTCTATCCTCCCCCACGATCAAGCTATATACAGGCATCAGTGCATCACAGCACACAACTATCTACCATCGATCACCAGCTGGCACACCTTTTGGAAACAGAATCATCACAGTGAGACCAGTCCATACTTTTAGCAGTCAGAAAAGCATTACAGCATCGGGTCACTTATGAAGTTTAGACACATTCATATAAGAAAATGTCAGGTATGCATTCATCAAAAGTAAGCGGTCATTGGTGAAAACTGATGAACAAAGCCTATGGACTTGGCAATACTTTGCATATATTTATAGAAATTAATGCAATACATGCAATGTTTCCAAATATAGACCAGTCTACAGGAAAGTGCAGTTCATCTGATTTCTTCTCTGCTCAATCACTCATATGGCATACAATAAGGAAATTGAAGAGTACCAAAAACTTTTGTCGTCAACTTTACAGGTCTCATTTCTTCTCCAAACCTGCATTGCAATAAAGGTGGAATAAATTTATCTGGACATCCAAGCATTGACAATATGAATGGCTCGTTACCTTTTCATGCCTTCAGGGGGAACCATGAGCCATTCGGCTGCAGGGATCAACAAGTCAGAGAAATATTAAAAACTATCTTGATGGGCAATAGTTGCAAATATTCAAGATATGTGATAATATTCAGTCATTAAAGTCTACCAGGTTACAGCAAAACTTACCAATGTCTTGGATATTTGGAATTGTAGCAGAAACTGCAAGGAAGCGTACTTGAGCTAAAGGACAAGGGTTCATTTCTGGCCTACAAGAGAGCATTTTAATTCTGCTAACTATTGCTTCCAATACCGCTCCACGTGGATCATTCAACAGGTGAACTTCATCGATAAATATAAGAGCAATATCACTGAAAAAACTCAAGCCACCATCCCTAATCCGGTTACGAGTAACAGCGTCGAACTTCTGTGAGAAATTGGTGAATTTTCATTTAATAGCATCAGAGTTTAAAGTAAATACATGATAAGAAGGAAACACTATATTTATAAAGGAATGGTAATGTTGCGCTTAGATGTATATTGACCTCGGGAGTAGTTAATATGATGTCTGATTCCTGTATGTTTTTAGCATTACAAGATTCATTGTCGCCTGTCATCTCTAAGCAATTAATTCCCCATGAACCAAACTTCAGGTTCCAATCTCGGAGCTTCTCCTGCACCAAGGCCTTTGATGGGGCTATATAGATCTGTTTGGCATTTAATTAAGCAAGAACCATTAGAATGAATTTCGTGACAATTTTGAAGTACATCGCATAAGCGGACAGATTAATACATGAATACAGATTGAAAAGAAAAACAACATGCATATCTTGTGCCACCCAAAAAAAAAAAAACAGCTTAAAGAAAAGTTTAGCCTATGGACAACACATCCTTTTGTCGTAAGATCAGTTTTTGTACATTCCAAATTCAACCAAACAGACACCTCATCCAAAAACCATCTTCTGAATCAAAAGTCAGACTAGAAAAACATTTAACGTCATTGAAAAAGGAATGTCCTCCTATTCCGTTGTTCTCTATAATTTTTTCATAATTTTCTTCTTTTCCAAATACATAGATATGTGATAGTGCTGAGTCCACTGGGCATGAACTGTGCACTTGCAATCTAAATTATGATTAAAACCTCACTTCATTGACGAATTTTCTTACCAACAAGAGAAACATATATGCTATTCTATAGACCATTATTACCGTTTTGAGGAGTCCCTTCATATGATTGAACTTCCCATCATGTGAAAGGAACCGTGTGAGGAGCCTCAGGATGCAGAGCTCAAATAACACTGTTTTACCACTTCCAGTTGGTGCGGAGATTACCATATTCATGTCCGAGTGGAAACATCCAGAAAAGCACTCACTCTGCAAAGAATTGAAATACCTGTAACAAGGAAGCACACCAGTTATTCCAGATTAAACTCTGACCCAAGCCAACAAGTGAATCCAACAGATGTAAATGCTAGTTTTGCACACAAAATAACTCGATAAAGGTTTAAAAGAAAAATGTGACAGAAATAAACAACTCAAATGCATTACCTGAAGCTAAAGGTACGCTGAAAAAGTTCGGGTAAATCCAGCACAGATTTCAGTGAATATGAATCCATGATCTATTTCAGTGGAATCCAGAAAAACTATCAGAATACATGATAACTGAACTATATGTCTACAATAGAGAAGAAGATCCATTGAATAAACTTCTTTTATCCAACGATGAAATCCAAGGAAACATTACAGTAACATCAGTGAACAAAACCGTTTGAAGAAATCTGAGACGTTTCAATAAAAATCAAAGATATCAGGCTAGGTTCCGATTTCATCACCATCAAACAGTGATTTTATCCCTAAATCACTTGAAATTCACAAAAAAATACAAACATAACGCAATAATAGATGGATCAACTCCTGAATTTCAACTAAAACCGTAAGATCTCTTCATGTTAACAGTTTAGGCCTCCGAATCTCTTGAAATTTCAACCATTTTAAACCACAATTAAAATGAATCCTATTAAAACCAAAACAAACGTATATATAGATCAATTAACATTACAGATTTCCAAAAAATGCTAAATCCAAGATGCGAATCATCTAAAACTTCATAAGAACACAATAATTAAAGCAAAATCTATACTGATAAAGCTGAGAGGACCTGATTTTGAAGTAGATCGCCAAAGATTTTCACGAAAACGGACTCTATTTGGGAGAGACAGAGAGAGAGAGAGAGAGAGAGAAGAGGAGGGAGCCCTATTTATAGTTGAAGAGCGAAATTGAGCGGGAGTTCTTGAATAAAAAGTTTCCAATTTCGAAGTCGAGTGAGTGGTCTCGGTCCTACGTGGCATCCGATGCGGTGTCCCGCGGAGAACAACAGAGGCACTTCATCACCTTCCCTCGCTTATGACGTATTTTAAGGTGACTTTTGAAGTCTCCCCCTCCTCCCACCGCTCTCGTCCGCCGCCCACCACAGCCGCTCTCCCCGGGCCCACTCTTTTCCTCATTTTTCTTCCACCCCAAATCCCACCACCCCCCCCCTCAATTTCTTGTCACTTTCTCCATCTCATCTTAATAACGTACTCAAACACGTTAACAGTTAATAGTGTACACAATTAGTGAATGAAATGAGTAAAAATTAATATGTTAGTTAATAGTAGTTTTAACTACTGTTATTCAAAAAGATCTGAAAATAATAGATCATGGGGTCTAAGAATCTAAAAATAAGTCTAAATGTTTTAAAAACTTAAAAATAATTTGAATTCTTCGAAAGACTGAGAATTATTTTTTTCTTTTTTTATGGGATTGTAACCAAAAGAATTGATGTAACCCTGTTTAGATTCAGATTTGGGTAAATTGTGTATAAAAAAACTCCCATAACAGTAAATGCCTACGATTTTATATAGTTTTTAGATATAAACAAAAATAAAAAATATTTTTTTATAACATAATATATATATAAATTGCGTGTAACTAAATTATAGATTCATAGATATAAAAAAATCATATATGTTCTAATAAATTTCCTTAGGGCAACTACTGAAAAATTGTCTTTGGGAATAGAGGTAGAGAAGACGAGAAAGAAACACAAATTACATTTTTTTTTTTTGGAAATAAAACGGTAGACATAACCTTAAGGATATGGAAACCGAAATTTCCATTGAAGATCAAATTTTTCTTGTGGCTTGCTTATCAAAACAAGCTCCTTACAAAGTCATATCGCAAGAAGTGGGCTCCTGGGGCTGATCCTACTTCCCTTCTTTGCGGTGGAGGGGAGGAGACCACCGCGCATCTTTTCGTCGAGTGCCCCATGGTGCAACAGGTTTGGTAATGTCTGGTAGATGCGCCTGATTTTATCTCAGGAAGCACTTCCATGAAGGAGCTTTGGAGGGTTGGTCAATGCCTTCACACATGGGGGGATAGAAGTCCAAAAGTGAAGATTACCCAATTGTTTGTCTCGGCGGTGATGTGGGCGATTTGGTTTGCACGAAATCATCTTGTTTTTCATGGGAGTACCCTTATGCAAAAAACATTTGCGAAATGGCGATGCAACTGATTTGGGACTAGGGCATGCATTGCGTGGGTGTAAGAAGAGTTTCCAATTCTTGGGGGAACTCTTACCGTTGAGAATAGGCTAGAGTTTTCTGCTTATGTTGGTCTTGGGGTGGATGGTAGATACATCTTCTACTTTTCCCCCAACTGTAGATAGTTTTTTCTTTTCAGAACTATCGCTATGTAATTTTTAATTGGACTTTATTTTTCTTTGAATAAAATTAAGGAGATCATCTACCATTTTTTTCAAAACAAAAAAAAAAGTAGACATAACCCCTTTTATTAAAAGAGAGAAATGCCCAATAGAAAATTACGAGGAAGGGAAAGTAAGGATACAAACCGAAACAAAAACAAACCAACTAGACGACCTAATGTAAAAGAAATCTACAGGGACTAAACCAAAACCCGAATATGAATCTAGGCCTCCAAAACAAAACAATCATCCACAAAGCGACCCCTTCCATCCATACACAAGATTTACCCCAACTTTGGATCAAATTAATGGCTCTCTTCCCAATATTCTCCGTATAGGGAAGGCTACCCTTAAATAGAACTTTATTGTGAGTAAGCCAAATTGATTAGAACATTACAGGAATCAAAATCTAAGAAAACTTGGCCCGAGGGGAGGAACCAAGATTTTATATTGAGAGGGGTTGAGATGAACTTGAAATATAATAAACAATTTAAATTTTATATAAACCAAACGAGTTTATACTTCATTTCTAGTTAATTTTGTCATAGATATGCAAAAATACAAAAATAGACAAATGATTAAGTTTTTTCAGAAATATTTTATTGAAACTGTGTTTATGATCTTTTAAAGAATATAAATCATCTTTTATCCAATCTGAGTCAATATTTTCAGCAAAATAAATTTTCATTGTAAATAATCATAGAATCTACAAGAAAATCATCTTTCATCTTAGTGTGAAGTGTTGTATCAACAAATTTCATAACTAAAAAAAATATAATTGATCTCAATAGAATTAGATTGGTAGAGATTAAAAAAAAAGAATCATTCTAACAGAGATTTAAAAATTTTATAACCATATTTTTGTAGAAGAAATCTAAAACTCATGATAAAATTGGTAGTGAGTGAGAATTCTCTTCTCATCTTGTATTATTGCACAAGAAATGCGTATTTAACCATGTGATCAAGGTAAGTGATGGTTGTCATGGTGTAATGGGCGTACAAAATGGTGTGATAGAGGATAATCAGTCATGATTAGGGGTAATAATTAGGGGTAATTATGGCTGAATAATTGTGAGAATAATCACATCCTACCTGAAGTTTTTTTTCAAAAAAATTTGGGTGGGGGGCTACAGCCCGGCCAAGCCAAGCTATAGCTCCGCCCTGGGCCCAACTACTCGTGTCCTGGGAGCCCGAAGACTCTTGCCCACCATCCACTAAGGGCGTGTCTATCCCCACCAAAACAATTTCTTATCCCACCAATAAAAAAATCGGTGTTTTGTTGTTCCCACCAATCCAGTTCAACCGAATTCGGTCGTCATTTCAGGTTTTGAGCGACCGGATTTGGTCGCCATTTCAGATTTTGGGCGACCATAATTGGTCGAATAGGGTTCAGAACTATATCTACTTATTCTTTGTAAACAAATAAATTTTTGGGTTTATCCATCATATTCTACATTTATTTTTTTATCCAAACAACAGCTAAGGGACTGAAAAAAATGTAAGTATGTATACTTTCGATTAATTCAATTTTTTATAGAAAAATATCTTATTAGACAAATATATATCATTTTTAAGCTTCGTTTGAATTCATAGTTAAGATGATTCTTTGTTTGAAAACAAAAAAACCTACTAGTTGATCCAAACACATTTTATATTTGGTTTTTAAAATTTGTCTGTAACTTATGTAAAAAAAATTGTTCTTATATTATACATTTAAGAATAATGATTTATTCTCCCTATATTACAACTCAGACTTAGAGTGATATGAATGACGACCGGAGGATACACGTCGTGGGATTATGTTTTCAAAAAAAAAATTATAAACTTTATTACAAATCCTATTCGACCAGTTCGGTCGCCCAAAACCTGAAATGACGACCAAATCCAGTCGTCCAAAACTTGAAATGACGATCAAGTTCGGTCGCCCAAAATCTGAAATGACGACCAAATCCGGTCGAACTGGCCGGATCGGTGGGGATAGCAAAACACCGGGGTTTTTTTTAATTGGTTGGTGGGGTAAGAAAATCGGTGGGTGGGACTAGACGGTCCCATCCACTAATTCACGTTATTTATGTGTTGTAACACATTTTAAATTTAAACATTAAAGAAAATTTACTTAATTGAAAAAATGTTTATCTGCAATTATGCATGCACGAAAATAAAAATGGTTATATCAATTTTTAAAATTATTGATTTATACGTGTAAATCATAGGTATATCTGAGAAATATTTACACATAACGGAATATATATAACTCAAATACATCAGCATCGTCATAATGTTCTAACACATAATAATACATAAATTATAAAATTATCATGACAAGTGAGAAAAAATATGTGAACAAAAATTGAGTATCATCTATCCCGCAATTTCATTAGTTATGTCAAATAATATTTCCAAACCCAACACGTCCCCTATGGTCTATGGATCGAGTAACCAAACTAAATGACGCCTAGGTAGTGCGGGCACTGCCCATACCCATGTCTTTTTGCACGTCCAATGCTAGATTGGATCTTGTTTTCCTTTTACGTGGACAATCAGTTAGGTTAATTTTGAAAGATGTAATTTTATGATTTTTACTTAATAAATAACTATGAGCATAATTAAATTTTGGAGGGGGTTTTTAGTACTTAAATAACACAAGAATAGTATTATTACGTGATAGTTTTTATAATATTGTGTTAATTACATAATATTATTACATACAATAATGTTTTCTAGGCCCCAACTTCACAGGCCCCATCATAGGCCCCATGAGGTGGCAATGGACATTACCTATTATACCCTTTACTTGATAATAACATCAAGATTTATTCCGAGAATCATGGAGTATCATTAATTCTTTATGCATATCTCAACCGAGTTTTTATTATTTTCTTGAATGAGATCTAAACAAATAAATAAAAAAAAGGAAGATAATCAAAGTGATCTCCGAAGACTCATCTCTTCTTCTTGTTGTCTTCTCTACATTTCCTCCTCCTCAATAGTCCACTTGTGGCCATTGTTGCTGCTCACCTCGTAACTCTCTCGGATTTTTTAATCTTGTGAAGTTCGAAAACATTGTTTTATTCTTTATGGAGTTGGATCTTCCATCAACGCCTACCGGATCAGGTTTTATTTATGTTTTGAATGTCATTTTTCATAGTTGGATTTATTTTTTATAATGTTACATTTTATTTATATAACATTCTTCATTTTTTAAAATCTGTGTCGTTTTTGTTACATTCGTAAATGTAACAGTCAACTGCATATGTGTATTGATTTATATTTGTTACATTCATAAATGTAACAATGAACTGTGGGTAAATTGAATGGAATGTAAAACATTTAGAAATACATATATATAAATGTAACAGTTTTTATTAAAATGAAACCAATAGTTCATGTAATATTTGTTAAGTGTAACTCACTGCAAAACAAGTGTTTGATATTTTCCATGAAATGTAAAGATTCGTTTTAAAATTGTTTAAACATTGCATGAAATGTAAAACATTTATGTAATGTAAATGTAACAGTGTTAATGTAAATGTAACAAAGGATGTAAACATGTAGGGAATGTTTTTACTGCTGTTTGAAGGATTTTAACGAAAAATAATTTAGGTAGTTTTAGTGTAATTTAGGTAAGTTTTGGTATAACTGAAATAGAAAATTCATAAAGATTTCAAAATTTAAATTTTGAAATAGGGTGTAACTGAAATTAATATGAAAGATTTGTAACTGAATAGAGAAAAAAGGGGGATTTGGGTTAGTGAGATATATTTTTAATAAAGGGTATATCCGTATTTTACCATTTTACACTTTTTCAAAAGTCAACAAACCATTCAAAATCAACCAATAAAATAATAACACATCATGGGGCTTGTGAATGGTGCTTGTGATTTGGGGCCCATGTATCACCACTCTATTACATAATAGTATTATTACATGACTTTGTGACGAAGAATAATATTAAGGTGCGTCTATCCCCACCGGGTATTTTTCTTTTCCCACCAGATAGCTAAATTCACCACCTTGAATATTTATTATCCATAAACCCACCAATCTATATAATCAAAACATAAAAACACCTAAGCCCACCGATTTCTTTTCCTCTCTCTTCTCCTCTTCTCTCCGACAGATCCCAAATCAGATCTGCCGCATCGCCGCCGCTGCGGAGGAGTCCGACCTCGTCATAGCACGGGCCTCCCTCTCCGCTTGCCTCCGCCACGGCCACCCCATCGCAGCCTCCACCTCTTTCAACAAATGCTCCTCCAACCATCCGAACCCGACAAATTGACCCTCCGATCGGTCCTTGACGCTTCCCTCATCGCGGGCGATCTTTGCCTCGTCCTCTACACGCCCACATCGTAAAGAAGTGCTTCGAATCAGTTGTTGTCAATACTTGCTTGGTGGGTGTGTATTGTAAATTAGGTTTGATTGAACTCGCGCACAAGGTGTTCGATAGATATCCCCAAAGAGTCTCTGTCGCTTAAATTGTCATGTCTACTAGGTGTGCCAAAGCGGGTCGATACTTGGGATCGACAAGACTGTCGTCAATTGGGTTAATGTGTGGTCGAGTGGGTTTTAGTCAACCCAATTGAATTGGATAATGGGTGCATTGTCTTCAAATGTTCGACTGATGAAGATGGAGCAAATGGAAAAAAAAAGATTATATTTATTTATTTCCTTCATTGGGTGCTTAGTTTAGTGAGGGAGAGTTGTTTAAAACCATGGGTTATGGTGAGAGTGGTATCCATGTTTTTTGAATATCTGGTTCGACACCTCTACGATCAAGCAAGCTCAATCAGATCGACAAACCAATTGTCGAATGTTGTAAAAGAGAGTTGATAGATATCCTATGGATAATTAAATTCAACATGAACCATGCATTCTTGATGGCTACATTATGGTGGCTTTTTTTTTAATTCATTGAAGGTAGAGTAACCAAATCATAATAATATTTTCAAGTGGTGGTAAAGTGTGTTGCTTCTTGAGCTTTTGAAAATTAAATCAACAAAGGCAGAGTTGATCAATGCTCCCCAGGTCAACTGAGTTTGGGTAATCGACAGGCTCGCAGTCGCCATATAAGTCCCAGGTCGACAGGGCTTCTGTCGACCTTTGTTCTCCAGGTCGACGGAATGTCTGTCGAGAGGATTGGCAAAACATTTTTGGTTATGTTTGGAGCATCGACAGGGTTTCTGTCGACCGCTTTTCCCCAGGTCGACAGAAGGTATGTCGAGAGGTTCTTTCAGATTAAAGCATCGATCTGCACTCGTGAGAATCAATGAGGATTGCCGGGAAGATCTCTGGGGTGTCTCCGGAGGAAGTACAATGCCAGGCCGGGGATGTCGACGGCGGACATTGCGGTCGAGAGTGGATAAAATGCGCGGGGAGAGAGAGAGCGTGTGTTTAAGGGTTTTATTTTCATTCAGTTGGTGGGGATGGCATTCCCACATTTTTGAGTTGGCGGGGAGGGGTTGATTGGTGGGGTTAATGATAAAAAAAAAAAAAACACGTATGTTATGTTTTATTATTTGGGTGGTTGGGGGGAGAGCAAAATGGTTAGTGGGTTAGATGCACCCTAATATTATAACTATTATGTAACAACACCGTCATGCATATTAGTGTCATCTTAAATAACACAATCTAATATTGCATCCTTTTCATTAAACAACAAGGTTCTGCAAACTCTGAAACGAAAAAGATATCAAAACGACGTACTAAACGAAGTAATCACATCAAATCACACAATTTTTCGCACCAAAAAAAATAAACAATAATAATAATAAAATCAAACACTCTCCACAGAACCCACTTTCATGTTCACATCAAAAACGCAGGTCTCTGTCGAGCTTCTCATCTTCTTCTTCTGCTGCAATGGCGAAGAACCCAAACCCACATATCCATCATTGTTGTTGCCCCTCTTATCACACCCACTCTCCCTTCTCTCCTCCAAAACCTCCCCATCAGAGCTCGAAACAGAGACCTCCCTCCAATTGCACCACATCTTCAACATCACATAAATCAACACCAAACACACAACCGTCGAAGTGAACACAATCGCGACTACGATCCCCGCCGTCGCCGCCTCCGACAGCTTCCCGGTCTCCTCCGACGCCGACGAACACGGCCCCAATGGGTACCCACAGAGACCAACATTACCCAAAAACGATTCGGGTGGGAATCGCGAGAGGCTTCGGGGGATTCCCCCTCGGAGGACGTTGTCGGAGAGGTTCAGCCTGTGAAGGCTCGTGAGACCCCCAAGAGTTGTGGGTACTTCTCCTTCTAGTCGATTGTCGGAGAGGTTGAGCCTCTCGAGCTTCTCAAGGTCTCCAATCGATGGGGGGATCTCCCCCGAGAGTGAGTTCTTGCTGAGGTCGAGCATCACTTGCAGCTCTGTGAGTTGCCCGAGCTCGGGAGGGATGGGACCCGATAAGGAATTCTCGGAGAGCCTCAGCTCGTAAAGCTTGTTGAGGCTTCGCATTGCGAGAGGTATGGGTCCCGACAAGTTGTTCCTCTGTAAAGCGAGCACGTTCAGGGAGGTCAGGTTGCCGATCTCCGGTGGAATTGGCCCGGATAGGCGGTTGTCGTGGATGGAGAGCTTGATCAGGCTCGAACAGCTTCCGAGTTCAATGGGTATCTCTCCATTTAGTGAATTGCATGACAAATCGAGCTCTCCAAGTTGTTTTAGCCTTCCGACCCAAGAAGGAACCGCGCCTCCCAATCTGTTCTGGTTGAGGAGGAGATGCGTTAGTTGTCGGCAATTTGATAATTCAATTGGGATTTCGCCATTGAAGTCATTGAAGGAGAGGTCCAAGAAGTCCAGCTCTGTGTATTGGCCGATGAAAGGTGGGATCTTGCCGATCAGACGGTTGTGGCCGAGACGAAGACGGGTCAGTGTCGTGGATGTGGCGAGCATTGCGGGTATCTCGCCGGAGAAGCTGTTGTTCGTCAAGTCCAGCTTCACTAGATTGCCCGAGCTGACGAGAGGGGCGATGGTTCCGGTGAACCGGTTGTGGGAGAAGTTGATGATGCTTAGGTTCTTCAATCCGAAGAGCGAGTCGGGGATCGGGCCTTCGAGCGAATTGTTGTACAATGTGACAAGGCTGAGGTGCGAGAGTAGGCCAAACGTCGGTGGGAGAGGACCCGAGAGCTTGTTGTCGGCCAAAGCGAGCTCTTCGAGCCCCTCGCAGTATCCCAAGCTCGCCGGGATCGGACCCGACAATTCGTTCTGCCTCAATTGGAGAAAGACTAGATTTTTGAGGTTACCCATCGTCGGCGGGATCGGACCCGTGAAGTGGTTCCCAAAGAAATCGATCCCTTGTAAGCTCGAACAGTTCGTCAGCTCAATCGGTATCGGACCCAACATTTGGTTCTCATACAATGACAAGAGATTCAGCCTTTCTAGTCTTCCGATCTCGACCGGGATTTCTCCGGTGAGACTATTGTGAAAGAGTGACAGAACCTCTAAATTACTTACATTGCCGATTTGGGGAGGTATGGAACCTGTTAAGCTGTTGTTGTGGAGAGCAAGCGCGGCGAGATTCGTTAGACTGTCTACTTCAGATGGGATTGACCCGTTGAAGCCATTGTTGGAGAGATCAAGCTCTACAAGTGAAGAACAGTTGATTATTCCGGAGAGAACTCCGCCGGAGAATTGGTTACCTGACAAATAGAGATGTCGAAGGTTCGAACTCCCGATACAGAAATTGCTCGGGATGGAACCCATTAAAGCATTATCAGAAAGGACCAGATACTGCAGGTTCTTCAGATGATACGTAGAGATTTTGAGCTGTCCCGAGAGGCTGTTTTTCGACAAGTCAAGCGTTTCGAGGAGGCTGAGCTTGTTCAGCTCAGTAGGGACTTCGCCGGTGAAATTGTTTCCCAGCAGATTCAAGTACTTGAGATTGAACAGCCCCCCGAGTTCGACAGGGATGTATCCAGAGAGGCTGTTGTTGGCCAAGTTGAGAAGCCTAAGTGAGAACAGTTTCGAAATCGAAGGAGGAAGTCCTCCTTCGAACCCGTTATTAGCCGCCGAGAAGTTTTGAAGTTCTCCACACCCACACATCTCTTCAGGGATCGGTCCTCTGAAGTCGTTCCCCTGCAAATTCAGCATCTTCAGCTGCCTCAGATTGCCTACCTCTTTGGGTAGGCTCCCATTGAATTCGCAGGACGCGAGACCAAGTACTTCTAAGTTGGTGCAGTTTCCGATGCTTCGAGGGATTTCCCCGGAGAGAAGGTTGTTTCCAATCCTCAAGACCTTCAGTTCCTTCAGTAGCCCAATCTCTCTGGGGACACCGCCCGAAAGAGAATTCGAATATAGTAGTAGCTCTTCAAGATTTTTGAGCATTCCCAGCTCTGGAGGGATCGGACCAGATAGAGAATTCGATGAAAGATCGAGCTTCTGGAGGAAAATGAGCCTCCCAAGCAGAGGAGATATCGAACCGGACAAGCCTTGGTTGGACAAGTTTAGACTGATAACATGTGTTTGATCTTGAGAACAACTCAGGCCACCCCAGCTGCAGATGCTGGACTCCGGAGTCCAGTCATTGAGGACTCCGTTCGTGTTGACGAAGCTTGATTTAATTTGGAGAAGATTTTGAGAGATCAGAAGCTTGTCTCCATGAGTGAGTGTGAGCAGCACATTGAGTGCTGCTACAAACACCATGAGATAGGATTTTGTGAATGGACCCATCACATGAACCATATGATGCTGAATTTTTTTTATTTCTTTTTTTCAGATTCAAGACATGCAAGAGAAGAGGACTTACAGTACTTGAACTTCATAAATGGAGTATAGTTTTTTTGAAGGTTGGGAGTTGGAGAAGCTAATGGTAGTGATGAAAACGTGTGAGGTGAGTATTGGGAATTGCTTGTTTCTTTTGTATTTTCTCCTGTCTTTAGTAGGTCATGTTTGGAACCTATTGTACTGATTTTGTATTTATAAAATCAGTTTTCAGAAAATCGGTTTCCGACTGGTTATTTAAAATTCTAAATTTTGATTTTTGATTTTAATTTTCGTCTGTTGCAAGTCCAGAAAACATTATATATATATATATATATATATATATATATATATAGTTGACAGTCGTGCGGTCGGTGCGGTCGGTGCGTCCGCGATCACGGGCCGTCGATCACGGGTCCATCGCATCGAACGGTCGGGTGCGAATCACGTCGACCGTTGGATGTGATGGACCCGCGACCGCACGACCGCATATTATCATCCCCGTATATATATATATATATATATATATATATATATAAACTAGTTGACAGTAGTTTTTATATTAAAAATATAGATTGAGAGCAATTTTTATGAAAAAAAGTTTTTGTAAATTGATTGATGTCTCTTTTTTTTTTTGTCTTTTAAACAGAGTTAATTGGATTTATTGACAGTTTATGAGTCCAAAAGTAGAGTGGGGACATGCCCAAAAGGAGGAAGAGAAAGTTCATTAGACCAATTGTACTATGGGTGGACCTCTAGATGTTTTTTTTTTAATAAAAAGTTCATTTTTTCTCAACTTTTCATATAATGATTCCGTAATGATTATGATAATACATTCCATGAAGAATTTGACTTCCAAGAGATTCAGTGAGAACAGGTTGAAACTTTTCATGACGGTCAACCAATTTCAATGGTTTTGATCGAGTTCCATTTGATCAAGTTCAAGTTCCTTTTAAATGAAGCTTAACAGAAGTGTTGAAAATCATTTTTAGATGTTTGATTCCAGGTTTCATATTTTTATTACTGTTAAAACATTCTTTATTACATGAAGCCAAGGCCTTGTGTCCAAAAAATCTTCCCCTCTCTCAACCCCCCTTAAAAACTAAACCCACCTAATAAAGGCATTTAAACAAATTACAAATGGGATCAGCCCTAACATGAAAACCAGTTTGTCCTCTTCATTTTGTCCTGTTTTAGATTCAGATTGAAAAAGACTCTACACCCTGGATTCCTGTTGTTATATATCCCAAACAAATGCAGACAGAGATGCTTTACTTGTTATTGTTTTCTTTCCTGACATAACCTAATCTTTTTTTCTTGGCTTTCCCTGTCTTGCCTTTTCCTTTCACATGTCCAATAAATTCTATATATAATCTTTAAGCACCAATCATTCAAAAATCACATAAGAAAAAAAGTTCCATCAGACCCAAGATAGAAACAAACAGTCACACGCAAGCACAAAATCATAAACCCCCGCATGTTTCGTGAATGAGAAGGTGAATAAGTTTAGAATGGATTTAATCTTCTTTTTTTTTAAAGAATGGTGCTCCTCAGGATTTGATCACTTAACATCTTTCGCACGGAGGGGAGGCGTTGTTCAACTTAATCAAAACTCAGTTCACATATTGGACTTAAACTTCAAAAATATATGTTTGTTTAACGTTGATAATAGCTATACCCGGTGGAGGCAGATATAGTTTATTCATGCTTGTTCATTCAAAACAAAAATTATTTTCTAATAAGACCAAAATTAGTGATCAGATGAAGGAATACCAACCAAGCAGAGAATCATTTAATTTTTTTTTCTATCCCGGTATAACTATTTTATGCTGGAATAAGTCATCTATTAACCAAAGAGAGGGTGAGTTTCTTGCATTGGAGGAAAAGAGAGGAGGTAATAGGCTCATAGCAATATTCAAGCCCAAGACAAAAGACCACCCACTCTAGAATTTAAAAAATAGAGGAGGAATATTTGTTAGATCTATAGCATCTGAAGTTAGATGAGAAAAAACAGCAAAACACCAAAGGAGAAGGTGAATAATGAAGAAGATTGATACAGTGATAACAATACTATAATCCCTAAAAAAGCAGTAGTAATAGTGAAGCAACCACAAATTATCATAAACAATAGTGTGAAATGAGATACAATTTCATACTCGACAAAGTGTTCATGGCAAAGAATGACAAACACCACCATAGGTATATCTTTTATAGTACAAAAAATTGATATGAAGACAGCAAATGTTTTGGTGTCTATCACAAGATTTGTCTTGATGAATTAGACTTTGTCCTTGATTGATTTGTCATATGTTGACTTTGAGTAGCCAAGTTTTCATACTACAAATCTACAATTGCCTAATTATTATATATTTGTTGCAATCAAAACAAACAAATAAAGAGATTTAGTTAATCTTGCTTGCTTTATTTTGGTCATCCTGGTATTTCCAGAATTCTATCTATAACTGCCATTGCACCTTATCTGGACAGTCCTAATATGAAGAATCTGTACCTGATCATGAACAATGAACTTAGATGAAGCAGTTAGGTTTGACCTTAATTTATGAGTTCATTTCATTTTATATATGATCCACAGCTCAGGTTGACTACCTGAAGATGGGTCTCCATGGGTGTGCAAGTGAGCACATCATAAATCTAAACAGTCAAGGATAATTCAATCCAGCGTAGACATATCAATTATCCAAAAAAATGTGTATCAAGGCCAAATTTTTGTCTAAACAAATAAAAAATTATATGATGTTTTTAATATCCAGGATAATATCCATCTGAAAGTATCTAAATATGATATCTTATATAATATGATATAATATAATATGCATATTTATATTATATGGTAATTAAATTCAATCATCTTGTATGATGATAATATTCTTCAAAAATTAAATAACTCACACATTTTCTTCTACAATATCTGAAAGAAATGACAAATCTTGATTTTGACCCTTAATTCTTTCCAATTACACTATTCCAAAATCATATATAGACATCAATGAAAATCAACTATATACATTGTGAATTCAAAAAGATCCAAATTCAAAAATTAATATCTATATCTCTGAAATATTAAAAGCATATATAGATATTAAGATATCTGATCTGTTGACATGCTTTACTCCGGCAATCCCTTTAGTTGACATCCAACAATTTGAATGAAAAAAGGTTCTTATATACATGCATGCTCCAAGACATAGAGATAAAGGAATTAGCAATACCCCAATTCAACAAATCAAATGTGCTATATTTGACGTAACATAGATACTCTGCACATATAATGCCTGATATAATTATCAACAAAAACCATCATAAGTGACAAAAATACATATATGGGTTGGGCAATTTCAATGATTCAATTTTTGTGTACATGAATTCAAATATTTTCAAAAAAAAACTTGTAATATTTTCCCCTGAATTCATCTCACACTCAAACTTTCAGACAAGCTTGGAACAGAACCAGTGGATAACAAGTGAGACACTTCTGCGACTCCTTCCGTCGACAGAACCTCTAAAAATGGTGGGTCAGTCGGGATGGGATCCTCCTCATCTCTATTACTTCTCAGCATCTCAACCACCCTCGCCATTGTTGGCCTATTGTTTGGTGTTGCTTGCGTGCACAGAAGTCCCACATGCACTGCATGCAACATCGCATCCTTCAAACTCGCTTCATAAATCCTGTCGTCTATGATACTTTCTACCATGTTGGATTTATAATTGTTCCATATCTGCTATGCAAAAGATGGTCAATGAAGTATGATGAAACATATATAACTAAGCAATATATTGGCCTTGGATTTGTCACCCTACTAGAAATAAACAAAGGAAAATGTTCCACTCAGACAATTACTACAGATATTTTTACAGTCCCAACATCTTTTGATTTTTTTTTTTTTTTTTGAAGCATATATGAATTGAATGCATATATTTTTACACTCTATTAGAGATTTCACATACTAGTTAGGACTGCACGAATGAATAAGCATATCAGCAACCCTATAACAAATGATAATAACATTTTAATTTAATGAAATGTGGACATGAATTCCAATTCAAGTTCAAAATAGGCAAACACAGTATTAATTACCTTCAACAAGAAATATTGGCCTGCTTGTATTCCCACACCAGTACATCTTTTTCCGGTCACAATCTCAAGAACCAGTATGCCGAAGCTATATACATCTGCCTTCTCGGTCAGCTGTCCATGAATGATGTACTCTGGGGCCATGTAACCCCTGAAACATTGCATTTCAAGTTTCTGATCACCAAACCTCGGAGTAGTACACTTCCACAACATATCTATTAAGGTAGCGTTTGGAAACAAGTTAAAAAAATAGCTTATCATTAAATGTAGCTTTTGTAAATAGCTTTCCAGGAAGCCTACTTTTGTTCGATCTTGGAAGACTGTTTTTATAACTAAAAGTTATTTATCAGTTTTTTCAAAAGCTGGGATTGCTGGGGCATGTGGAAACGATTTTAGATTCAGTATGATTCTTGCACGAGATTGTTTCCAGACACAGCCTTAGAAAAACGTAGAGAGGATTTGAAAAATGATTCAAGAAGCAACTTCATGCCGGATCAGGCTTTTTGACCTACTAATTTAATGATGGTTAACAAAAAGAGTGAAATCTCTTACACTGTACCGGCAACTCCAGTGCTCAGATGGGTCTGATCCTCCCCAAAAGATCGTGCAAGGCCAAAATCCGCTATCTTGGGCTTCAGTTTGTCATCCAACAGAATATTACTAGCCTTGATATCCCTGTGGATGATTCGAATATCAGACTCCTCATGTAGGTATGAGAGACCTTCTGCTACTCCTTGAATAATATCAAACCTACTCTTCCAGTCTAGATTTCTATTGGAATCTGTATCACCAAAAACATTGCAAGGAAATTCAGCTGAGTATGAAGATTACACTAAAGGGGTGCATCCTTTCAAGCACGGAATGGAAGGAATTTTTTTTGAAAGAAAAGATATATGAAACTAAAAGCCAGATCAGAAGAATATACCAAATATGAAAGAATCCAAGCTCTTGTTGTAGCAGTACTCAAACACTAGACAGCTCTCGGGGCCATCAATGCTGCAACCAAGCAACTTCACTAAATTTTTGTGGCGGACACGGTTGATCAAATTCACTTCATTGAAAAATTGATCAGCCCACTCTGTTGTATTGAGAAACAGTCTCTTTACAGCAACTTCTCTTCCATCTGAAAGAACACCCTTAAAAAGGAACGAAAGAACACTTTCAGACGTGAAATATTATCTTCAGCTCTCTCAGAGACAGGTTGCTTTCATACCTTGTATACTGTGCCATTGCTTCCCTGTCCAAGCTTGTTTGACAAGTCAAAATTTCTGGTAGCTCTTTTGAGATCCCCATACATGAAATTCAGGTTTGATTGAGAAATGGCAGCAGACAGCCCTGGGCCATATCTATCTGCAGTACTTTTATAACATCAGGAATCTTTCATGTTGTTAGAATATATGTGTTATCTCATAATATGTGTAGTGCATTACACGTGTAACTACTAGACACTTGTATATATAAAGGGATTTAACCCTAAGTGGAATACAAGGATTCCATTATTTCATTCTCTAATTTTAACATGGTATCAGAGTCACAAAGACCCTAATATTTTTTTGAATCCTTCATTGTGCGTCCGTCGCTGTCGTCGTAGCCGCCGCGCCCCTGCCGCCGCTGCTGCCGCGCGCCCTGCTGCCCTTGCGCCCCTACCGCGCCGGGCCCTGCCCTTGCCGCTGCCGCGCGCGTGCCCTGCTGCCGCCGCGCCCCTGCCGCACCGGGCCCTGCCCCTGCAGCTGCCGCGCGCGCGCCCTGCCGCGTCGCGCCTCTACAGCACGCGCCCGGGATTCTGCCCGAGATCCTGCCCGGATTGTTTGGGATTCTGTCCGGGCACGCCAGCCTGTTCACCCAGCACGCGCCCGGGATCCTGCCCGGATTGTCCGGGATTCTATCCAGGAGCGCCAGCCTGTTTGCCCAGCACGCGCCCGGGATCCTGCCTGGATTGTCCGGAATTCTATCCGAGCGCGCCAGCTTGTTTGCCCATCACGCGCTCCGGATTGTCCGGGATTCTGTCCGCGCCAGCCTATTCGCCCCAACCCGGATCAGCCCGAGACCACTCCCGGATCCGTCCAAGAGCCTCCCGGGAGCGACCCGGCCCAACTCCCGGATCCGTCCGAGAGTGATCCGGCCCAAAACCCGGATCTGTCTGAGAGCCTCCCGGGAGCGACCCGGACCAACTCCCGGATCCGTCCGAGAGTGACCCGGCCCAAAACCCGGATCAGTCTGCGAGCCTCCCGGGATCGACCCAACCCAACCCGACCCGGTCACCCGATCCGGATTTCACCTCAGGTCACCTCCGACCGCCGTGCGGCAGCCCCAGCCGCCCTCTGCCGCCCTCCGGCCGCCCTTTGCCGTCCCCCGGCCACGAGACTTTGAATCACTAAATCGGTCATAACTTCCTCTCCGAAAGTGAGATTAAGGTATTCAAGGAGTCCGTTTTGATCAATTTTTCGTCCCGGACATCATCATCTAGTCTTTAGCAAAAAAAAAAACAGTTATTCTATGGCGTCTCCTCAGTCCTCTTCATCGTTCATCTATGAGGGCATCTTGGGGGCCGCTCCTGCTATGGATCACCATAAACGAAAACCTACTAAGAAACATCATAGATCGAGAAGACATGGACATCGTCTTCCTCCTATTGCCGCTGCGACTGCTACTCCGCTTGACTCCATTCAGCTACAATTGGGTCAGCCTGATCAGATCAGTCAGTGCCTCGACCACCTGATTCTGCAACAGCCTATTTCTGGTTCTTCTACTCCCTTTGCATTGTCTTCTACTATGGGTACTCCTGTTTATTGGATCTTTGATTCGGGTGCCTCACATCACATGACACCTGATAATTTTGTCATCACTGCATGCTCACCTGCACCCTCTCACCTACCATCGATTCATACTGCTAATGGCTCTCCTTTGGTCATCACGCAGTGTGGATCAATTACCAGTTACCACCACCTCTGACCCTACTGGCCGAATTTCATTGCCATTTGTTTTGTATGCTCCTGGCCTTTGCATGAATCTTGTGTCTATTAGTCGCCTATGTAATTCTGGATTCACTGTTACTTTTACCTCTTCTGGGTGTTTTGTGCAGGATCCACGTTCAGGGCAGAGGATTGGTGTTGGTTGTAGGATTGGTGGACTATATTATATGGAGCATCTTCATCTTCCTGTACCCGATCCCTCGGCTTTCTCTGGCATTGTCACCTCTGCTACTGACTTGTGGCATAAAAAGTTAGGTCATGTTTCTGAGTCTCGACTTAAAGACCTTATTCAGTCTGGTGATTTAGGTCATGTTTTCTTTTCCCCTCTTTCTATTGTGAGGGCCGCAAATTGACCAAACCTGTTGCTACTCCATTCTATTCTAGTAATCATCAGTCCTCTAGTCCATTTGAACTTGTTCATTCTGATATCTGGGGTCCTTCTCATATCACATTAAAGAGTGGTTTTTCGTATTATATTAGTTTTATTGATGACTATTCTCGTTTTACCTGGATTTATTTATTGCGTCATCGTTCTGAGGTCCCAAAGATATATGAGGTCTTTACCACTATGATTCACACCCAGTTTCAGACTCGTATAAAAATCTTTAGGTCTGATTGTGCTCGAGAATATGTTTTTTCAACGATGCATTCTCTTCTTCAATCTCATGGCACTTTGTTTCAACAATCATGCCCTTATACTCATGAGCAGAATGGTGTTGTTGAAAGAAAACATCGCCATATTCTTGAGACCGCTCGTTCCCTCTTACTTTCTTCTTCAGTCCTCAGCACATCTGGGCTGAGACTGCTCTTCTATCTGTTCATCTTATCAATATCACTCCCTCTTCTGTCCTCTCTGGTATGACTCCTCATTAGCGCCTTTACTCCTCCAAACCTGATTATAGCAGACTTCGCACTTTTGGATGTACTTGTTTCGTATTTCTCCCTCCTCATCAACGCACCAAGTTGGCCGCTCAGTCAGTCAAGTGCGTATTCTTAGGGATTAGTTTCGTACACAAGGGATATCGTTGTTACGATTTCGTTGGAGATCGTTTTTGGCTCGCTCATCATGTGTCATTTGTCGAGGACGTTCCCTATTTTTCTTCTACACCCACTGCCTCCCCTCCTCCTGTGCCTTCCCCTGTTCAAGTCTCTTCTATTGAGTCTCTACTTATTCCAGGGTCGTCTATTGTGCTTGAGCCTGGTCCTAGTTCTACTCTCCCTGAGTCTCCCCTTGGCACTCCTCATAATTCCTCTGGTTCTCCATCTCCTCTTGTCCCTCCTACAACCCACTTCCATGATCCTCCTAGTTCTCCTCTTATTGTGTCATCTCTATCTCCTCCGGTTGATAACTCCATTGATGCTCCGTCTTCCACGGTTGACGCACCTCCCTCTAATGTGGATCCTCGTCCATATACTCGTTACCCTCAGCGTGAGCGTCATCCACCTGCCCGCTTCAGTTTTGACTCTGGACCACCTGACCGATTTGGCTTTGCATCCGTGAGTACTTCTTCTCCACAATTTCAGGCTTATCTCACCGCTATTCATGCCCATCGTGAGCCCCGATCCTATCGAGAGGCAGTCGAGTACCCTGAGTGGCAGCAGGCCATGGCTGAGGAGTTTTAGGCATTTGAGCAGACACAGACCTGGAATGTTGTTCCCCTTCCAGATGGCGTTACACCTATCAGCTGCAAATGGATCTTCAAGATCAAGCATCGCCCTGATTGATCCATTGAACGACATAAGGCTCGTCTTGTTGCTAGAGGTTTCACACAGGAGTATGGCATTGATTATGAGGAGACCTTCGCTCCTGTTGCTCAGATGACAACTGTCCGCACCCTTCTTGCATTTGCTGTTGTTCATCGCTGACCTCTCTTTCAAATGGACGTGAAGAATGTCTTTCTTCATGGTGATTTATCTGAGGTTGTTTATATGCAGCCACCTCTAGGTCTCAGCACTCCTCCTTAGCATGTCTGTCATCTTCGGTGGGCTATATATGGTCTCAAACAGGCTCCTCGTGCCTGGTTTGAGCGTTTTCGCAGCGTTATTCTGGCAGCTGATTTTGTTGAGAGCTTTCAGGACCACTCTATATTTTTGTGATCCTCGTCGCAGGGCCGGGTTATCCTTCTTCTATATGTTGATGACATGATTATTACTGGCGATGACTCTGCCGGTATTAATCTGGTCGAGAATCACCTCAGTCGACAGTTTCAGATGAAAGATCTCGGCACTATTCGCTACTTCCTTGGTCTCGAGATTGCACAAAGTGATCGTGGGATTCTGCTCCCTCAACAGAAGTATACGGCTGACATTCTCGAACGCGCTGCCCTCTCAGATACTTGCAGTGCAGATACTCCTCTTCAGCTTCATGTAAAGCTTTGTCCTACAGATGGTGAGTTCCTTCTAGACCCAACTCGGTACAGACAGATTGTTGGTCAGCTTGTGTATCTTTGCATCACTAGACCTGACATTGATCATGCCATCAGTATTGTTAGTCAGTTTGTCTCAGCTCCTCGATCAGTGCATTATGATGCTCTTATGCTATTCTCAGATATTTACGTGATACTATCACCAGATCGATTTATCTGTCATCATCTTATCCCCTGGTTCTCAGGGCCTACACTGATGCTGATTGGGCTGAAGATCCGACCACTAGACGCTCCACCACTGGGTTCTGCATGTTTCTTGGAGATTCTATCATTTCTTGGCGCAGCAAGAAACAGGAGGTTGTTTCATTATCCAGCATTGAGGCTAAGTATCGAGCCATGACCATCACCACCAAGGAGATTATTCATCTTAGACGTCTTTTGGTGGACCTAGGAGTTACTATGACTGGTTCTACTCCTCTTCATTGTGATAACCGCTCTGCTATTCAGATTGTCAGCAATCCAGTTTTTCACGAGAGGACCAAACACATTGAGATCGATTATCACTTCGTTCGTCAGCACTTTCTTGCAGAGACATTATCGCTTCCGCACATCTCCTCTGCCGAGCAGCTTGCTGATTTCTTTACGAAGTCACATCCAGTTCCTTGATCTCAGTTTCTCCTTCGCAAACTCACTTTGTATGATCCACCGTGAGTTTGAGGGGGGCTATTAGATTATATGTATTATCTCATAATGTGTGTAGTGCATTACACATGTAACTCCTAGACACTTGTATATATAAAGGGATTTAACCCTAAGTGGAATACAAGGATTCCATTATTTCATTCTCTAATCTTAACACGTGTCAAGGAAGAATCTTAAGTTTAATAGTCTTCCAGCATTCTTCAGAACAAGTTCATGATACTTACCTCCCATATATTGATCACTTCTTTTGAATATCTCTCTGCTTTTCTTCCAAACCACAACTCCGATAACTAATAGAATTCCACCAATACAACAGACCAAGATAATCCATAAAGTGGAACTATGTCCTGAAATTAAAAGCTTGAAATGAGAGGAAAACTTTTGAAGTGCAAAGAAAATGAGATAGGGAAAGAAAAAAAAACATGACAGACAAGGTTTAGTCAAACACTGAACTAAAATCCAAAACCAATTACTCAATCCATTAAAAGGTTTTCAAACATGAGAAGTCTGGAACATAAGGAAAATTTAAAAAAAGGCTTAAATGAAAGCAATCAGAACTAAGAATTTCAATTTTACCTGATGAGCTCGAGCCTGTCTGATTCAGATTCCAGAAAAGGCTAGTTGAATATCTCATATAACATCCAGCATTCAAAGAACGACCTTCAATTGCCGGAGAGCATGAAACAATTGAAGAAACAGCAGCATCTAAACAAGAACTACAATTTGCATCATCTAAACTCTCCCAACACAGTGCAAGAGCATAAACTGTCAAATTGGAATCTGAAGAAGATCCAACAGCGAACTTTTGTTTCTTTTGAGCTTCTAAACTCACGTTCCCAACCGCCATTCTCATGACCTTACTGAATTTCTCTGGTTCATCACTCTTCTTGCTAGAAAGACAAACACTTTCATTTTTGGAGTCCAAGGCCTCACCAAAGAATGAGTAGTTATCATACCTCCCAAAACACCCATCTAAAAACAGCCTGCCTCCTGTTTTTGGGAAGCATGATGTAAGCCGAGTTCGAATTTCTGAAAAACACAGCTTACAATCGATCGGGGAGAGATCTTCCATACATTGGGCAAGTACATAAAAAGCATTTGGTCCTTCGCCCATGACTGTTTCTCCAAAACCATTTTGGTACACCTGAGAGCTCAGATTAGACATTGCAAGGGGGATATTTGCAGCAAGATTAGTTTCCGAAACTGCAGTAGTGTTACTGCAATTTTGACCGGCTATGCTTGTCCTCGGACCTGCTGATGAAGTCCCCCAAAATTGCAGAATCGTTAAGCTGGCTAAGAAGATCGCGAAATTCTTTATAATATACATGTTTGGAGAACTACAAATTCTTCTTTTCATAAAAACCCGATTATCCAATGCGGATCCCTGAATCAAGACAATCTGACATTGTTAACGTTCTGAAAAGCATGTGCAGAATTTCTTTCCTGATTTTCATGAAATAAGAAAATATTAATCACTGCTGTAAAGGAAGATTAAAAAAACATCATTCCCTATCTACAAGTCTTCTCTACAACAATCCTATCAAAACAATAGAAAATGAATTGGTATTTGCATCTGTTGAAATAGAATTTATTCTGTGATGTGGTTTAACCATCTACATATATTAATACAATTGTTCCAGTACATAAGAAACCCATCTGTCTACAAAAACATAAGACCAGCATTACCTTTAAGAAGAAATCATGGTTATGCTCCTACATGAGCCTGTAGGAAACCGGCGAATATCTTTGGGTTTGGTATCCCTTGGTAGAAATTAACAAGACTTGACAGACATAAGGAACTATCCCATCACTTTAAAAGTCAGGAACAATCTTCAAATAACACAGAAATAAATAAGTGTTTATGTTTTCCCCATTTCAACAAGCTTTTCAATTACTCTCTTAAATACTTCTACAATTATAATACAAAGGAACCAACTGAATCAAGACTTCTTTGGACAAGAATCAAGTGTGTGTTCTCTCAAACAGAAAACCCATATGAAAAATCATACCAATTGATTAATTTTATCCAACCAACCATATTGTTTTGTTAAGAACACCCACTGAGTCATGCATTGCTCTTGGTTTTTTTTTTCCATACACCAATCCAAGAGTCCCCAAGAAACAATAGAATTAATGGCGTTCATATCTTAATCATATCAATCCAGTTCTCAGAAAAGTCGATATCCTTCAAAATTAAAACAAAAATTTCTAAACTTCCACCCTTCAAAAGAAAACCCAAATCTATATATATAACAACAAAGGTTCCTAATCAGAAATTCAAAGGCAGATTTCCTAATTGGACTGGCAGGCCGATTGGATATTCCCACCATCAATCTTTTGGAACTCAAAGCGATCGAACAAGGAGTTGTATTAAGCAATACCTTGCCAGTTCACAAGCTGTGGATTGAATCGCGCCCCTAGGTATTCTCTACCTACCCACCTGTGTCGGTTTCGGGTACAAGTACCCTTTTGTTAAAGGTTGTTCGAGCTTTTCCTGGGAGTATGGCATGGGTTACTTCAGCGCCGTAGCGCCTGGTTCAACAACAGCCTTAGCATGGCTGCATGGTAGAGAAACCATTCCCTGGACTGCCATTCGCTCGCTCCGAAACACCCATCTCAACCTCCAAAAAATGGTTGAATGGAAGGCCTCTCACATTCATCGGGAAGGAAAATCACCAGCAGACATACTAGCAGCCTTTCAATCGATGAGAGGTGAATCTATCTTTAAACCTCAGCAGCTATGGAAAGAATTTGAAGAAGCATTACTTCTAGACAGACAAGCACTAGGCTTTGTAAGAGTCAGGGAGAAATAACACTTTTTGTAACTCTTCATGCATGAAAACAGGGGACTAGATTGGCCAAGGTGGGCAGCGGTCTTGTGGCAACCTTGGTGCCACTCTTCTCCCCATTTTGTTTCATGTAAATTCTGTGTATTTGTATAAATTTCATAGCAATACAACACCTTGATTACCAATAAAAAAAAAAAAAACAAAGGTTCCACTGCATCACTTCACAAATCACAATCCATAGAAAACAAACATAATTTCTAACAACCAAGACCCATTTGTCAAAATCCAACCTTTAATGGATTCAAAGGCTTCATAAGCACAGATTGCATTCGAAAAAAAAAATCAATTCTACAAAAAAATGAAACTTTGAATTAACCAAGTTAAACCACTACACAAAAATGAGAAACCCATACATTCCATTTCAACCCACCCAATGATTCTTTAAATTAAGATAAACCAAGATTAAAACAAAGACCCAGATAAACAAAAACAAGGTACCTCTTTCTTTCTTGTTAGCTGCTGCTCCTGTGATCCCCAAGGAGTTGCACGAATTCCGAGGCAGGTGAGGGTGGATCGTCGGATATTTTTCTGAACAGCGACTTATTAGCTGAGCTACATACATGTCTGCTGGTTCTAATAAGAAGAAGCAAAAATTATTTCTTCTCTGACAACTTTACAATATACACCCTGCACATCATATCGTATAGGTTTTAATCCCTAACGGTACCTTTTTAACGTGACTGCAGGGAGTTTGGGGTAACCAATAAATCCGAGAGGGGTTTTTCGGAATTACGAAGGGCGTTGTATGGAATTAAATTTTGATAGTGAGATATGTTGACTTGGCCTCTGTATTGGTCGTTGTTTTCCTTCTCAACAAAAATGTGTATATAAAGACAATTTGAATTTATTTGAATTTCACATATTACTAAATCACAATATGAATTTGATAAGCTGGATATATTGATGGGTCCCAGATTGGCCTGTCTATTAAGTCTTTGAAATCAATTGTCATCCTCTTGTTGTTGTAAAAGTAGATTTTTCTTTCTATCACATTGTATTACATTTGTTTTGGAAATCAGTTCCAATGCTACCATGGCATAGACAATAGTCCTCTAGTTGTGAATTTGTTTTAATATTAATTTCAGGGAATAAAGTTACAGTAGAAAAATATGGAATTCAAGAGAAAATGAATGAGAAAAAAAAATATAGGTGTAAATGTTATATATATATATATATATATATAGGGAAGTGATTCGGTGCGGGAATGCAGTCGTGCGGGAAGCGATCACAGGCCGTCGATCACGGGTCCATCGCATCGGACGGTCGGGGGCGATTCATCTCGACCGTTGGATGCGATGGACCCGCGATCGAACGATCGACGTCGTTTCCCGCATTCCCGCATTCCCGCACTGAATCACTCGACTATATATATATATATATATATATATATATATATATATATATATATAGGGAGCCGATTCAGTGCGGGAATGCGATCGTGCGGGAAGCGATCACGGGCCGTCGATCACGGGTCCATCGCATCGGACGGTCAGGTGCGATTCATCTCGACCGTTAGATGCGATGGACCCGCGATCGAACGATCGACGTCGTTTCCCGCATTCCCGCACTGAATCGCTCGCGTATATATATATATATATATATATTTGAAAATGGTGACTCTTGTCACCGTCATTTTAATTGAGCTGATTACAAATCTGAACGGGGGTGATAGGATTAGAGAGTAAAACAAGCAAAACAAAATCAGAAAGGGGTCGCATCGCCCTTAAAACGAGGTGATAGCATGATAGTTGATTGAGTATGAGCAGTTGTATCACACACCCCATTCTCGGATTAAAATGCAAACTATATTGAAATCGTCAACTTGCACTAAACAAAAGAAATTTCCCTAGTGCTTGCCAAAGCACGTTATAATATTATGTTTTTATCACTTTCGATGAGTTATGGATGCCACTATAAATTGAGGGTTTTTTTATTATTATTATAAATTATGATTATATATTATCACTTCAGTAATTAATTTATAAGACAACAAAGACTTTTCGTTCCTATTCGGGTAGACTATTAGATATGAAATAGAGGGGAATAGGGGGTGAATAAACCTAACAATGGAAGTGATTTGTTGTAGGCACGTCTGTGGTTGGTGATATAACCAAATAACAACCATAATACGGGTAGAAGCCTCTTCTATCCGCGGCGTGTAGTAGTGTGTATCCGAGGGTTTGGGTAGAAGCATTTTCTATACGCTCCTTTTAATTCGCGGATACATATATCTTTTAATGCAAGGTTGTCTTCAGGGCGGAGCAGGGGGGAGGGTCAAGAGATAAAAGTAAATAAAAATAATAATTATATATATAATAAGTTAAAACAAAATAAGACAGTTAAATATATAATGATGATTTAGGTTGAAAATTTTTTTATACTTCTTTCATGTATTTGGTGATCTGGAATAATTTATAGAAGATTTAGAAAAAATATATTAAAATATCATTATTCTTATCACAATGAATGAAACAAAAAATGAAGCTTCAAAGTTGAAAAAATAAATATGAAAAAGAAAATTGATCACAAAAACATATAAGGATATTCTTTAATATTGTATTTTGGAAAGAGAATTTTAAATCTCACTTCAAAAAATTTGAGGGACTCATTATACAAAAAATTAAAAATTAAAATAAATGCATAAAAAAATCAGTAAAATATCCAAATTAGTGATTTTCCAACCCCTCAAAACCATATACCAATATTTCTATGAAAACAAAACTTTTTTTTATATAAAAGAAATGACTTGTAACTCCAATGAGCACTAATACACTTAGTATTTTTGTAACGCAATTTGCATTATTATGTCTAATGGAATATATAAAATCAATTAACACAATATATGTTACACTATTACAGAAAATATAAATAAAATATATGCATTCATTTCATATAAGTATATACCTCATTTTCTATAAAAGATGAATATACTTTATTATATAGATATATATTTTAAAAATAAACAAATGTATGCAATGCAAATGTGACTACACATAACATTTTTTAATTTTAAATACACTCCTTGAATTAGGGTTCTTGCATGTGTAACCCTCAAAACTCAAAAAGGTTTAAATTGTGCACGAATGCCATTTTAAAAGGTATTTCTTTGTAAAACATAAAAAACAATTGTGTGATATACCCTCTAAAGGGGCATTCATGCAAAATTTAAACATTTTTGTGGGTGGCAAAAGAATTTTAAAAAGGATATATTAACAATAATATTTTTTTGAGGGGCCTAAATGCAAAAAAGACATAACAATATTTCAACCCATGCATTACGAACCATGCCACCATGGGCCCCGGCTCCGCCCCAGGTTTTGTTTTCATTTTTATTTTTCTATATTATTTCTTCCCCTCGTTCAAACATGTTCTATCTTAAACATTTTAAGACTAGAATATGACTACATTTTCTCAATAAAAAAAACAAAAAAAAACAACCATAATATAGTATGAATGGAAGTGAGTGTGTCCTTTGAGTGTAGTCCACCATATCCTTGGAGGGACTAATAAATTTGTTACGATTTCTGGATCTTAGGATGCAATCAATCGAATGAATAAACAAACAAATTGAATAAAAACACAAATAATTACGTAATTCGGCAAATCTTGTCTACGTCCACGAAACACACCAAAGATTAATCCACTATGAACGAGAAATTTTTACAATGGTCACGTCGAAAATAAAAAAATCCTAGAGCCTAATAAAAATATGAGATGTCATTTTATACTGACATCTCATTAAAGACAAAAAATTCAATACACGAAAGAGAGAAAAAAAAATATTCTTGGGACAATGCCCCCAAACCCCACGAGCTAACCAGCAGCTCAATCCCTACAAGCTCTGTAGGGAGCTCAACCCTATCTAACCCTGCATAGCGTCAATAATCTTCTACGCATAGACTTCACAATATATAATAAAATTAAGATGAAGAAATTTAAGTCACGGTTGACCTTGCAAAACTATAGCCCCACCATGTGAACCAAAAGGAATTGTAGGGATGGTTTAGGATCCCTTCCGCATTTATTTTCAGTCTCGTTTTTCTTGGAATAAACTAAAAAATTATGTTTGAAATTGCAACAAAATTGTTTATTTCACATAATCTATTAAAACTAAATATATGTGAAGAAATTTTGTTTTCTCGCCCATAGTTATCAAACTAGTCCCTATCAACTGTTTCAGATTTTGTCATGGGAATTCTTGCTGTATATAATTTTGTAACACTTGTCCTTGTTAACTGGAACCATCTCACCACAAAACAAAAGGAATGGTTTCTGTTTGGTTGAATGTCAGTGGCTTAATTAAAATCCATACTGAATTTTCTTAGTTATCATAGTTTTATTTTTTTTGGGTGGGGGTGGGAGGCAGACCTGTCAAAGGGTTGGATCCAGACCCGGACCCGTCCTATCCCAAATCCGATTATTATACACGTAATTTACTCAATCTGATTTGGATCCGACCTAGTGGACTCGAACATAAAATCGAGTTGGGACCTCCCTAACCTGACCTATAAATCCAAGACCCGACTGTTTTATATATAAATCCATATGGTTATTAAGATATTAGTTGACCAATAAATTTCTATCTCATTTACCAAGTTCTAATCCATAACATTTTGACTTTACGTGTTAATTGATTTTAAATTTTTTAGTGTTTGAAGTTAATATATTTTTATGTTATATTTTCTAATAATTATGCTAGATTTTTAATTTATAAATTGTTTTGTAAAAATGTTCTTCCTTTATTAACCATTCTCCGAGTCCGACCCGGGTTCACCGGGTCCAAGTTCTGTCACAAGTCGAATCTGAGTTCACCATGATCCGGTCCGGACCCAGCCCATTGTCAGGCTTAGTGGGAGGGAATACATGGGCCATAATGGGCTACAAAATTAATAACATAGTGGGTTAAAGACCGTTTACTAGAACTCCATCACTAGCCCATATACGAGCCATGGCAATAGGCCCACGACTGATATTGTAGTCTTGCTAAAAGGCCTCCCCCATGGACAGACATCCCTGCAGTTGCTTCTGCTATCCCAATGTTTTCTAAAAAAACAAAACCAATTAATGGCATATACTAATCTAATCATCTTACACAAAAATGAAACAAAAGCACACATTTAAGATAACCATCTCCATATGAGAGACCCAAAGAGATTTCAAAGTATGAAATTGAATAGCTATGGAAGGTTATCCTTAAATTATTGCAATGCATAACAGTTGCTACTTTCTTACAAAATACCAAATTCCAATAAAGATTAAAAAGTGATTACAATACACCTCATGCGATCAGCAAAGCATGGGACAATACATTAAGATTGGAAGAAAAAAAAATCTATTGTCAAATGATTTATCACTCCGAACCGGTGTTCGCCACCCTTTTGTGTGTTAACACCAATTTTACAACAAGCTGTCCTGTTTCAACTTTCTTTCCTCCTCTTCCTGGGTCTTATGTTATGACACAAGTAAGTTTTGAAGCGAAACAAATAGTTTTCCAATCAATTTAAACAAAAGAAAGACCCGATCTGATGCGTGATCATGTGTCGGGTAATGCAGGTGAAGAGTGAAAGGATCTCATAAGAAAACTTGCGAGAGACCAGATGCAGATGACACCGAGCAATTGAAGAACATTCAATAGAGTCCCCAGAGAGTTGTTTATGGCCAAAGTCTGGGGAGTCATCTCGACTCCTCTGACCGAGTAGGACAAAGCTGTCACCAACTGTGCTGCTCTGTTTAGCTGATGCAGTCTATAAACCTGAAGCATTTAAAACAATCACGAGAACAATTTGAAGTGGTAAGCATATAATGAAGAGAAGAGAATTTTAATAGTGTTAAGGATGTAATGATGATGAAGGATATAGAGTAGACTTTCTAACAATTCTATATCAAGCATTCAAAAGTTTGATCTCAAAATTAAAACTGAACTTATTTCACTTTTTAGAAAAAAAAACTAACGTTAGATGTAAGTGCTAAAGCCAATGCTAGAGAATCAATATTCCCATTTCTCGGTTGAAAAATAGGTGCCTCAAATCAAAGTTGAGAATGGGAAAAAACAAACACTTGAACACAAAAGAAGATATTTATGTGGTTCTACAAAAAATTGCCATGTCCATGGAGAGGAAAGAGAGAACTTTTCTTTACTTTTGTAGATTACAGACCTTGTGGAGGGGGTTATAGCTTGACCCTCCCTCTCAAAATCTAGGGCTCGCCATACTTCCATCCTCAATGGTATGAGAAACTCTTATCCATAAAAGAGCATATATAGTCCATATATTAACATAATGCCCCCACATAACACAGGAATTTCTACATTACATGTGACATTGTATAGGCAAAAAAAGAAAAAAATTGGGTCAGGGGCCATCTGCCCCTTAGGAAACACCACCCCACCCACCACCTCCCCCAACCCCTCACCCAGTCCAAAACTGTGTTAAGAGTGTAAAAAACAGCCGCCTCTGTTCAGTTCTTCCTTGATGTACAAACAGCCGAATGCAGAACATAAACCCAACAATCTCATATCGCATTCTCATTAACCAGACATGGGAAACAGTCATAAGGAGTGACTAAGTGCATGCTTACAAATATCCCATAGCCAAATATCTCATTAACCAGACATGGGAAACAGTCATCTCATATAGCATATCTCATTAACCAGACATGGGAAACAGTCACAAGAATGACTAAGTGCATGCTTACAAATATCCCATAGCCAAATTGAAGACATCCATTCACTATGGAACCCTTTTTTTGTTCTTTCAAGACGAGTACAACCATATGAATAAATACAAAGCAGAAAAAGTAATGCATACAATTTCATTAGAGATTCCCAAGAGTAAGGCCAAGTTAATTTTAATTTTACCAAGATATAATATTAAACCAATACATCTGCTATCAAACGAGTCATTCCATTCCACTCAATCACTACATGCATAAAATAATCTCACCTGAAATATAACAGGAATGACTGGCCAGGCAGGAGACTTCTGGTATTTTGAATACTGCTCAAATGCAAACTGGACAACAAGCCCCACCAAATATGGAGCTAAAGTAGCAGAAGCTGCAGGCCCAGTCCATGGCCAGACCATGCCCATAGTTACCAAAGGTATTATCAAACTGAGTACTAAAATAGCAACAGAAGAAACCCGATGCCAAAAAGGGGATTTTAATAGACCATTATCTCTCTTGGGAGGTGCTAGTCGAAGAGGCCTCCACTCATGGTCTATCAGAAAAACAAAAACCGCAACCCCACAGTAGAAGAGAGCTTCAGTGAAAAACAAAATGACAAAATCTGCAATAGGAACATATATGGTTCAGTGCCACAATAAATCCACTGAGTTGAACATAAAGCAATGTACCATTGCTGGATCAGAAGTTGGCAAAAGTATCTTCTCCCATTATCAATAATTGCATACATGGAGCACAATAGACATGACATGATACACACACGGGGACTTGACAAATCTTGAAAAACTAGGAATTAATCAATTATATTTCTAATATTATTGTAGAAATTGAATACAATGAGTTTGAATTGTAGAAAAAAAGTCTATTCTCAGATTCAATTCACTGCAAACCATTTTACCCTTATCTGAGATATCCAATTAAATTTCTAATAAAAAAAGAAGTGCATACATGAAACTAAAATTACCTGTCAAGAGAGAGTCTTCAAGCACAGTGGAAAATATTCTCCTCAGGTAAAGAGATGGCAGAACCAATGAGGCTACCAGAATTGATGGTCCAATGAACCAAAACAGGTTTGAAGGTCCCTTTTTCGGGGCAGGGACATGTATTTCATTTCGCTTTTGATATGAAAATCCATAGAATGATATATAACCGATCTTCCCTTCAGCTCTCTCCATGCGGGTGTGAGAACTGCCGTTCATAGAGTCATCCTCGTCAACAAATTGCATCTTTTCTTTTTCTGAAGAATCCAAGACCGGATCTTCAGAGGTTGGCTGATCTTCAGATGTAGCAAAAAGACATTGTTTTTTCTTCATAATGTTTGCTTTGAGAGTTCCATGCAACAACAGACATGATCTCACTTCTATCATGGGAGGACAACATACCAGTACCTATATTAGAGATAATTATGGTACTCACTAAATTTACTCAGTCCCACAAAATTAGGAATGCTACCTTTAACAATAGTCATTTTTTGTAGCTTGCATCCATGACTTTCCAACATGGTCCATGGTATACCTGACTGAAAGAAACCATAACCTCAGAATCAATACAGAAGTGATGAAAATAAGAGCTCCCTGAGAAGGCGAAGGTTTTGAATTATGAACAGAGTAATCCACAATTATCACGTGCATACTAAATAATATTTTATACTAAAAATGAACTTGATTGAAAAAGAAAAAGAAATGTTGAACAATCATAGTTCCTAATCCAATAATTACATACTAAAATATTTGCAAAGAATTGCTGAATTAGATCTTGGATGACTGTATGAACAAGAAAAGGATAACCCATAAACATTTATTATATATAATTTTGAGACCAATGCAACAAAATCTGGGGAGGCGTGGCATTTCCTGTCAATGCTATGCAAAAAATAACACTCGATGGCAATGCCAAACTTATAAACAAAATCAAACTAAGAATGTAACAAATTTCCATTTGCATACACATCGAATGTTGCATTAAGGGGATTTCATCATTGTCCAAGACACAAGTATTGTAGAGGCCCACAGCCACAGAAAGAAAATAAAGAATTCACAACTTTGATGTACCAAATTCCATGTAAATAAAACTTTAAATTTTCCTTCTCACCTTAATAGATGGAAAGCTTTGCCCAAAACACCAAAATGCAACTTGGATAATAGCCAATATTTTATTATATACTAGTTCTTAATTAAATCATATAATAAGAAGGAAAGCATGGGGTATACGAAATCACTAATGAAATTGAGGTAGCACTATCTACTTTTTTCCAAAAAAAAAAGAAAAACAAAACAAGAAGAAGAAGAAAAGGAAAACATGGGTATTCCTTCTTATTAATGGTATATGAAAAAACCCAGGAAAACAAAAACAAGCATTTCTCTTCAAGAACTTCCAACAAACATATGAAACGCTGTATGGAGCAACCAAAGGAAGAGCAGAATAAGAAGAACTAGAGCAAACAAAACCTTCAAATTCTTCCCATGAGAGAAGGAACGGATACGCATAGCAGCAGCAGACATAGATGAAGAAGAAGAAGAAGAAGAAGACCCAATTATTGAAACCGCCATTTCTCATCAATCAGGGTCCGAAAGACGGATTTCAAAGCAGGCCCAACTTATTTCGAATCGATTAAAGATCACCCATTTGTAGAAAGGATGTGCCGGATAAGTTTAAGAGAATCGGATGTTTTTTGTTTTTATATATGAACAAAGGAGGGCCTTCTTATATTTGTTCCCTCGTGGTTTGCAAGGGTAGTTTAAACAAATGAAAAGAAAAGACTTCTTTTGAGAGACATCAAAACCACTCAGCATGAGAGCCTAAACAAACCATACGATCAATGGAATTTTCGACTTTGGCCGATCTGACATCATCAAAAAGATGATCCTTAATTGTTTAAGATTAGATATATTTGCAGTTAATTATCCACTTTAGATACAAGGTCCATGAAAACGTAATGAATTAATGCATGTATAAAGATTTAATGGACACAGATAGATCCACCCTACCTGAAATTCATAGGTTAACTCCAAGGAGCAGTGTCCAGTTATACCCATTTAAAACTATCTAAAAAACTGATTTTTGTAAAAATTAAATCAGTGTGACAATTGATTACAAATGAGACCTATGTGTAATTCGAGCATTTTAGGTATATACCTCGTTAAAATGAAAGAGTATCAAGTTGGGGTATGTATGGTGATCAAGTTTTAGAACTATCTAAAATTTATGATTTCAAAATCACTTTGATAACTCTACATAAAAAGGGGACATACAATTACAGGAAATATCAATCAGTAACCAACTGCATTACAATTACATAACAACATGAGGCCTACACTCAACAATGAGACTCTTCTCTATCAGACCAATAGAAGAAAAGAAAAGAAAAAATCTCGTTCAATTTACACTTCCGCCTTCAACAGGGCTCTGATCTTCACCCAAAAAAATTGTTGCCGGACCATAAGGGGGGCCTTTACGAAGATGAAGTGCCTCAGAAAATGAGATCCAAAACAACCTTCTCCAATCTAAATGAGATTCGCCTTCTTCAAGAAGCTGATTGTTTTGCAGTAAAAAGGCCATATCGATTCGACATAGTCCAGGTATTTCTCGACCACCCACTCCTGTAACTGTTTGAGTTTCGGTCTCAGATTCCCTTCATAGTCAAAGTTCTTTATGTCCACTACAGGTTGGCAAAGAAACGCTTTCAGTTTCCCCTCGGCCACATAACTTGAGACCAACTTATAATAAGTTGGTAGATAGGTTATGTTTTTAACCAATAGTTTAAAGAAGGATATATAGAGAGCATATATTCCTTGGACCATCCTAACATGTATGGAAAGGATTGGCGGCCCAATGATCCACATAGGAGTCAACTCCCTAGAAACTTCTGCGCCATACACCAGATTAACTGCTAGGTATAAAGGGATGCTGCAAGAACAGTTCATTAATCAGAAGACAATTCGTGATTGATTTGGGACATGGCAATATATAGAAATGAGATTGTTAAATAAGCTTCAAAACCAGTAGAACAGGATCTTCAAAGAAACAGAATGGAGAAGTGCCTTTAGCATAAAAGAACTCATAAAGAAACACAAGCAATTATAAGAAAAAGAGATGGGCCACAACCAAACCAAATCAGCAAATAGATAGTAATCAAATTAAAATGTTTAGAACATATATCTTATATTTTTTTCCTATAATAATTTAAATAGCTGGTCATTCAAGATTAGTACATTACAAAAACACAAAGTTTTTAAAGGACAATCAATGCCTGATCAAGTCTCAGGACAGGCTATAGTAAACAGGTACGTAAAGCAGTACTACCAAAGACAAATACTAATGCATGCTTGTCATAGTACCCTGCACGCCATTTTCTACAAACTGTATCGGGAGGCTATCATGTGACATATTTTTTATGAGAATCTCTGGTCTTCTTCCTCCCTTTTAGTTTGTTGTAATTCTGTGTTAAAGAATTACAACATATTCTATAGATGGTGTACTAATAATTTTTTCAAAGGATTATAGGCTTATATTAACACAACCAAGATTTCCCCCACATATGCCCTGTAAATCCATGAAGTATCTTATATGAAACAAATACATCAGTAAGAAAGTCCATCACAGGATTATTTGCTAGCAGGTAAAGCTGTGACTCCTAGTATGCTTCAAATCAGTTATTCTATAGTAATCATTAAATCACAATTGGTCTTCCAAAAGCATCGTAAGTAAGTATTTCAGACTTTTATCAGTTCAGAGAAATCCTTTGCTGATCTTTACACATTTGTCAGATGTGGAACTATTCTGAATTTCTGATCACCTCAACATATCACACAAAATTAAGAAGAAATCCATGAGATTCATCACATGTAATAAATAATAAAAACAAATTAGAGGAGATAAGCCAATGCACATCTAAGATGATCAAGGAAGTTGGCTCAACAGAAAGAACTCACTCACAATAGTAGAAGTGGAGTTCGTATTGCCATATCCAATCTAAAAAAGAAGCCCAGTAAATCACTCAGCACATTACGCGCTTTCAATCTTAAAGATACACTATGAGTCTCTGGTATGTTTTCACATTGAGGCGGTCCAGGGACAATTTCACTTGCCTGACTTGATGGTTGTGTCCGCAATATCATCAACCACTTTTTAAATAAATTCTGTATCACTGGGTATCCCGCTAAACCATTATCACCATCTTCTGATTCATAGGAGAGAGGAAGGTTATGTATACCCGAAGACCGATTTACTGTTTCATCGCTCTCCTGAGGTGCATAGGAGAGTTTAACAGATATTTTTGCGGATTTTATTCCATTGCACTTCCCAACTGAATCATCATTCTGAGGGCTTCCGTTAAATGATGAGACTTTAAAAGATTTCCCTGTTTGCAAAATAACAGGCCGCCATCTCACACTGGAAAAAAAATCACAATAAATAAGTGAATAAGCATGAGACACTTAGTAAAACATCAAAGAGGGAATATTTCTCGAGGTCACTGGTTCTTCATGAAGCCCGTGATCATCCTTGTCATGGATGGCACATTGATCCAAGATGGAAAACAACCAATTAATGGCTAAAAATTCCATTTCAATTCTTATCGTAACATGGAAAATACTTCATCTAAAACAAGCTCATGAATCGAGGAAGTAGGTATAAAGAATTACAGTTGGTAAACAAACCTATGAATAACTGGAAAAAATTAGGCCTACTGAGATCCTTTAAAAATATATATTATGGAAGCTTTTAACCAAAAGCCATATATCCTTTTTTACGACATTATAAGTGCCTCATCCAACACAAGTCCTGAACTAATAATCAAAAAGTATACAGAGTGCATTTCTACCAATTATCATTCCTGACAAACCCTTGCAATTTCTTTATGTGATTATCTCTAACAGAGTGAAGAACCAGCAAAAACACAAACAGAAAATATGACAAAGAAGATGCAAAGGTTTATATGTCCAAATATGTAGATATTTGTCTTCACTCAGTTTTCAAGATCTGTCATCATTGGTAAACATATATCTACAACATGAGTGCACTCTAACCTGGCAGGGCAACGCAGCTGCAACAGTGAACATCCATCTCTTCCTACTGAATGACAACACGCACAAGTTTTCAATGTCACTCCTTGTGTACATGGTAAAGGCCTAGAGGAAAAAGTGGAACAAGAGGCCTGAAAGGGGGGGAAAAACAATTACATGAAAATAGCCATAAAAGATAATCTACACTGTTTACTCAAAATGCATCAATGACCCATTCCAAAAAAAATTATTGTGAAGTGTATAACATAGGAATCCTTCATATTAAGTGTGAACATAAATCAGGCCTACAAGCCTCAATATTGAGATTTGTAAAAAAATAATAATAATAATAAAAGAAATGAACAACAATAAGTCATGGTTGGCCAATTTATACCTGCGTCGGATTGGCTATCAGTGCCACCATACTTTCCTTCAACACGTATTCACATCAACCATATCTAATATTGGTAAAACAAACCCAGGATCAGTTTACGCACATTGCTCAAAAAGAGGACATAACTTTCGGAAATAAACACGAAAAGAAAAAAAAAACTCAATTTGCATAAGAAACACAAGCGTGACTATAGGAGATGTCAGCCTTCAACATTCATTTACTTGTTACAGCAAACATTAATTCAAAGACTCAGCAGTTAAATATTGAGGAAACCCAAGCAATTAATGCAATAGTTTCAAAAAGACCACAAGCACCAATTTTACTCGATACCGACAAAAGCAACTAGAAAAAATGAACCACTGATACGCATTTGAGAGAAACATAACAACCATTACAAAATTCGCCCACCCATAAGTTTACTTAAATCCCCCAATTCAAACAGAATCTTATTATGGCAAAAGCACACAATGCAAACTACAATTGCACTGAATCACCTACTATCAAACAAAAAGCAATCCCAAACCACCAAAACCTATCCGTTTCAAAGCAGACCCAATTCATCAAAAGCCCGAAAATGATGCCATAACCCCCACAAGCAATCAAAACTCACCCAGTAGAACCTATCAACCTAACCTTAATGTGCTTCCCGCAAAACGCATTCAAAGACTACTTCACACCAATTCAAACTGTTTAGAAAACTAAATGAAGCGGTTCAAACAAGATTCCGATATAAAGCATCTAATTAGAGAAGACGTATAGGAAAGCTAGAAAGAAAAGGCTCCTCACCTGCAAAGAATGAATTATCTGCATCACTGGATGACCGAGAAGAGCAAATCAGGAACGGAAGAAAGACCGGTCACCTAGGGTTATATTAAATTAGGGTTTTTAAAATCAGAGAGAGAGAGAGAGAGAGAGGGATTTTAAAAATGGATAACGAGCCGATAAACAAAAGGGAAAAATCCATATAACCCACCTGTCAACTGTCTGAAATCCTTATAAATCCCCTCATTTTTCCTAAAATCCAAATAACGACTTCACAACACCTGTAAATCAAAATATCTTTATAAATTAAATTTATGTTGACATACTATGACTATTTTATAAATATTCTGATTGATTAATGTATTAAAAATGTAAAAAATCTTTTATATATGACAATTTACCCATACGATTGAGGTTTTATAATTTATTTGAAAAAGTAAAATTGTCATTTAAATATTATTTTTTATATTTTTAACAAATTGTAAGGGTTTGTTATATAATGTTTTCAATGTTAACCAAATTTTTCATAATTATAATTGCCAACGAAAGTTTTACTCAGGATTATTTAACATAAGGTCTAGTTTGATAAAAGAATAATTTTTTAGGATAAGTTAGCCTAATTGAAAATAAAAAAAATATTTTTTCATTTGCATTTAGTAATGTTTTTTATTATATTTTTTGTATTATACTCATTTGAAATATAAAATAACTTCAAAAAATTTAAAAATATCAAATCTACTCCTTATTAATGGGGCATTAATATTGTTTGGTGGAAAATTCTTTCTTTTCATGTTTTTAGCTCTCAGACTCTTGCATCCTTTATTTAACCCCTTTCAAGACTTCTTTTCAAATATCACCTTGAATTTATTTCCTCTCATCTTTATCCCGGAGGGTGTGCTTCAGCGTATTGAAGTGGCTAGGCGGCGGTTTTTTTGGCAAGGGATAATCCTGAAGGATAATTGGGCTATTTTTGAGCAAAGGAGCTGGGGGTCTGGGCATCCTAGCTCTCCGTGTTGAACAAGCTATTATCTAGTGGCTCTGGCGGTGGCTGTGTGATTTCGACCATGGTCCAAATATTTAAAAATACGGCGGCATTGGGACGGGCAAAAACTATGGCCTATTTGCGCGGTTATAAGCAAAGGCTCGGGGACAAATTTGCATTTGAGGGGCGAGGAGTCAAATTTTGGCAGGAATGCGGGGACAGTTTTGCCCAATTCCCGGCGATTACTGGCGCTGTTGAGGAGCCCTCCGCGCGCACATTTGGGGGGCGGCCAATTTGTATCTCGGTTGACAGCGGCGGAGGCGACACTTACTCCTGGCGGGAATCGTATTGGTGAGACAAGGGACTGCATACCCGCACCATTGAATCAAGAGCAGAAATGGCAGAGGCGAGATGGGTCCCCAATGGCTTGCGGTAATCCGGCCCTGGAAGCCGAAGATCAAAAAAACTTGGCTCCTTTAGGTTGCTCAAATTACCGAGCCAATGGAGGAGCGACGAACAGGCGCAGTGCGGACTCTGTGGGATGGAGCCCGAGACGCTATGTTCTCTGCCGGTACGCGCAAGCTTGGCAGGAGTTGGGCGTTAATGGGGCGATAGGGGATGGGAGGCGGACAAGGAGATAATAGTCAGGGGTTGTTTGGCCAGGTGTAATACCAGAACTGGGTGATATTCAGAAATGAAGTGGTTTCACAGGAGCGCTTCGAGAACATTCGGCGGCATGCACTCATGACTGTTGGGCTCGGGGGGTGCGACTCAAGCGATTGTGTCATCCCTAATGGCGGCCCACACCCCCCCCCCCCCTTTCGGGCAGCGGGTAACTCAACCCCTGCCCGTCGGGAGGACAGCATGGGTTTTCTTTTTCTCATGTTTATATTTATTTCTCCTCACCCCATGTATTAATCTTTCTTAAATGAATAATTGGTGGCGTGAACTTTTCAAAACAAAAAAAAATCACATTCACCTCAACTAGTAAGAATATTGTTATTTAGACTATATTTTTTTGAATGCTATATTGATCTGATTTTTAGGAATATTAGTGATTAGATTTTTTTTTTTGTATTGATCAAATATATTTACATCGTTAAAAAATTTATGAATTTTAATGAAATCAAGACTTAAAAATCCTTTTTCAATAAATTATAACATATATACATTAACCCCAAATTAGAGGCATTGATCTGAGTATGTTTGGATCTCTTTTGTTTCACGCGTTACTTTTCTTCTTCTTTTTGACGAGTTTCATGTGTGGTGAGTTTTTTTTTTTTTTTGGAAGGGTTGTAATAAATGTTATCACAATTTTATAAAAAAAAGGATAAAAAATTAGGAATAAATTATGTTCTACATTTTACCCAGAATAAATTATTCTCATTTTTTTATCTCAAAATGTGGACAATTGTCCATAGCTTTATTCCCATTTTTATGCCACATGGGATAAGAAGTGATATAATCCAATTTTTTCCTTATCCCAACCCCCCAACCATTTATCCCTTTATCGAATTAGGCTTAAGTGTTTTCAAGAAGATTATATAGACTTTAGAAAAAGTCAGGGAAGTTATATGGATTTCAGAGTAGTTTACATGGGGTTATTTGGACTTTATTTTGTTATTTGGACTTTATTTCACTCGCTCATCCGATTCAAATGGGCTGGATCCGACTATAGTCCAGTAGATTCTTCCCTCCGAACTGGCTCCACTCAAAGACGATAGGCTCCGTCCTCCATTTGGCTCGGCGGTATGGGGGTGAGTTTGCGTTTTCAAACACCGTGGAACTCTATCTCATATCCTGATATCCAAACACGATTTGGCATTTGCATTTCATTTGGAGTGGTTAGCGTAGTCAATATTTTTGGTGTTTTGAAACGCACAAAAACACTGCATCTCCACCTCTATCTCATATCCTGATATTCCAAACAGGATTTGGCATTTGCATTTCATTTGGAGTGGTTAGCGGTCAATATTTTTGATGCTTTGAAACGCACAAAAACATTGCATCTCCACCACCAGGTCGAGTTTTCAAATGTGGAATCGGGTGCAAGGGGCACCATGCGTACCAGGCTTATGGTTAATCTAGATTTTGAGGTGATTTTGATTGTACCCTTGAAAACAATGTTTGAGGTGATTTTGATTTTTTTATTATAAATATCATTTATAAATTATTTTTCAGAAAACATATAAATTCATTTGATTTTTCCACACAATAAATCATGTGATCCCATTTGAATGACAACTTAAGTTATTTTATGATTAAATAACTATTTCAGGATAGATGAAAAAAATCATTTTTGTTTAATTGTGTTTTAAGATATTCTCATTAAAAAAATATGATAATAACGTTTTGTTGTTTGACTGATAATGAATAAATTATAAATAAAAATAAATAAAGATTTATAAAAGTTGAGAAACTGATTTACGTATAGAGATGATGACATATAATTTAACATGTAAGTCCATTTTATGTTACTAATAGATTGAATAAAATATCACAATTCCAAAGGAGATCTGGAATTCAAATATTAGCTTGTTATCTATTCTAACATAGTTATATCCCTTATTCCTTGCAAGCAAACAAATTTTTTTATCATATTATCCTCTATTCCTATCCATTCCTCCGCTATTCTCCCCATCCAAAAAGGCGTGAAATTTCATGTTAGTCCCTAACAAAACCATAAATATTATTTATTGTATTTGAAGGTCCCCTAGAAAGACAAAACATTAATAGGCAATACTGCAAAGGCCTGCCGTCTACAGGAAGGGAGGTCTTCCCTATTTGCAATACAATGATAGAAATGGATGCAAAAACTAATCACTTACAGCTTCAATATAGTGCGGAATGGTCATTAAATGTAGCAATTTTCGCAAACAGAGCCCCCAGGTTCAGAATATAAAAAACAAAACCATGGAGCAAATAGCAAGCTGTTCATTCAAAGGTGAAAAAAAACAAAGGAGAATATATAATATAGATAAATAATTTCATATTCCATATGCTCACCATAAGATCCTCTTGCTTGCTTAACCCACAGCAATCTGTATGGACAAAAAATCGCAATTAGATAATATTCACATAATTATGCAAAGATTTGAAGAAATTTGTTTTTTTTTTAATCTCTTACCATAAACAGGTGAATGTAAAAAAAACTTAAATAATACAAAATATGGGGATAAAAACCACTCTAATTTGATTCTGCCACCTTAACCTTAACTAGAATAGAGAGGTTTTACATCATATTTTATAACATATAAGTTCTTTTTTTTTTTCACATTCAGGATGCTTTAGCGAGGATACATGCTAAAATAAATAAATCAAATAGGGAATGGTGGAAAACATACCTAGGTGTGTCAATTCTGAGGCAAATTGCAAATGCAGTCTCACTGAACGAAACCAATTCAAGACCATAAAAATGAGTTCATTTGCAATTTATTCTCTGATCACATAGGCAGCACCATCTTGCGGAGCAGGCCCACTGTTCCGCCCATAAAAATGAACACCACTGCCCCCATCCCTCTGACCACGATTACGGTTCCTTGGAGCCGCAGGGCGAGTGGCCTCTCTACTTCATCACCAGGAGCTGAGCTTAGCTGCACAGACTCATTCGGCTTCTTATTATTGTGGTTGTTGTAAGAACCAACAGGCTGGTACACATAACGCGCATTTTGTTTGTCACTGATATCTTGACCCATCTCACGACGACCACGATAAGGGCGATCTTCTTGCCCTCTATTGAAACGGACACCATGCTGTCCATGTCGCCGCACCCCTGAAGTAACCGGTTGATCATGTTGTGGTACACTCACAGTCGATAAATCTTGCATTTGAGGTCGAGCTTCTTCTGTATGCCTTTTCGCGTCTCTCCTGGTATCTTGATAACTGGAATTTGGCATGTCAGCCGCCCAAGTTTTCTGATTCTCTGATGGAGCCGGGGCATCATTATTCATCTCAGTGAATGGTGGAGGTTGATCCATGCCAAACAGAGGCACCGCCCTTTGGCCCCCATTTCCCCTGTTTCCTTGCCGGTGATGATTGGGAGAAGCACGGGGCTTTGGCTGCCAGTTGGGCCTAATTCGTTCATTGACGCTATGATCTTCTATAACTCTATCAGATGGTTCACTTTGGTTATCTTTGCTAGCACTAGGAGCATGATACTGTCCTCTATGTCCCTTATATGGGTGCCTCTTCCCTCTACCGGATGTATTATGATCCTTGACAATGATTGGTGAGGAGACAGGTTCACTGGGCATTGAGACATCATCATTCCAGTTATTGTAATACTCTGGCTGATGTTGCAGAGACTGAAATTCATGCTTTGGAAGCTGAGACTGGTCGACAATCTTCTGAACATTATTGCTAGTGTCAGAAGGAGAAGTTCCTTCATTGGAGTTCCTTGGAACAGAATTTTGTTCAGTAGGACCCCTCTGATGCCATGATCCAGGACCTCTCTCATGCCTATGATGTTTACTGGTTTCTCCATTTTGTCCGGTCTTCGTTTCAGCAGCGAATCCTGCTTTACTGACAGGTCCATTAACAACTATGGTTTCACAATTCACAGTGCTCATATCAGTTGCCACGTTTGTCTTGTCAGGCTTAGAATGCATAACTGGGGGCAAAGGCTGTTGAGGAATATCTTTCTGAGATAATTCTTTGGCTATTGCTAGAATAGGGTTACCTTGTTGTGACAACTCCTTGGCTACCACAGGCTTGGGAGCATACCTCTCCATTTCAGCCCTCTTGTTCCTAACTCCACTTTGCAAGGAATGACCATTCTTTCCTAAACTTTGCTCAGTGATATCTCCAGTGGAAATCTGGACAGATTCCTCAGGTGATTCAACCTTGTTTATTGGCCTCACAGGCGCCCACACAGCCTCACTCGCATGAAACTTATCCCGCACCCTAACAGATTGTGGATTCCATGTCATCTTCCTTTCAGCTTGTGATTTCCATTTACTAGAAACTCTTCCACGAGCCTCACTATGTGGAGACCTATTTTGATATGCAGATGATACTCCAAAAACATCCCCAATCACAGTGGGTTCCTTTGATGTTTGAGCTGGAACCTCAACCGCTTGAGCAACCATTTCTGAGGATTCAAGCGTACTGCTTTGGATGGTCAACTTTTTGAGGCTTGTTTCAATTGCCAGTGACAACTGAGATTCAGCGCCTGAGGAAACCTCATCCGATCTGTGTTTATTCTTCACACTTCTATTGTGCTTCTTCCTGTGTTGCATGACAGGCACCTTTGTCTCTTTAGGATTAACTGGTACGCAATCACCAGCTACCACATTTACAGTACTAGATGCACCATTATCGTTCAGCCCCCCAATCCGTCCCATGGTATGTGATACCTTCTCACCCACGTTCTCCAAATTCTTGTCACCCACATTCTTCTCCAGGGAAATGATCTGCTTTCTCTTATAACCCATCTGCTTCTGCTTAGGATCACCACTTTCCAGCAATTGCGAATGAAGTTTCTGGGACATTGCCTCCACTTTCTTAACATCCTTATGGGAAACAATTGAATTTTCATGAGAACCATCTACTGTTCCTGGAGGTAGGTTAGTAGATGCAACAGAGGGATCTACAGTACCACCCATCTGAGCTGCTGTACCAGTAGAGTTCAAACTCAAAGAATGAGCCAGAGCAGGCCCATGGAATGAGCTGTCAAGAACTGCAGAATCAGCAGATTCTTCATCTTTGTGCTGGACAATGCCACCAATTAATGGTTGATCCAACTTTGAACTTTCTACCATTTTCCGCTTGTTTAATTCCTCCAATTTTGCAAGAGCCTTGGCCTTTTGTTCTCTCGTCCGCTCTTCCTCCTCTTTCTGAAGTTGTTTCACACGCTGTATCGCAATCTCTCTCATTTTAGCGCGCTATAAAAAAACATCACAACAGTCTTATAACATGTTCTAGAACAATAAAAGGGCAAAAAAAAAAAAAATAGAACACACCATTTCAATGAAGGAAAGAAAGAATAATGGACATGCTCACCTGTACTTTAAGATCGTCTGAATCCATAGAAGTAGGCATAGATGATTCACCTCCATCCTTGCCGACATGATGTAACTCCTGCTTCTCAGGAACCCTTTGAGAGGACTGAGAGTCTACCACTTGAATGTCATAACGTATCTCAATTTGATTCCTAACAGGTATGGAGTTGTCCCCACTGGGTGACCGATTCTTTAACACGTCATCATGATGACTTTTGGATTGCAATTTTAAACTCCTACCTTGCGCCCCAGGGTCACTTCTGGGAAGATGAGTACGAGCTTTTTCTCCAAATTCTGAAGAATTCAACGATCCAGAGACATGAGTGTGTGGTTCTGATGGCTTCAATACACTCATTTCGCTATTTCGAGATTCAGTGCTCTTGTCTCCATTAGAAGAATCCACTTCCTTGGAAAAAGAGTTGCTGACACCAGTGGAGGAGACTTTCTTGGCAATATTACTGGTGCCAACTTCCTTGGTAGAATAATCTGCTTTCATGCTCACATTCCTGGTCTCTTTCAATTTGTCCTCCCTAGCTGAACCAACACCAGCATCATATCGGACATCAGGCTTCTGAACTTTGGTGTTTAAACTCTCTACTTTCTCTATCAGAGTGGCATCTTTCTTGGAAACTGAATGGTGTTGTGTGCATTGCAAAAATGCAGCTTTTTCTGGATTTTTCACCAGAGCATCATCAGCTAACTTGTCTTTTATGAAACCTTTATTTTGTCCCCCCCGGTGGCTGCTAGACTGAGAGGAATCCTTTTCACCAGATGCTGATTCAGAAATCTCCATCTGCTCATTCTTTCCACAGCCAAGATCATCACCCCGAACTGATGATCCTGGAACACTCCATACCAGATCCTCTTTTTTGTCATCTGCATCATCACCCCCCCAACCGTCATGATGCTTTAATAAAACCTTGTAAGCTCCCTGAGGAGCTTCTTTTGCATGTCCAGTTTCTTTATCCACTGTTAGAATACACCCACCTGGCTTTGCGTGGAAAGTGCCTGGGTTCTGGTTTGGATAATGGTTATAAGCACCTGGACGTGGTCCTATTCCCATGAACTGAGCATCTCGTTCATTAGGATTTGAAAAACCTCCACGAGGTGGACCATAATAACCATCATATGGCATTGCACTGGGGTAACCTCCTGGTATAACTGGAACAACTGGAAGATTAGGAACAACACGAGAATCAGGCATGTGAGGGCGGAAAGTTTCTCCATTTTTAGGGCAGAAAGCACCAGGGCCTCCTGGCCTTGGAATTGGCTGAGCTGGATAAAAAGGGAATGGTTCGACAGGAGGATAGCTTCCAGGCATGCCAGGAGGTGTATATGGACCATGTTGGGGGGGACCCCTATACCAACCTGCCTCCATGGGATTTCGGACAGGATGACCATGCCACGGATCAAACTGGTGAGGTGGCATGTTTGAGTGCGGGTACAGTAGAGTTTTCTGTGGATCTCTCTGCCACTTCTCCACATTCGGTAATGTCTCACCTCCAACAGATTGGGGATTATCCCTACGCCAAGTGTCTACAGTTCCTCTTTCTGTGCTTGCACGAGAGGATTCATCTTCTGCAATTCCTATTCTCATCAAATTCCTAAAATATTAATTCTCCAGTAAGTAGAAAATAACAGACTTTTCCCCAAGAAAGAAAAGGCGTACATCCTTACCGGTTTTCAGAACTTCCAACATCTCCTGTCTTGCTAGTCCACTGGATGCTGAAGATGGACGCCCATGAGAACCATTGCCTTACATGATGAGCCAAAAAATTAAGCACTCAAAAAATCTCAAAGAAAATGTACCTTGTCGTCATGCATTATGAAATAGAAAATAACAAATTTTAAAAATGGAACAGATACAGGTTCATCTTCTATCATTTAAGGAGAAAAAGAGATTCCCTGTGACTAAAAATTTACATGAGTTAAAGTGGAGCATGCATAGACCCACCAGTGTCTGCAGCTTCAATCATTTCTTTTTGTGTGCCTCTACCACCAGAAGCTGAAGAAGGACGCCCATGAGAACTATGACCTACAATAATATGCTCAAAATATGAGCATCATAGAATAATCTCGAGAGGGCTTAACACACAGAGCTAGGGGGCCCAAAACACAGACCCCATACAGACAACATAAGCAAATCAAAAGAAGCCTGCAGTTTCTTTCTCCTCTTCTTTGAAGGTTATAGACATATCCTATTCAGCAGGAAAGGATGATAACTAAAACAAATGAAAGAAATAATAAACTAAGAATATAAATAAAGAGAATTTTTTAACAAAACCTCCACACATTTTTATGTGCAGTTGAACTTTCATGACAGTAGTGAATCAAGATAACAATATGACCAGACATTGACAAAGAATCTTAGCCAGCATGCTGAACAGCATACATGGCTTAAGATTGCATAAACAAGCATTAAGGCTTGCAATCCGTCCATCCCAACTCCTTCACAGGATGCCATCTTTCCTGTCATCTCTTTCAAATATACAGATTAAAGATGCAATAGCAACTCCATCCTTGCCAACTTCCTATTTACATAAATCCATCATTCCTGGCTTTTGTTTCAGTCACAGTGTAATGCTGTCTTTTTCATCAATATATTATCCTGATAAATGTAATCAACAAACTAGTCTTCTATGCAATGTGCACACATTATGCCAAAGGAAGAGATATGTTAAATTTAAGAGGCATACATGCACAGAATATTTAAGAGAGAGATGAACAGAATTAGTTTAATCATTCAATTGCTCAATTTGCCCCAAGGGCTAGATATAACTTCTAAACAGGACGACCTTCAAACAAACTGCACTAATTATATAAAAAGCTGGCAAAGCCTCATCTGCAGAGTGAATTAAATTGTGTGTTAAGTTGGCAAGGAACAAGAAAAAATAATCACCTTTCTGTGGCTGCAATTCAGAAAACTTTTCAGCGCCAAGGGATGGAAAATCTCCAGAACTTAGTGAGAACACATTTATCTTAGAAGACACAGCTGGCTGTAAAGTGCATCAATCAATCACTATAAATGGGTTACCATAGCATGCCAACAACAAATTGCCAATAATTAAACAAATATTCATATGAGGTAACCTAACCATAACTGATGAACTGAGGTGAAAACTTCATCTATAAACTAATTATTCACAAAAAAATAAAAAAATATTGAAGAACCATATAAGTTATCTTTAATAAACTATGGGAATGGTACCAATTTCTCAGCAGTTCCAGCTGCACCCCATGGAGGAGCTGAATTTTCAGTTAAAGTTTCAGCAAACCGAGACAGCTGAGAGCTACCAGGCCTTGGCTCTGCACTTCGAGGACGGGCTGCCACCCTTGATGCTTGATTAGATGCCAATACTCCTGAAGCAGATGATGGCCGAGAGCTTGGGCCCCACGCATTAGATGCTGATTCTAGAGATTTATCACTACCGGAAGTAGACGGTCGTGTACCACTTCCACCAGATGAAGGTCGACCATTAACAAGAGTAGACCCAGCACTGCCATCAGTGTTAGGTGACAATGATGCATGTGAAGCCCATGCCTTGGGAGATGACGATGTCCGGCTGCCCCAACTTAGGGTCCCCCTAACAGAAGAGCACAAAGCAAACCTCAGCAGCACTTATAGGAGTTGCATGTAGTAAATCATACTAACAGTAACATGGATATAACAGCCACCATAATGCAAGTATGCAACAAAAAATATATATAGATAAATGTGCTATGAAAGAGAATCACAATTCAGGGATAAGGGAGAAACTCACTTTGGAACAATTTCAACATTAGGATCTAGACCATGGTTTTCCGACCTGAAAATAGAAGCACCGACATGATTGCATAAGGCACAATAAAAAAAAGGCTCTTAACAAACACAATTGATAATGATTAAAAGAAAATATTCCACCTTTGACTGGGTAAATTAACAGGTTTTGGAACTGCAACTTTTCCCAAAACAGTCATGCCTCCTCTTCGTTGAGGGGGCCACCTAAATAAATTTAAAGTATTAAAAATAAATCCACAGATTATATAACTGTAAAACAATTCCATCATAGAATAAATGAGAAGTGAATTCAGAAAATCATAACATCAACCAGGAGTACAAACGCAAATGTTTTTTAAAAAAATGACAAGCTTCATGCGAGGCAGCCAAAACAATTACAAGAGAGAAGTACATAAGCAAACTGGATTAAGTACAAAGTTAAAAACACTTTTCAGGAGTATCTCATACATAGACAGGGTAATGCAACTAACTACAGTATCACAGTGAGTATAGTCACTAAGGAGAGAAGGGCACGTTCTACCTCCGATCTCCAGTCATCGTGCTTGATGCCATGAAGAGATTCACAAATCCCCAAGGTCATCAATTAAGCAGGAAGAACCTGTGTATAATAATAACATATGATTAAGAATATATACACACTGTGTTGGAATATTTGGATTACATGCAATGAAATGATAAAGGAGAGCATATTAGGAGAACAGGGGAATGCACGATGTATATGTTGATGGATTTGGGGGATTTATATTTTAGGGGTTGCAGATGGGGATGGATGGGTGATTAAACAAATTGTACGGCATGGAAGTTGCAATGTAACAGGGACATTTTATGGTTAATTTTTAACCTTTTTTTTCAATCTTGGAGAACCCTCTCCTTTGTTCGAGGTGATTGTGCACATTAATTAATGATTATAGAAGATCACAACTAAAGGCCAACAGTAACCAAAATTAAAGCTACACACATCTAATTGATGACAACCAATCATTACTTTGTCTATCAGATATGAATGCCTTAAAGTAGCATAGTCATAAGCATGAAGTACTATAACTATCATGTTGTATTGTTGTGTTAATCAAATAAGATTGGTAAATTAAAGAATAGAAGAATAAAGTTCACAGTTAAAGCAGAATTCAAATGCTTCAAAATAAAAATTTGGATCTAAAAGGTTTGTATTTCCCTCCGGCCCAAAACAAATCCACACAGGCATGAAAAATAGCAGTTCCCAACAAACTGCTACTTTCTTACCAATCTAACACATATATATCACAGGCATCCAAAACATTCATCTGGATTCTGACAACAAATAAATAACACGGTTAAGATATAATTCAGCAAAATATAACCTGATAGATATAAAATGCATTCTAAAGCAACATAGATTGGATCCTCAAACTCAATTGACTGCATTTTTCTCATATAGCTGCTTTTATGTCTTCCCCTTTCTGAACTGTATTTATCAAATCACCTTAAAATCAGAATCATAATTTATTTAATGAAATTTTCCCTTTTATGAAACAATGGTGTGATACTCATTTAGTGAACTTCTAAAAAGAGGGAAAACAAAATGTCTCCCATACACATTATTAAACTACATGAACAATGGAACAAAATTTACCCCACAATAATCCCACATCCCTTACAAAACTGTCCTAGCCCCTGGTTTATTAGATGAACCACAACAACCCCCCCACCCCTCACACACACATCTTGGTCTCCTATTTTGTTCAGGCTAAGAAGAATCTCTCTGTTGGCCTTAAATGATAAGTAAGTGCTCACTTCATACACACTTAAGAATAAGGTCATAAAAAATCATATTTGATAACTAATGAAAAAAACAAGGAATATATAATCATACAATGCAAATATGAGACTACAAGTCTATTTTTACATTAACAAGCAAATAAAAACAGGTTCTAATCCCTCCCACGAGATGAACTCATTGGACAAATTTTTTCATAAAATAAGCGAGAGATCACCATAAATTCTACACATATAACGAACTCAAGAATCAAACACTACCTTTCATTCAATCCATAAAGGATAACACAATCATTCCACAGATTCAAACCAAATAAAACAATCAACGCATCGAACAAACAAAACAAACCCTGATAGATGTTAAGAAACTCGATTTGGAACAAGAAGAGACACTAAAAGAAACGCAAATAACTTGCCCAATTTGAATACTTTTTGTTCGATCAATCCGATTCTCTCACGAAACTCAACAAGCAAAGACGATAAAAGGGGAGAGATCTGTAGTTCTTCTACCGATAGAGAGCTTCGCAACGAGCGACCGATGATGGCTATCGATCAGAGGATCAAAAGCCTTCAAAAACCCTAAAAATCAAAAGAGGACGAAATCCTGTTTGAAGAGCAGAATCGAAGACACTCGAGACCCGATTTGAGATACCAGGTTCTGCTGATTTGAACACGAGAGATTGACACGATCTAATAATCAAAGCAATATGTCATGTGACGATATTTTATGGTAAACCATTGCGATTTTTCGCATATCACGAAATCATGAACCGACAACCCGATAACACGACACGTGCGAATGTTTTGTGCCGTTCAATACGAGGTTATCTGTGATGATGAGGGAACTACATTAAATGGACGGACGTGATTGTTTTCTGCGGTACTCCTAACAGACCGCCAGGCTTTGTCCTTTAGATCATCTCCAATGACATGTTAACTCATTGTTTAATGTCATATTTTTATAAAAGATGTAAAAATGGTGCTCCAATGAAAGTGTTAAGGGTATGTTAAATGTAGGTCCCACCTTGTCATATGTTAGTTTTTATGTTAATTTTAGCTAGTGCTTTAGCCAATCAAATGTGGGTCCCATCATTCAAAATATTTTTAAAAATATTATTTTGGGTGGGTGGAGAGATTTGAGTGGGTGGAGAGATGGACCCACTATTGTTTTAACTAGTTATTTAACTAGTCCATTGGAGCAACAACCACTAACTAAATGAAAATGTAGTAAATGAGGGTCTAGTTGATGGATAAAATGCTGACATGTCACTTTAACATCTTAGTTAATTACCAAGCAAAAAAACATCTTAGTTAATTAACATGTTTATTGGAGATGCTCTTAGCGCAGCCTGACCGATGTAGGAGCGTGCGATTTTTGACACGTGGTTCGATCTTGTTCGTCGATCACATAAAGTTGCATGGTTTAAGTTTTCTCAACGTACATTACATATGAAGCCAATCCGTATAGAAATAAATGCATTGATGGAGATTGTGTAGGGCCTTTTATGCCTAAAGCCCATTTGAACAAAAACACACTAATCCCTTTTGTTGTGTCGTTTTCTTCTATTTATTGTTTTGTTTTTTTCACATATCTTTTGTCTCACATGGAAAAAGTAGTTTAAATAAAGTGAAAACATTAAAAAAAAAATAAGATTTTAAATAAAATGATTTAAATAAATTTGATTATAAAAAAACATACATTCTACATTTTTTTTAAAGCAACATTTTTGTATTAAAAAACTGTAAGTAATTTTTTATTAAACATATTTTTTGGAATACATTTGCACTTTATGCTTAATTAAAAGCATAATCAACTTAGTAAAGTGTTTCCAAATGCCTTGTAGCGCTTGTAAACACGTTTGAAAAATAATATTCTGAATGAAGTGACTTAAATAGACTCGATTCTTAGGGAGAGCATTTTTTGCACTTTTTAAAAAATAATCATTTTGTACTAAAAGGTGTAAATAACTTTTAAGTTAAGTTTATTTTCTAAAACACATTTTGTAACACGTTTGAGTTTTCTGTTTAATTAAAAAGCAGAATTACTGCTAGACCCTGTCACCAAACCCCTTTAGTCTTTTATTAGTTTAGAAACTCAGATAAGAAAGAAGAGAGATTTTTGAAATCTAAATTTGATAAATTCCGTGAAAAAAGAAATGATAATAAAAGAATATTATCAGACCATATACTCACATTGATTTCAATATATAGATTTTCACATTTCTATAAATGCATTCATACAATTTATTATAATATATGTTTTATTTTTTTTATAAAAATATGTATCTATTTTTAAAAAAATCAAAATATGTGTAGACTGGAATTGGAGATAAAAAATGGATTATACATAACATTATCCTGGACTTTAGAGGAAGAAAAAAGAATTTTTTTTACTATATTATTTATATGATGCCATCTTCTTTTTACTACTATTGTTTTGATGTTTTCACTATTATTGCACTGAAATCTATATTTGTAACTGGTTCCACTTCCGCATAATCTTTGCTGTTTCATAAACTCTGGAGGTCCTTTAAAAATAAATTGTTTCACTCCTTGAAGACATGCTTGATTCTCACAGTTGTCCATGAAACAACAAGAATCCAGCAAACACATTCATGTCCTATTTGTATGGCAGATAAAAAGGAAGAAGACCTGAAAGAATAAAGAGCACCACCAGTTGTATGGAATATTCATTTCTACTTCATTGCACCAATCAAGAAGAAGATTTAAAATATTCTAATGATTATGTGTAAACTACCTGCCTAGGTGCGTTTGGTTGTGCGATTACAAAATTGATTCTGCAGGAATCTGCAATTGCAAACCTAATTCTGCAGGAAGCTCACTTTTTCAGCTTTTTGAAATCGCAGTTTTTGGGCACTATTTGTCTGCAATCGCTGGGTTTAAAACTGCGATTACAAAACTGTTTGGTTGCACGATTATAAAGACAGCTTTCTGCAATCGCAACCGCAGTGCAATCGCGCAACCAAACGCATCACAAAAATAAGCAATACATCACCACTTACAATATAATGCTAATAAAAAAGGGGGAAAACAATTATTCAATCGCATATCAAGATCGCACAACAGCTCACATCTGACATCTTAGCCTGATCTGCCCAATGAAGGAATCCAAAAAACTGTTAACTCAGGATAATTTCTTATCACTATTATGGAAGGGTTGAAATTGTTTATTAAGATTTATTTATGTCAACGGGTTGAGATACTTATATATTATCTTTTACAAAAATACCTCACCTAATACTTTTATACACGTACCAAAATAAGGGTGCGTTTGGTTGCACGATTGCGCTGCGATTGCGATTGCAGGAAGCTGTGTTTGCAATCCTGCAACCAAACAGTTTTATAATCGCAATTTTAAACCCAGGATTGCAGGCAAATAGTGTCCAAAAGCTGAGAAAGTGAGCTTCCTGCAGAATCAGGTTTACAATCGCAGATTCCTGCATAATCAATTTTGCAATCGCGCAACCAAACGCACCCTAAGTCATATTTGATAAATCTCGCAGCATCTCTCACACGCACATTCCCGAGGCCAAACGATTAATATAAGAATATAATTGTTATTTAACAAAATTATAAATCATTATTAATAACTTGTTTTCAATTTAATTAAAGTGAATCAAACCAACAAGATGTAAATTTGTCATTTTATAAAATCATTTGTTCAGCATAGATTATTATGGATCCTACTATAGCTATCAAAAGCGGATAAGATGGAAAATTCATTTCAACTTCATGACACCAATAAAGAAGTAGAAGATTTAATATATACTAACAATGCTCATCTGTAAAACACCTGCTACTCTCCACAAAGCAATATACAACACCACTTACAAAGCTTTAAAAAAAAGGAAACTCAAAATAAAGATACAGATACACATCAAGAGCACACAAAGAACTCACAATTGAAATCTCAGCCTGATCTATTTGAAGAGATCTAGCATCTGAAACACCTTATTTAGGAGGGATAACTCTATCTGAAACTCAACCATGTGTGGGTGTTCGATCAACAGGAACAGTTGATCTAGGAGCATGTCTGTTTCCCCTCTCACACTTGCTGTTCTCTGCAAACTTCAAGCTTGCAAGGTGGGAGCCCTTCTCCCTCTCTTCGGAACTCCATTCGGAGAGGTAGTAGTCTTCTTCGGATGCGCCTTTGGACGGACCGTAGAGCATCCCACCCCACTGTGGGAAGTAGATCAGCATGATTGGGAGAGTGCAGCAGAGGATCATTATTCCCATTAGGAATATCCCCCTCTCTTTGGAGTACCTGGAGCCATGGAAGAACAACACTTGTGTGATCACCGCCCCCACATTCCCGCCGCCTCCAGTCATCCCCGAGATTATACCAAGTGACCTGTAATAGGTATCAGAGATTCCAAATTCGTTAGTGAATGGGAATGGATCCTTATTAGGAGTTTTATATGAGATGAATTAATGGAGATATGGAAGACATTCAAACAAAAACAGGGGAAAACAGAGGATTCTTTATATAGACATCAAATGGTATAACAAATGATTAGCTACTATATATATAGTTTTTAAAAAATCTATAATGGCGCATTAACTAGAGATTCAAAGGCTCCATTTTTTGGAACCAATTTTCCAAAAAAAAATTTATAAAAAGATATCTTGTTGAATTTCGAACACAAGGAATTATGGAAATCAAAATCTGAAACCAAAATCTAAGGTTTCGAAAAAAGAAAAACATTTTGAAACTGATGATCTGAAAACTGATTTTGCAAAAGTAGAAATATGACATTCAAACAAAAACAGGGGAAAACAGAGGATTCTATATCCAAACATCAATGGGAATAACAAACAATAGGTTTCAAAAGGAATAAAAAGAATGCTTATGAAACTAATTATCTAATGTGGCCAGAAACCATAATGTGTCAAAACAACAACAATCAGAATCAGAATCCAAACCTCCTAGAAACGAATGGCACGACGCCAAAGGTGAGCCCGCAAGCGGCCTGAACGAACAACGAGAAGAGAATCATCACGAAAACCGCCGGCCCAAGCGAACCCATCTTCCCCAACAACACACACAACAACCCCCCAATGCTCTGCACCGCCCACATCGCCCACAACCTCCCCCTCATCCCAAACCTCCTCGCCACGAAATCCGACAAAAGCCCCCCACCAGGCCTTGACACGAAGTTAGCTAGTCCAAAGCTAGCGGCGATAATCCCCGCCGTCCCCAAATTGAGATCGAACCGATCGTAGAAGTACTCGGCGATCACATTATCAATAGTCAATTCAACCCCAAAACAGTACCCATAAGTGAGTGCAAGAATCCAAGCCCTGTAATTGCGGAGCCCAGTCGACAGAACCTTCGAAAGCTCGTCTTTTGACTTCTCCCCGGACTTCTCGAGGTTGCTGTAGTTGCCGTCCGGCATGTCCTGCCCGAAAGCGAGGATCGAAAGCGCCGTCATCGTCTGAAGGAGACCGGGTATGAAGAAGGCGATCCTCCAAGCCGTGAAATTGGTGCTCCCCATGTGTTTGATGAGGGAGTACAACAAGGGCATGATGAGCTGGGTCGCGCCGCCGCCTAGGTTGCCCCAACCGCCGGCGATGCCGTTGGCGAGGCCGACGACGGGGCCGGAAAACATGGAGCTCATCCAGAACTGGCAGGAGACGAAGGTGGCGAGGGAGAAGCCGATGAAGAAGCGGACGACGAGGAAGGTGTGGGGGGAGGAGATGGAGGAGGCGAAGAAGACGAAGGGGGCGGTGGCGATGGAGAGGGAGGCGGAGGCGAAGCGGGGGCCGACGAGGTCGCAGGCGGCGCCCATGGCGAGACGGGCGAAGACGGCGCCGGAGACGGAGGCGATGCCGGCGTTGCCGATGTCGGTGGCGGTGAGGGAGAGGTTGTCGCGGATGACGGGGATGAGTGGGGGGAAGGCGAAGGTGGAGACGAAACAGGAGAAGAAGTTGAGCCAGGAGAGGTGGAAGGTCACCATGTGAGGGGAGGAGAAGGAGGTGATGCGAAAGGCGGTGGCTTTGTTCTCGGAGTCCACGGGGAGGGCAAACTTACGCTTTGGGATTTGGGACTCGACTTCCATGGAAGAAGGCATGTTGTTGTTGTTGTTGGGGGGTTCCATTGGAGGAGGAAAGAAAAGTTGAGATTTTTATTGGATGTTTGGGTTGTGAAGAAGGATTTGTGGGGATGGGTGGTTTATATAAGGTGGGGATATATAAGGTGGGGACAAAAGATGAGGTTTTTGGGATATTCAAATGTTTTGAAATGAACAAGTTGGGATCTGGAGATTAGATTAATAGATTCCAGAGAGAGAGAGAGATGTTTGACTTTTGGAGGGGGCTCCATGAACTTTTGAAAACTTGGGTAGTCGGGGGGAGAAAAGGTGGGTATTGTGATTTGTGAGGAGTTGGGGAATCTTTAATGTTGGACTTTTTTTGGTGTGTGAGAGAGATATTTGGAAAGTTGTGTATAAGTCTTGTCCGAGCTGCATTTTGCGATTTGAGTTTTTTTTTTTTTTAAGGTGACTTTTCAAAATAAAGATTGGAAAGTAGATTTTGAAATAAAGATATTTTTTAAGATAATTTAAGACTTTATTTTTTTTGGAATATTTTTTTTAAAGTAAGGAATCAATATTTGAAAGAAGTTTAATGTTTGGTAGAAAAAGTTGTTTTTCAATTCAAAAATCGATTCCGATAAAAAATTATTGTTTTTGAGATTTTAAAAACACGGATTTCGAGAGAGAAATTAAAAGGAATCCAGTTTTTTATTCCGCTGGAATCCAACCCGTTTGGCTGCACAATTTTGGGATTTTAGTTTTTCAAAAAACAGAATCAAACTCAATCGTGCAACCAAATTGAGCCTTAATTTATTTTCTTTCCTTTTTTAGAGTGCATGTGGGATTTCATGAAAATTAAAATTTATAATCTAATAGTTGAATGTATATGATTTTGTATTTCTTTTTATAAGGTTCTATTCATATTTGAGTGGTTTTTGCGTTTTAAAATCTGAAAATTTTCGAACATAAAAATAAATGGGTTTTTTCGTTTTTATGTTCTCACTCACATCCGTGTATATTATTTTAACATCTTTTAAAATAATACTTTTAAAAAACTGACAATATTTAATGTTAATGTCATCACAAGGGGGTACCTATGATTGCAAGGATTATTCTCAGTGTTCCCACCTCACATCTAACCGCTGCTTAAGATTGCAAGATTATTGAGTGCATGCATATAGGTGAGGCCAAATAATCTTAAGATAGGTAATAGATTGCGTCTCAGTATATTTTACAACTCAAATTAATTGAATTATTTGACAGGAGCCATGAAGTGATTATATTTTTATCGTTTTTTTTTTAAATGAAAGAATTTATTAGATTTTCATATTTTCACCAAAATGGAGACCAAAAGTAGAGATGAATATTATCTTAATCTATAAATGAAATAAAAACAATTTCTATTTTCATTAATACGGAGAGAACAATATGCAATTATCCTGATTTTCTCTCACTTTTTTCAAATTCCACTATTTATCATCTTCCCAAAAGTCCTTGGCAAGTTAGAGCATCTCCAATGGACATGTTAACTAACTAAGATGTTAAAGTGACATGTCAGCATTTTATTCATCAACTAGACTCTCATTTACTACATTCTCATTTAGTTGATGGTTGTTGCTCCAATGGACTAGCTAAATAACTAGTTAAAACAATAGTGGGTCCATCTCTCCACCCACTCAAAGCTCTCCACCCACCCAAAATAATAATTTTTTGAATATTTTGAATGGTGGGACGCACATTTGGTTGGCTAAAGCACTAGCTAAAATTAACATGAAAACTAACATATGACAGGTGGGACCCACATTTAACATACCCTTAACACTTCCATTGGAGCACCATTTTTACATCTTTTATAAAAATATGACACTAACAAGTGAGTTAACATGTCCATTGGAGATGCTCTTAGACCTTGGTGTTTGAAGTGAGAGACCAATGTTCAGATCCTACTAAAGACATGTTAGAAGAAAAAAAAATTGGCATAGCCTAAAGGGATAATTGTTGTGAACTTTTGGTCCACAATTAAAAATGGGCTCGTGTTGCCATCATCAATAATTTGTAAACTGTATGTAAACGGTTCTCGCAGCTTGCTCACTTGGGTCCCTATCCAAAAAAAATAAAAAGAAGAAATCCGTGAGTTCCTGATTTTAATCTATAAATGTTATAAATGCACGTTAATAATAAATGCATATGCATGCATGAAATGAATTTATACAAATTCTCTGGCAGTAACACAATCTATCAATTTCAATCACGGATATTCAAATTTTATTGTATAAATCTAAAAATCACATATTCTAAAATTTTCAATCTATCTTTTGTTTTATCCATTTTTACTGTTTATTGAAATTTATATCTCAAATATATAATTTGTCTGTTTTTTCTTAAACTCAACAATAGTGACATGATTCAAATCCGATTAACCTAACGGTTGAATCAGTAACTCTTAAATCATTCTTTTTTTTTTCGGTTCAATGAATTATTCTATTTTAAAACATTATTTTTAAACTTTAAATAAATAAATAAATAAATAAATATTAACACACCGTTTAATAAAATTCTAACTTTTATTAAATACAAATGATAAATTAAGAATTTGCAATCAGGGGCGGAGCCAAAGGGGGCGGAGCCAAAGGGGGCGGGCTGGGGCCGGCCCCCCCAAGACCCATGCTATAGAGTTTGATATATGTGACCAATGGGTATAATAGAAAGGGGTTTTGCATATACCTCCTCAAAAATTCTTATATTGTCGAACACTCACTTTTAAATTCTATTCCCAACAATCCCTCAAAATATTTAAATTTTGCATCAATTCCCTTTTAAAGGATATTTTTGCACAATATAAATTTTTAAATTTTTGTAGAAATATCTTCTAGAAGAACATTCATGAATAATTTAAACTCTTTTAAAAGGCATGGTTGAAAATAATAATTTACTAGGGTAATTTTGATCAAATGAGTTTTTTAAAAGGGTATTTGCAAAAATCTTAATTGAAATGAGTGAGTTTGAAGTTGGAAGATGTTATGGTAGACTTGTTTGTATACTAATTTATATTTTTTTTATAGAAGTGAAATACATGTTCATATGAAATAAATGTATATATTTTATTTACATTTTCTATAATAGTGTACACAGAGATAGTAGAATTTATAATGTGTCAACCAAGTAAAATATTGTATTAGACGTCACAAAAGAAAATAGGACTAACTGAGTATATTAGCGCCCGTTGAGATTTGGAATCATGGGTCTTCTTTAAAAAAAACTTTGAAAAGCTTTATTTTCACGTGAATATTGGTATCTGATTTTGAGGGGTTGAAAAGTTACTGATTTGGATGTTTTGTTATTTTTTATTTATTTTGATTTTTTATCATTACTATATTGAGTCTCTTAAAATATTTAGAAGTAAGGTTTTAAAATCTCTTTCTAAAATATAAGCGTGAAGGATATTCTTGTATATTTTTGTGATAAATTATTTCTTCATATTTATTTTTGTTAATATTTTAAGCTTCATATTTTTCCTTTTTTGTGATGGGAATAGTGAGTTTTCACGAATTTTTTCTAGATCTTCTATAGATTATTAAGGATATTTAAATCCAGAAAAATAAATAAAAAAACATTTCCAATGGTTTTTATTTCGTATTAATATATCATATATTTATAATAATTTTTTTATCTTACACATTCTCTTAACTTTTTGGCCCCTCTTGTTTTAATTCCTGACTCTGCCTATTTGCAATAATAGAGGAATTAAATGTTATTTGTATAAAATGTGTTTGAGGGACATTTAAAATATTTTATGTGTGATCTATGGGATCAGAACAAACAAACGAAGGTAATCTTTCTCATTTAACAGTAAAGTCAGCCACCAGCCCCCCCCCCCCCCCTCCCCCCCCAAAACAAAAAAAAAGTTTGATGTGACATTCTAATTTAACAATATTCAGACCCGTTGGAGATGCTCTCAAAAAACCACAATCCACGTCAGCATATATATGATGGGATATTCTAATGCAGGTTCTGTAGATTCACCGTCTGCGAAACTTTTTATGTGGACTGACGTGTCCGAGAGTTTACCTTAACTTCAGTCGTTCAAAAATGAAGAACAATAATAATAAATAATAGTAAACAAAAGGGATCCATCAACATTAAAGAAAGAGAAGAAGACTTTGAAGAATCTCGAGTGTGTCTTGTCTTTTAAAACGTGGGATCGGGCAAAGTGTGATGTTTTCAGTCGCCACATCACGTTTGGTATGCCCTCTCAACCTTCCCAACATCTTTCTCACCATGGAATATACACAAGTCATTGTTATTTATTATTATATATATTTGTTTTTGCAATGACAGTGGTTTTTATTTAAGTTTGAACTTAGATTAATTTTTGTGATGCGAAGACTTCAGTGAGCTATTTTTATTAATTATAAGACTAATTTTAAATCATCCAACAACTATGGTACAGTACGGAGAACTATCATGAAGTTATTCATCCACGAAGTACATAAAAAGTACATGAATTTTTTTATTTAATCGTATTTTTTATTATGATTGTTAAAAAAAATTAAAAACTCATCAGTTTTTGTTATTTAACTTATCTTAGTAAATTGAATATAAATTATAGATAAAAGATGGATAATGATTTATATTTTTAAATGATAATTTTAAGAGACGTGATATGTTTTAAAATTTATATGAAAACATTACTTGTAATATATTTTTAAATGATGTGAAATAATATTTTAATTTTCTGACATAGATAAATATTGATATATAATTATGCATAATCCCATCTTTAATAGACAGTTTTGTATAAACTTTACAACCAACTTCTTTGTTACAAGTAAATCTGTGTATAATGTTACACAAACACAAGTGGATCTGTGCATTATTTATTATTATTATTTTTTTTGTTAAAATATCCGCATTTTTTAATTACCCAATCGAAAAATTTGAAGATTTATGTAGTTTTGTTGGCAGTAATGACAGATGCTTTGATGAACATTCGAACCATTATTAATTTTTGTGATGCAAGCTTCAATCAGCTCTTTTTATAAGAGAGATTAATTAATTTTAGATCCTCCAATTAAAGTGTCTCTATTTAATACATCCCACTTGGGAATTTATGGTTAAGAAATGGAGGGTTGAAATTCTCTCTCTCTTGCCCTTTAAAACCATTGATTGGGTGATCCTCTTCTTTTTTGTAGGTCCCTCGCGGCGCCACGGTTTCGTTTGTCCTTTTGAGATACTGAATTGCATGCATGAAGAATTTTTTTTTTTTTTTTTTGGATTCTTTATTTGAGATATTGTTTTTCTAGGCAACCTAGCAATGCTGGCCACATATTTTAATTACTCAAACTGAAAATACTGTGCTGTGTGGTACGTGTTGGTACAATTAAGGTACTGCTGATGTAACTATTATATAAATTTTGGGCTTGTAATCTTATCTTATCTTAATTATTGATAAGTGAATTTGCAATCAATATATCAACGGTTACCTAATAAAAAAGAGAAAAAGAAAAAGAAAAAGAAAATGGCACTACTGATGTGTAATTTTCTATCCATCTTTATTCTTTAACACCTAAATAAAAATTCAAAATAAAAAAAAACAGGTACTATACACTTTTTTTTTTTTTTTTTTTTTGGGGGGGAAATGGATAGTGTGTTTCATCGGGTGAAAGTGAAATATATATTTATTGTTCTTTCGGAAAATGAGTATGTTGAAATCATCAAACCTTCTTTCATAAAAAATTAAAAGTATATAGAAACAAAAAATGGGTATTAGTTAAGAAAAAAAACTAAATTCATAACCACGGTTTCATTTACAGTCAACGTGCAATCGCATATATGTCCAATGAGATACATATATATCTTATTACACGAATTATATAGCTTTTGATTTGTTATATAACAATTTATTATAATATATATTTCATCTATGTGAAAAAATATATTTTTTTAATAATAAAACACACATTAAAAAAATCAAAACACATAAAAATGAATAATATCACATACTTTTTTAAAAAATAATATATATCTCATTTAATGAGGTATGCGATTTTATATTTCAATAAATTCTATGAACTTATTTATTAAAAAATTATAAAATTGATTTAATAAGATACATATCTCATTATCAATAGTATGAAAATGAGATGGTAAACGCAGGTAGGATGCTGAACTATAACTCACATTTTTCAAATTTGGGAGGTGTTTGCGCGGATGAAAGCTTCCTTCTCAACGTGGACTCTCCTACGTAGAATAAATAGTGGAAAATGACGTGTCCAACCCTTTATGTAGTTTCATTTGTAGCCCACATCGATATTTTTTTAAATCATACATTTTTATTGAAATATATATTGTATTATGAAATGAAATATATAATGAGATGTAATAGTATTTTTTTTTATAAAAAAATGAAAAAAAAATATTGAGCCATATATTATGATAAAACATCATATACTATGATACATAATATATACTACATTATCATAGTGTATAATATTATAAAATAAACAGTAAAATAATCGGCTGCCTTCCGAATTCGTGGGCCATAACCTATTAGAGGTCATTTTCCATGGCATATCCAACCAAAGAGAAACCAAGACCCACAAACTGCGTACACACACTGTGTGTGGGCCACCTGATGAGTGGATCAGATTCAACCAAAATTAAACACTTATAGGCCGGGCCCATTTCAATAGACATTTTTAGCATGACTGCTATTACACAGTAGTTTCTTTTTCTTTTTCAAACTTAATTTCAGTCTTATATATGTCGATAGAATATTAATGGATCATATATTCAAATTAACGAGGTATATGTTTTGATAGAAATTTTTTATATATTTCATAAATGTATCCATTGGAGTATATACTTCAATTTAAAAAAAAAAACATGTACTATATTAGATAAGGTATACTATTTCAAATTAAATATGGACCGAAATTGGAGTTGAAAAATGGTACATTATCCATTTAGCATATAATTTTGAAAAATGATACATTGAAAAATTATCCATGTAGTCTCAATTACAATTCACAACATGCATTTTTCTATTGAAATATACACTTGTTACATTAAATGAAGTGTATACTGAGGACTATTCATTTTTTTTTAATTTCTCATGATATGATTTATTGAAATATATTTTTCAATTTTATGAAAATACATGTTTTACATGAACATCCCTAACACTAACATTATATTATCTATTTATTCACGCTCAGAATCAAACAGTGCAACCATAATAGATAAATTTTGTTTGATTGTCTTTTCTATCAGTCTTATTAAGAAACGCAAAAGTGATCTTTTTATTGTTTGATTCACAATTGATAAAGTAAGGATAAATGATAGATAAGATATAAATAAAAATTTATGACTTTTTAAATGACAATTATACTCCTACATAAATTATATTTATGACTTTTTAAATGATAATTATACCCCTACATAAATTATTTGTGTTTAGAAATAAGTACGAGAGATGTATGTGATATGATAAATGTGACAATTTTTTATATATTTGCATAAAGTGTTAGATGAGATAAATTTTTTAAAATAATAAAGAATAATATTTTTACCATTGACATAGATAATTCTGATAAGCAATTCCATCATTTTTTAAAAATGGTTATCAAACCTTATCATAATTTCTCCAGACATAACTATCAAGATTTATTCTAGCAAAACAAACTTTTTTTTTTTTTTGCTATTTTCCTGTATTTTCATGTTCTTTGTTTATGTTCCATCCTGAATGGGGATTAACATATTAATGTCACTACCTTTTGTTCTCGTTTGAAAGAGTGTTAGTTAACAATGTTGATACACTTACATTTTGTTTTATAATTAGACACATTATAATTGTGTTATTAAAGTGTATGAGATTCTATTATAATGTATTAATTAATATTTTTATTAAAAAAATATATTATTGCATCGTAATATATATTTTCATTTTATATAATAATATGAATTCAAATTGAAAAAAAAAAAAAAATTAAAAAACAAATAGCGTGAAGTGTGTACATGACGAATCATTTTCCTTGGTTAAAGCATGGCCTTGAGTAACTCCCCTCAATGGTCACCTTTTATAAGCCAATCCAAAACCAATCAAAATCAAGATTTCATTTAAAAAAATCATTTTTTCCAAAACCCATTAATCCGATGACTCTTCCGGTGGACGCCGACGGCAAGGCGACGGAGCTCCGCCCCTTCTCCTGCTCCGCCACCCCTCACATGCTCGCCTTCCACCTCTCATGGCTCTCCCTCTTCGCCTGCTTCTTCTCCGCCCTCTCCCCTCCCCCCCTCCTCCCCCTCATCCGCGACTCCCTCTCCCTCACCGACTCCCAAATCTCCCTCTCCGCCGTCGCCTCCTTCTCCGGCGTCGTCCTCGCCCGCCTCCTCATCGGCCCGGTCTGCGACCTCCTCGGCCCGCGGGCCGCGACCGCGGCCGTCTCCCTCTCGACCGCGCCCTTCGTGTTCGCGCTCTCCGCCGTCGGATCCCCCGAAGCCTTCATAGCCGTTCGATTCTTCATCGGGTTCTCGCTCGCGGGGTTCGTGTCCAACCAGCACTGGACGAGCTCTCTGTTTTCGGCGGACGTCGTCGGGTTCGCGAACGGCGTCTCGGCGGGTTGGGCCAACACGGGCTGCGGCGCGGCGCAGTTGTTGATGCCGATGGTGTACTCGTGCGTCGTCGCGGCATTTGCGGGGGTGCCGTCGTCCACCGCTTGGCGCGCAGCGTTCTTCGTGCCCGGCGCGCTCCAGACCGTGACGGCCATCGCCGTCCTGGTCTACGGGGAGGATGCGCCTGGCAGAGACACGTTAAAGACTAAGGTAGCGTTTGAAAACTAGTTTAAAAAATAGTATGTTTGGATACACTATTGAAATGTTGAGATTCTTTAATAATGGATTTATTGAAAAAAAATTTTTTTTACACCAAAGAATCGATGAAATAGTGTTTATAAAAAAAAATTTGGAAGTTTTTGGCTTTTTATTACATATAAAATCCACTCATATGTGAATTCAAACCAATTCTTAAGCCTCAATTGGATTTGCATTCAAATGGAGTATAAAAATGACATATCTAGACATGCATACAAATATATTTTCAATTTTTAGCTTTTCATTTTTCGAGTAATAAAATTTACTACTGTGAAAAACTAATAAAATAATATTTTTTAAAAGCAAAATTTGAAAGGCAAGATTTCAAAAATTCTAATGTTTCAATCGCACATCCAAAGGCTGCTGTAAAACTGTTGTTAAAAATATATTTTGAGAAAACATAATTATGTGAATTTTTTGAAAAGTGAAAAATTCCCAAATGCGAATCCAAACCCCCACTTATTTTTTCTTTTTTTTTGAGCAAAAAAACTTAATGATTGAAAAACTAACGGCCATCGCCATCCTGGATCTATGGGGAGGATGCACCTGGCAGAGGCGCGTTAAAGACCAATGTAGCGTTTGGAAACTAGTTTAATAAATAGTGTGTTTGGATACACTATTGAAATGTTGAGATTTTTTAGATCATCGATTACTTAGCTTTTTATCTTTGGAATTTTTTACACGAAAGAATTAATAAAAATGTGCTTGTAAATAAAAATTTGGAAGTTTTTGGATTCTTAGATGTGAATTCAAACCAATTCTTAAGTCTCATTTGGATTTGCATTCGGATAGATTATATGTTTGAAATGAAAGATCTAGATATGCATTCAAATACATTTTTAGCATTTAGCTTTTCATTTTTGAGTAATAAAATCAACTAATTAAAAAGCTAATAAAACAATACTTTTAAAAAGTAGTGTTTGAAATGCAAGATTTCAAAAATACTAATGTTTTAATTGCACATCCAAATGCTGCCTTAAAACGGTTATTAAAAATATATTTTGAGAAAACATAATTATGTGAATATTTTGAAAAGTGAAAATTTTCCAAATGCGAATCCAAACCCAGTCTTGTAAAAAAAACTTAACAATTAAAAAACTAACAAAACAACACTTTTTAAAAATTGAGTTTAAAACATAAAATTTTAAAAATCTAAATATTTCAACTACACATCCAAACATGTTTATGTGAATTTTTTGAAAAGCTATATCATATAACCAAATATTTTTTTTGATTTCTTCAAAAATTGTAATAGTTGGAGGCATAAAAAAAATCTATTTTGATTTAAATATGATTATGACAAAGCAAAATCTGTCTTGAATTCATTTTCAAAAACATTACATTAACATAACATTTGAAAACAAGAGTAAGAAAAAAAAATACTTAAATTAAACTTTTAGAAGATTCCTAAAATTTTCTTTCTACAATGACTAATCGCATTCTATTTTTTTTCAAAAGTCAGAATCGAACAAAAATGACATTTGAAAGCGAATTTGGAATATCCGCAAAAGCAGAAGCCGTCCAAACACGTTTCCAAACGCAACCCAAAAGAAGCTCCATTCGCGGATGTGTGGGAAGGACTGAAGGACTACATAGGCTGGACACTGGGACTCACATACGGGTACTGTTACGGGGTGGAACTAACAGTCAACAACGTCATCGCCGGGTACCTCTACGACAGGTTCGACGTGGGAATACGGACAGCCGGGGTGTTGGCGGCGGTGTTCGGGCTGATGAACTTGGTGAGTAGGCCTTTGGGAGGGGTGGTTTCGGATGCGATGGGGAGGAGGTTTGGAATGAGAGGGAGGCTTTGGAGTCTGTATTTGGTGTAGACTTTGGCGGGTTTGCTGTGTGTGTTGCTCGGAAGGGTGGGTTCGGTGAAGGCGACGGTTGGGGTGATGTTGGGCTTCTCTTTGTTTGTTCAGGCCGCGTCCTGGGCTCACGTTCGGGGTCGTTCCGTTCGTCTCCAAGAGGTGTGTGTGAGATGGGTTTTTTTTACTTTTATATCATTTCAATTTTTAGCTTCAACTTTTTTACTTTAATTTTTGTTTTCGAATTTCAGTTTTTACATATTAAAAATCAATCAAAGGCTTTTAAAGCATCCGTCATGAAAAAAAACAGAAAATGACTAAAAAAGTCTCCCAAAAATTAAAAATATCCAAATTAACCACATTTTAAAATTATATCTAAAAAAATCTTATTTTATAATTTTGGAAACATAAAAGACTAATTTACCCTTATACAATTAAATCCTTAATACATTTAATACTTCTTAACTTTGTTAAAATATTTCACCTTCTTAATTTTATTAATGTATTTCACACATTTTCATGTAGATCAACTTTTTTTATTCTAAATTATTTGTGATTAGGTGGATTTTGTAAAATATGTACTAATATAATTTGAGTTTTTTTTATGATGAACTCCATTAAATGTTGATGCTTCTTTAAAAAATTAGATATGTACCAATGACACTATATAAATATGTCAATAGCCAAGCAAAAAAAAAGTGATTAAAGAATTATAATACTAAAATATCATCTGCTGCGTTGGAGCATAACATAGATTTAAATTACATATTATGATTATACACAATAAAGATGATAAACTGTAAGATATATATAAGAAACACACAATATGATATATAATAACGAAACATTTAAGATGATTGATTTTCACCATATATAGAGAAATTGTTGTTTTTTTTAGGAAAAATAGGTTTTTAGTGTAGAACAAAGAGGGATATTAAAGATTTAATTACATAAGGACATATTAATCTTTTGTGTTTTTAATTTAAAAAAATGGCTGATTTAGGTATTTCTAATTCTTTGGAGAATTTTTTGGTCATTTTCCCTTGAAAAAATACTTAAAAGTTTTATCAGACTATAGTCATCCAAGTTCTTGATATTTTTAGTTTTCAAATTTTTTCGTCAATACATTTACATACACTCATTTTTCTTATATTTTTGTTTAAGGATCCGTTTGGAAATACAGATTGAAAAGTAGCTTTTGGAATAAAGCTATTTTTTAAGATGAATTTAGACCTTGACTTTTATTATGATGTTTTTTTTTTAAATTTAGGAATCAATATTTGAAAGCAGTTTATGTTTGGCAAAGAAAACTGTTTTTCAATTGAAAAAATCGATTCCGACCAAAAAGTGTTGTTTTTGAGCTTTTCAAAACACAGATTTCGTAAAAAAATTAAAAAGAATCCACATTATGATTCTTCAAAAAGCTGCTCTGTTTAATTGTACGATTTTAACTTTTCAGCTTTTTGAAAAGCATAATCGCATCCAAACAACCAAATGGGGCCTAAATCACCAAACGCAGTGACATTTTTACTATACGACAAATTAATTAGAATGTCATTATGAGCACCCCGATAAGTCATAGGAGGCAACTAAAACCACTTCTTAGGGTTGTAACTCCACCCCATCTCAAGAAAAACAAAAGGAAGAGGAGGTCACCTCTCTCTCTTCTTTCCCTATCTCTCCGCCGCCACCTCCCCGCCTCCCCTTTCTCTCCGCCGCCACCTCCCCGCCTCCCCTTTTGTCTTTCTACCTCTCTCTCTCTCTTTCTCCCTCCCCCTCTGCCACTTCCTCCCCTGTCCATGTCCCCCCCCCCCCCCCCCCCCCCCCCAAGGGTGGCTTTAAACCCAGCCCGCTATGATATTGCATAAATAACGCTAACTAAAGTGGCGTGTTAGTGAACCACACCACAGCATAAAACACCAATGGCAGTGGAAAAGAAAGTATAATTAGCAAAAATAGCATCGGAGATTCACCAATGGAATGAATATGAATATTCCATTGCTATTCATTCCAATGGATAAACACAATTTTTTTGTGGCGTAGATCGACTGGGATGATATCGGGGATGACAGGAAGCGGAGGCGCGGTAGGCGCCATGACAACTCAGTTGATGTTCTTTACAGGGTCCAGATACTCCAAGGAGACGGCCATCTCTCTCATGGGGATAATGGCCGTCGTATGCACTCTACCTGTGGCTTTCATTTACTTCCCGGACTCAGGTGGGATGTTCTGCGGACCGTCCGATGAAGAGAACTCGGAAGATGATTACTACAGTCTTCTCAAGTGAAGGAGAAATAACTGTGGTTTAGTTGGTGTTGCAATTTTAAGGTGATTGGGATTCTATTTGGGTTGTGATTTTTTATTGGTTTTTGGGTGTGTCAGTTTATTCTGGGAATTCAAAAATGTTGTACATAATATATATTGATATTTATTATCACTGTGGAAGGAAACATTCTGATTACCCCTAGATAAAACATACTAATTTAATTTAAGATCAATTTGATAACTTTTATTCAAAAAGAAAATTTGTTCGTTTGGAATCCGATTCTGATATTTAATAGGAATGAATAAATGAATTTTTGCTTACACCATTCACTTGGCCCATGTTTGGATTGGGCGCATAAGAGATGAATAAAGGGGAATAGCCTGAAATAACCCCTAAAACCAAGTTTGGCTGAGGTGAATAACTAAATTGTGATTCTAGAATAAGCTAGTATAAAGAAAAATATAAATTCCACCTCTCCCTTAGAATTAACTACTCCAACCAAATGCACAAGTGGTTCCCACTATCCTGTCATATTTTTTAAACTACCCTTCACTTTTGTCTTATTTTATCTATTATTTATTCAATTTCAATCAAACAACAATAATTCATTATTATATTTTTTCACATAAATATCTGAAAACACAATCAAATATAAAATTATTTATTATTTATTCATACTAGTATAGTTATCTATAAAAAAAAATAACTCAATTCCTCTATCAAAACATAAGTTTAGTGTTCCAATAAAAAGTAAATAAAAATAAACGCTTAAACTAACCCTTAATAAATATATATCTCGGAAGAATTATATATATAAACTATCTAAAACCCATGATCATATAAACAAACAGTTTATCAAACAAGGCCTCAACAATGTCGAATCATCAAACAAGGCCTTAACACCTAGATAAAACATACTAATTTATTATCAAACAAGGCCTCAACAATGTTGTACATAATATATATTGATATTTATTATCATTGTGGAAGGAAACATTCTGATTACCCCTAGATAAAACATACTAATTTAATTTAAGATCAATTTGATAACTTTTATTCAAAAAGAAAATTTGTTCGTTTGGAATCCGATTCTGATATTTAATAGGAATGAATAAATGAATTTTTGCTTACACCATTCACTTGGCCCATGTTTGGATTGGGCGCATAAGAGATGAATAAAGGGGGATAGCCTGAAATAACCCCTAAAACCAAGTTTGGCTGAGGTGAATAACTAAATTGTGATTCTAGAATAAGCTAGTATAAAGAAAAATATAAATTCCACCTCTCCCTTAGAATTAACTACTCCAACCAAATGCACAAGTGGTTCCCACTATCCTGTCATATTTTTAAACTACCCTTCACTTTTGTCTTATTTTATCTATTATTTATTCAATTTCAATCAAACAACAATAATTCATTATTATATTTTTTCACATAAATATCTGAAAACACAATCAAATATAAAATTATTTATTATTTATTCATACTAGTATAGTTATCTATAAAAAAAAATAACTCAATTCCTCTATCAAAACATAAGTTTAGTGTTCCAATAAAAAGTAAATAAAAATAAACGCTTAAACTAACCCTTAATAAATATATATCTCGGAAGAATTATATATATAAACTATCTAAAACCCATGATCATATAAACAAACAGTTTATCAAACAAGGCCTCAACAATGTCGAATCATCAAACAAGGCCTTAACACCTAGATAAAACATACTAATTTATTATCAAACAAGGCCTCAACAATGTTGTACATAATATATATTGATATTTATTATCATTGTGGAAGGAAACATTCTGATTACCCCTAGATAAAACATACTAATTTAATTTAAGATCAATTTGATAACTTTTATTCAAAAAGAAAATTTGTTCGTTTGGAATCCGATTCTGATATTTAATAGGAATGAATAAATGAATTTTTGCTTACACCATTCACTTGGCCCATGTTTGGATTGGGCGCATAAGAGATGAATAAAGGGGAATAGCCTGAAATAACCCCTAAAACCAAGTTTGGCTGAGGTGAATAACTAAATTGTGATTCTAGAATAAGCTAGTATAAAGAAAAATATAAATTCCACCTCTCCCTTAGAATTAACTACTCCAACCAAATGCACAAGTGGTTCCCACTATCCTGTCATATTTTTTAAACTACCCTTCACTTTTGTCTTATTTTATCTATTATTTATTCAATTTCAATCAAACAACAATAATTCATTATTATATTTTTTCACATAAATATCTGAAAACACAATCAAATATAAAATTATTTATTATTTATTCATACTAGTATAGTTATCTATAAAAAAAAATAACTCAATTCCTCTATCAAAACATAAGTTTAGTGTTCCAATAAAAAGTAAATAAAAATAAACGCTTAAACTAACCCTTAATAAATATATATCTCGGAAGAATTATATATATAAACTATCTAAAACCCATGATCATATAAACAAACAGTTTATCAAACAAGGCCTCAACAATGTCGAATCATCAAACAAGGCCTTAACACCTCGGTGTTTTTTTTTTTTTTTAACTTTTTGGTATTAAAGGCTCCAGAGGAGCTACAAGTCCCTGCATACAACAACAGGCCCAGAGGCAGCTATACAAGCTTGGTCATCCACTAACATAGGACCCAATGCCCACCAACCTAACATTTCTTTTTTTCATCCACTAGGGATGATAACAGGGTTTGAACCCTGGGTCTTCCCCAAAGGGAGGTGCCATCTTTACCATCTTTGTATTTAGCAAACTCCAGAAAAAGCACACCCAACAAACATTTCAATATACCCCTTCAAAAATAGCATAACAAAACCCCCTATCCCAACCCTCCCTGTCTCCGCTGTCCCCAAAAAACAGAACGCCCATTGAGAAAGGAAGGCCACCGCCACCACCATCACATTGATTCTTCTCACCATGCCGTCTCGCCTTCCTTTCTCGCTGGCCTTTCTGGTGACGGTGGCCGCTATCCTCACCATCACCACCGTCGAAGCCTCCTCCGTTCACATCTATCCCGGCCGCCACCACAAAACCATCAACCCCACTGCCACCGCTACACCCGTTGATGCCCTCTGCAAACAAACGGGCTACCCATCCCTCTGCGCGTCCAGCATCGGCCCAGTCCTCAGCTTGGCCCGCTCGGTGAGCCCCGCAGACCTGACCACCTCAAATATTCAAGCAACCATTGTGAAGACGATCCAGGCACGGTCCCTCGCCACAAACCTCATCAACTCCCACAGAGGAAGCAAGATTTACAAGGCCAACATCAATGTCTGCCTTGAAAATTATGACGCCACTCTCGACAGCCTCCGCGACTCGATCAAGACCATCCGCTCCAATGGGTCACACGATGACCTCATGATCAACCTCTCGGCGGCACTCACCGGCATCACCACCTGTGATGACGCGTTCATGGAGACGCCGGGGATGGCTTCACCCTTGGCCCAGGTCAATTCAGTGCTGGGGATGTCGGCGAAGAATTGCCTGGCACTTGCAAATATGACTCGGTAAGAAGTGGAGCGAAGAAATGAAAAAATAAAGGTGTTTTGTTGGAAATAAGAGGGTGTTCGGTTTCATCAACTGAAAAAACTCAGATGGACATCATGATCTATCTGGCAATATATTCCCATTTACTGATACTTGTTCTCTTCTCATGATTCAGTTTCTGATGTGTCTCGTAAGAATGCTTGAGTAAATTTGGTGTTTTGGGTCCATAAAATTGTTGGCTAATATATAAGGTTTTCATAATTAAAGATGAAGAGTTTGATATTCTTTGACCATATATTCATACATCCTTAAGGCTAGAAATTCTAACCTTCCAAATTTCAATACCGAACATCAATGAGCAGTATTGCATCATTTATTCAAATACGTAATGGCACAAAAGACTTTTATTGAAGTATATATAGACATGAAGGACTTTGGCAATACATTTTTATGAGGCATACCTGCAACTAAACTGGATTGTCAAAGGATTCTCTTATCTGTACCCTCAACATTTCCTTCATCTTCTCATGCAATTGTTTAGGGTGAAAGTCAGCACCCAAGGAGGAAGGCAAAACCCACCAATTGCCGAGGATCCCAACCAAACTCAAGTTTGCATCACTTAGTTCCACTTTAGCAAGGCACATAAGCAAGTAGTCTTCAACTTCGACCTTCTTCACATAATAAGATAACTGCAAATAGATGGAGATCCAAAATGAAAGAAACAAATTTGTTGACATTTACTGATCATTAAGAAAAGCAATTATAGATTAAAACTAACACTCTTATTTTACCTATTTTATGTAGAAGAAGCTCTAAAATCTATTGAGATATCAAACACATCCAAATTTCAGTTAAGTTATTGAGGAAGAAGAAGTTATAGAGACAATTTGAGACAATTTCCCAATGTGATTAGGTGTCTTGCATAAACTAGAGATTTACAAAAACATTTAACAGACAGCTTGATATCTTTGTAAAACAAAATATATTGCATCATTCTTTGTTTAATTAATGAGAGAATGATATCTCTGTCAGTCAGCTTTCACCCTTAACACAGAAGAACTAAACAATATTGACCCTTGTCAGAAATCCTCCTTTGCCATTCTACTTCTTAACTCTGGGCCTGTTATTGAGTTCCATCCTGTTCCTTTGTCACTAGTTCAGAACTCAGGAATAATTCGACTGAGGGAAAAAAAGCTATTTGGTGCAATTTGGATACAATTTAGGAAATGCTTAGGAAAAAATTGGAAATAAGAAAAGTTAATTCAAACAAGCAAAGATTAACAATATCCAAGTCAAATACACAATCTCCCAATGATGGGTCAATAACAAAACATAATGAGTTCAATTTATAACATTTGAGTTGATGAAAAATTCTGAATAGCTGTTGTTAGCTGTTCCCATTCTGGTTTTAGTTTTGTTTGCTTGTGTTAAACATGTATCGTGTTGTGCATCAAATGCACATTTAATTTGTTTAATACACAAATTATTGATTAAGAAGAAGCATACTATTACATAGTCACGATTAAACGGGAATTAAATTTTAAAGAGAAATGTTTGTTTAATGCATGAATTAAAAATAATTTGACGCATTATGTGACGAGGTCCTGTCCACCCAGAAACAAAAAGATTAAAAGAAATACTAATAAAAAAAAAAGTAAACTGAAGTTCAGATATTTCCAATGGAAGAATTGTTTTGGCAGTGTCAGATAAGGAGTTTCTGATGCATTTTGACCCAATTAGAGATCCCCCAGGAGATGTTCCACCTGAAGTTATTCTGGCTGGATAGCAACATATATTGGCACCTCAGAAAGGAATAAAAACATTTAGAGTTTTCGGGAGAAGTAATCACCTTTGATTTGTAAAATCCTGGATCCTGATGCATTGCACACCGGCGAAACTGCAAAAATTGAGATACAGCAAATTTAAATGAAGGATTCATGACAATCAAAGCCTCCAGGATATTCTAGCAAGGTAGCCAAGTGAGCACCTGAACCTCAAAAAAGTGAGAGCAAGAAAAAGGCTGACTTCAAAATTGGAAACAAATGAAATATGATGTGATATTTGGAAAAGAAAGGGACTAGAAAAAATTGTTATGCCACACACACACAATCCGAACTCCCTCAATGACATGCTAAAGCAAAGGTAGTGACAGATTGACTAGAAAGATAACAAATATGATGTATTTTGTGAAACACCATTATTTTTTAAAGCACTTATAAAGTGAATCTAGCAGAAAAGGAGTATTGGAAACAACATACATGATGGTCTCTAGCATACCTGCTCAAGAATAACAAAGATCGAGTATGGGCTGGGCCTTGTGCAGAAGAGAAAAATCACAGCATGAATGGCAATAGTAATTGGATACGCCCAACCCATCACCAATGTCACAAGAAAAAATATGGGCATCTCCAATTTCAATGTGAATGCCAGAAAGGAGCATGGATCGACATCCAAATAACCAGAATCTGACTCCAAGATGTCTTCATAATCCTCCTCTGCCAAGACATCGTGTCTTAGTCAATTTGATTTTGAAGAACACTTCAAAAACGTGTAACCCATAAAATATAAAGAGGCTGGTGGAATATATAATCTCACCATCCATAGCCCAAACAACAACAGGGCGGTACTTTACTAATAAAGTTGCAAATGATAGCCCAAGAAAACTCTCTGTCCATAGCTTCTTTCCTGGAAGTTTTTCAAATGAGCATATGAGTGCATATTCTTGAACGACTATTTTGTAGAGCATAAAAATGTTGCTATGACATGCAAAAAATGCACATGACTTCATTTTTGTTGGGTAAAGGAGAACAATAATCCTTTTGTTGCAGGATGGAAAAAAAAAGGAAAAATCCATTCATCTCATGCCCTCTTATGATAACCTATAAAAAAAACGATGAGATGCATACAACTGGTACGGGGTATACTCACAGAGACAACTATGAATAGTGTACACACTGATGTTAAAAGGCAGATGAATTATTTTAAGAATATATATTGTTATTTAATGGAAACCACAAAAAAGTTACAGTATTCATTGAGAAACAAACCTCAGTCCACTCCCTATGTGTCTTTCTTATTCAAAAATTGATGCCCCGCTCCCTCCATGTCTTACTGATGGTTTTTCAAAAACGATCTTAAAGACAGGCATTAGGCAACCATAATCAACCTCTTCCACTTTGGGTTGCCAGCAAAGCAGACAAAGAAATAAATCGAACACAATCCAATCCATACCCCCATCTAACCCAGTGATGGTCATTGGTGGAGTTGATTTTTGCACACCAAAGTTAGTGGCATGGAGTTTCAACTGCCGGCATCCATGTGTGGTTCATATTAAAAATTCACCGATTTTTCAAAAACGTCTACCATGATTTCATATAATGCCAGATGTCTAAAACCACTGATTCACTTAAACGCTTCACAAACAACCATTCCAAACCAGACATAACGAGGTAAATCAACACCACTTCATTTTCAATCAATCTATCACTTTAAAAGATGACCTAGAAATTGTATCTACGCCTACAAAAATTGAACCAAATCAATCCAACCAAAAACAAATGCTTAAGGTGGGTGTTCAATCAACAACAACAACAGAGAGATAGGGACACATGCCTTGTGAGCTCCGATTGTGGAGACCTCCTCGAGCGGACCACAAAGAACGAATCCTAACCGCAGTTCCTCGCACGGCCGTTCCACGCCAAACGCCTCCCAGAGATCGAGATTGAACCTGAGACGAAAACGATTGAGTGAGGTTTTGGTTGGAGACAATGAGACTGTTCGAAATTGAGGGAAAAATTGAAGAGAGATGGGGTTTGGACGAACTAGGGTTTGGGAGTGACAAACCCTAACGGACGTTAGAGAGAGAAGCCTCCGGAAGCTCGACATGATTTGCGGTCCGTTTGTCGGACCCCCGAATCGATTTTAACTTTCGCCACGGACACGCGTAATGATTTTTTGCCCCAAAAATCTCGAATTTTGTCTTTTTGGAACGTGGAGGGCCGAGAGAGAGAGATAGATGTGTGAATTTGGGGAAATTATTTGAATTATTTATTTTTAGACCCTCAACTTTCTTTCTTTCTATTTTTTAAAGGAGATAGAGGTTGCTTCAGTAACTTACATTATGAAATATATGATTACAAGTCTGAACAGATGGTGAGAAGAAAAGAAAGGAGAGTGCGTAAAAAAAGGTGGACGTGCCTAACCTACAAAAGAAAAGGAAAGAGGGGCGAGAGACTGTAGCTAAGGGATATACTACGACCCCGCCCCGTCTTCACACGAGAATCTGAGACCACTCTTTGGAGTGTGATCAGAAGGCCCCCTTGGATATCATACCCCTATCCTTGATGATGAATTTCCTCCCATCCTTGATGGATGCAACTATTGCTTTCCACATGTTCTTCGCATAGGCCTTTGAGCATTTAAATGACATATTGTTTCGAGTGTGTCAAATGGCTCACACACTTGCTAGAACAATAAATTGGAGGACTCAATTTGTGTCGCTTGAATTATCTACACACAAAATCAACCCTGCATTCCATGTCACCTCAATCGAATGGGAAAGGAAGGAGAGCGAAGTAGCCGCTTAAATTATGAGCTGAAGTTCACGGAAGACCTGGCAAAACATGTGTACCATTGTTTGAGAAGCTTCATCCAAGTTAGTTGTAATGTTTTTTCTAAGTCTTTCTATTCAAATATTTTCTACATAAAATATAATTTCTTAATCATAATGTGTTGAAGATGGATAACAATGTATGAATTAATAGTGCAGTCAGGGTGCATAATAAAGTACAAAATGTGGTTGGCAAAATAAACATAACAAAATCAATTAGAAAATATAACCGCTGACTTAATGATATTTTCACATGTCAACAGAGTTAAATGACTTAAAAATTAAATGAATGTCTCCTTAATTTTTGAGGTCATTGAAATTTGGAAAATTCTCTAGATATAAAAACTTTGATGAGCTAGAGATTCTATAACATACTGTAGATAGACCACTACTAATATTAGATAGTAAGTGACTAACTCGGATCCAAATTGATCATGAACCATAAGCTTATAAGATCAACCCATGAGTAATACAATTTTTTTCAATCTTGCTTTCAATGAACAAGAATTGAATCCCGGCCCCTAGTCCCATGTCCCTTGGACAAAATTTCACCTATATTCTTTTACCACACAGAGATTAAGAGCTTTATTACCCAAAAAATTAAAGGGTGGTGGCCATATAGCAACACCATACATTTGTATTAAACTCGTATATTAGAAATTATTAATTTAACACTTCCAATGTTATGGACGGTGTCATTAATATACTCAGTCATTTTGTAATCCCGTCAAATACAATACATATTCAATTTTGTTCATATATATTTTATTATAAAAAACATAATCTATATGTATTCAATATATTTTATATTTCATATAAGAATGTATTTTTATTAATGAAACATATATTTAAAAAAAAACAAAAAATGGATGACATTTTCCTATACATTTGAGCAGGTGATAGATAACCTAGTCAAAAGAAAGAGGAAAATGTTAAACTCAATTCACATACTCACATTAACCAATCAAAACTCAGACATCATATGTTTTTATTTTTTTAAAAATAATAAATATCATCTAAAGAGATATATGTTTTGATAAAAAAAATGCATATGACTTCATTTCGAGTTGAATGAATCCCTTTTTAATAAGTGTAAGAACATATTTAATGTGGTATATACAATATTTATTAAAATATATGCTTCACTGAATTTCTAATGTGATATATATAAAATTATATTTTAAACTAATTAAAAATAAAAAAATTAAGTACACTAACACTGAAAGATAGAAGATATTTACGCTTTACGTGTTCGGAAACCTCCCTCTCACAGGTCACAATCCCCAATGTCACTCTCACATTCACGAGCCAGAGACATCAATCACCGCTTTATTGTTATTTTATTATTATATATATTTGATTGTGAATAGGACCACCAAAGCGATTTTGTCTCACGATTTGGAAGTTTGCTCAACATAAATATCTGGCAAATGACATGAAAGTTCGAAACTAATCTAAAAATAAGATAAGCAGGAAAGATGAAGAAGAAGAGAACAGAGTAACACCAAAAAATATGAGTACTTTTTTTAATATTGTGTATTTAAAGTTATTTATAAAAGCCATCAATTTATAAGTTTTGATAGACACGAATCATTTTTTTTTAATCTTCTGATACATATATTTAAAATTCTCTTCATGTTTTTTTGTTATATTTTTGTTATCTAGACTATATAATTGAATTTTGATATTCCTTACATTTTAGTTAATTCTTTACTTCATAACACTTACATTTTTTTTATCAAACCTCATCTTGGTAGGATGGGAGAGGTATCCTCTCTTTAGTGAGAAAAATTAGGTTCAAATCTTTTATCTTGTTGATAGAAAAAGAATTGATTAAGAAAAAAAATTATAAAAAAAAAACACTTGCGTTCAAAATTCTCTCATATTTTTTTTGTTATCCTCGTGAGACTAAATAGATTTCTAACATTATTTTTTTTAATTTGGATTTACTTGTGAATCGAATTTAAAAAAAATTAGTTAGCACCAGGGCTGTGTCACCCTTTCAATAGTGGGGTCAAATGACCCCATGAAGTTAAAAAAAATAAAAAATAAAAAACTAGTCCACTTATCTTGTTTAATTCAAGTTTGATCCATTATATTTTTTTTATAAAAAGAAACAATGATACATCCATTTTTTAAAGGAAGACAAATCAGCCCATTAATTTAAAATAAATTGGCTCAGACTCCAGAGTATTATCTATTAAAAAGCCTTGTACTCATTGCTCTATTAGAAAAAATAAAAATGTGGGACTTTAAAATACCATATTAAAAAAAATGCCAGCCTCTGGAACCCCTTATCAGCGGATTCGTTGATTACCCACACACGGGCTGATGCGTCGATCACTAACGGATGAACGGACGCGCCCACTATTATTGGTCATGTTCCCCATCTCCTCGATCATTCTAATGTGTTTTCATATATTTAATCATAGATTTTTAGAATTAAAATGAATTTGTGATCTTGCTAAAAAGTTGGTGGAAACAAAGAAACATCTCATATATACATTAGTCTATTTGCTTTTTTTAGGAATGAAAATCATCAATAGCTGAATGATTGTTTGGTCACATACATTGAAAAAAAACATATTCAATAATGTTGATAATGAAATTATCATACAACGATTTTAAAATATAAAATTTTGTTGAAGACAATTATAAAAGTTAATATATTGTAAATATTTGATGGCTTATTTTTTATTAATATAAGTTGTTACGTTTTCAAAAGAAAAATATATTTTTTATAACTATATGATAACAGTTGATCTTTTAAAAATTTTATAAAATTTATTCTTTTGAATGACCCCGTTGATAAAAATTCTTGGAGCCACCACTGGTTAGCACCTTATTTTCAAAAAAAATAAGTAATGATCAAATCCTGAGACCAATCTAAAAAAATAATTAAACTTTGAAAAAATCCACTAACACATTCTCTTTTTTTAAAAAGATCAAGAATCAAATATTGAAAGAAAAAAAAAAATTCTCTAATTTTTAATGCTTGTGGTGATCTTTACGTAAACTATACGTTTTTCTAGCATTTTTTTTTCTTCATCGCACGTGAGATTCAAGAAATATCTACACGCGTCGGACAAAGAGCAAGCCACGTGGCGTAAGACGCTAGAATCGATATAAGGAGTGGCGCGACTTCATTTGAGGGAGTAGTTGATTTTCTACACGTTTCCATTGGACCCCCTCTTTTAAACATTTTAGAGCTCTCTCACTCTCTCTCGCACTCTAAAGAAGTGAAGAGAGAGTAGTACTGTTCGATCAAAATCGAGGTGATCTCCAGCTCTCCAATCTCTTCTTCTTTTGTTATTTTTGTTGATTCATCTCTTGTGAATCTCTAATGCGCTTGAGATTTCAGTTTTTTTTTAAATCGGCATTTAAAATCTACGGTTCGTCAAGTGCTAAATGGAAGGCTGTTTTTGGTTCTTGAAGAATTCAATCGGCACACGATTGAGATTTCAGTTCATTTTTCCGTTCGCGGTATTTGAGATTTTTTTTAAAATGTTTTGTTGAAGGTTGGTAAAGTGTGAATTTGGTTGCGTTTTGGTTTGGTTCAATCAGGTTCAAGTGTATTTCATTGACACACTTTTTAAAAACAATAAAAAAAACTGATGTTTTTATTTGTTGATGTTTTTTTCTCTTTATGAAGTTCTTATAATATGATAAAAAAATTTAACGTTCAACTGGGTTTTCAAGATTGAAAATTGAGTTGGAAAATGTTAGACTCAGCCCGTTTCCAGGCCTAGATGGAATCTACGACCTTTTTATTTTTATTTTTAAAATAGTATAACTTATCTAATAAGGTATGAACTCTTATATAAAAAAAAGAAGTATATATTTTAATGAATTGAATGAATTCATTTACCCCCCGTTTGGGGTGGAGAATAAAGGGTGGACAGGGGAGAATACAGTAGAATAAGCCACAAACAGCTGTTTGTTTGACAAGAATAAACTTTGATAGTTATGTCTGGATAAGCTAGGATAAGGCTTGATAACTATTCTAATAAAATGGTGGAATTGCTTATCAGGGCTTATCTATGCCAATGAATAAAAATACAATTCTCTCTCATTTTAAAATATTTATCTCACCTAACACTCTCTGCACACATTCTAAAAACTGTCACATCTATCATATCACACTCATATCTCTTATACTTATTCCCAAACACAAATAATTTATGCAGGGGTATAATTGTCATTTAAAAAGTCATAAACTCTTATCCATCTCTTATCTACCACTTATCCTTATTTTATTCAAGGTGAACCAAACAACAAAAAGATCAATTTTACGTTTTCCAATGAGAATAACAGAAAAGACAACCAAACAAAAATTTACTTATTCAGCATGGATTGTTATCTATCCCAGTATAGCTATTAAGGGCAAATAATCTTATGTCACACCCCAAACGGAGGGTTAGAGAATGCGTGAAAATATATCTAATGAGTTACACACACACTTCATTATAGTGAGTGTAGGTGGCTAGCGAGGTATAAAGGGCTGTAAAATGGGCTAAGTTTGACAACGGTCATTTGAGTTTATTCTGATGCGATTAAATTATTAAACATCGACTTTGGATGAGTATATTAGTAGATAAATACATATTACAATTATTATCTGCCCTTTTTTAAGTATTTAATCTTTGGTATATATATTTATATATGATACAATTTCTTCAACGCATGATGATTTTTGTAAGTCTTTTGACTCATTTTATTATTAGATTCAAGCAACTTGAAGTGGTGTGTGAGTGGAGAACATGAGCAACACATTAGGAAATCATGGTTTGATCCGACAGACTACATGTTGGTCCACTGTAAAGAATAATCAAACCAAAACAGTGAAGGGCCATGCACATCCTGCATCCATTACGGATATATCAGGTCGTCAGAAGTGGAAATCACTTGTCACAAAGGAGTTTCTGGGGAGCAGTCTTAACACTGGTGGAACAAAATTATCTTGGCAATTGCCTCAGGGAGTTTATGTTGTTCCCTGCGCTGTATTGACTACAGATCCAGCATTCGAGGTGAATTTTCTTTTTAACCTTCTGCCCCATTCTTGAAACTGAGAGATTTAAACACATGCCTGAAGCACTGTATGACTATATTTACATCTTTTGCAACAAAGACTCAATTCCAGGTTTAAAATTATGTCTCGTACTTTGTGTCTGAAACGGGCACGCTTGCCCATCCCCTTAGCATATCACTTCATGCATAACTTACAGAACAAGACCTACAGACAAAATGTAAGAATCCAACCGAGGAAGAATAAAAACTATGAAGTTCATAGGCATCTATGGAAAAGTGAAATGAGGAAAATAATGAGAGGAGCAAGTACTGAAGCACCGATGATAACCCAAATAACAGAAATAGACCAAAAGAAAGCAAAAAAAAAAGAAAAAAAGATCAAAAGAGCATCAAAAGAAGTTTTGAAAAACAATCAATTGAAAGTAGTCAAAGAAAAAGTTAATCCATTACTAGTTGTATAAGTTTCTCGGATCATCTCTCCCCCATCCTAAATATGCTCCACAACAAGATGCATGAGATGTTGCAAAATAATTTCCTAGGCATAGATTGATTCAGGTGCCCATACCAGGTTTTATCCTATTAATTTTAAGTTAAATAGAGTGATAAGCAACAGGGGCATTACTATGCTTGTGCCAAGTGAAACTTTGCACACATTTACACCATTGCATGGCACATGTATGCACACACAGATTTTTGGATCTGTTATGGATTATGATATGAAATTGTTCGAATAGGCCACTGTTTTCCTTGCGGATGTGCATTATTGGTTGAAGAAGTAGGAATTGTTCGAACAGGCTAATGTTTTCCTTGTGTATGTACATTATTGGTTGAAGAAGTAGAAAACTTCTATCCCTATGATATGTTCTTACAAAACAGAACATTTGCCTTTTTTCTCTGCCAGAAAAACATGCTTTAATTATTGTTTTAATGTTCATTTGGTTTGCAGCTTGCAGGAAAATTCAATCTCGATGGAAATTCTCAGATACAGGTAGTGATATAACTGGACCCAAATTCAGAATGTTTTCAGTTTTATATAACATCTCAGACATTTTCTTCCCGACAGGTTGATGTCAGCAAACCTACTCCTGGTTCCCCATCCCAAGTTGATATCCAAGTTACAAATAGCACCGACTCCTTAATTCTCCATTGGGGTTTGAATCGTGGAAGAAACAAGTATGTTCATCATTTTTTGGGGAATTCCAACCGACTTTCCAGGTTCCATTTAATGATTTTTCTTCATTCATGTATTCTGTTTCAGGAACTGGACCCTTCCATCTCGCCATCCCGATGGAACAAAATTATACAAGAACAGAGCTCTCAGAAGTCCTTTCATGAAAGCAAGTTATCAGAACCATTTAATGACTGTTTATAGGATTACTTTAATTTGATTCATACTTTGACGTCGTACACTTTTTAAATCATGCATGTCATAAATATCGAAATATTGTAATTTTCTTTTCTTTTCCCCTTCATGTAGTCCGGTTCCAACTCGTTCTTGAGAATTGTGATTGATGATCCCGAAATAAGTGCCATAGAGTTTCTTGTACTTGATGAGTCACAGGATATATGGTGAGTCCCTCCAGTTATATTTCTGTTTGTCCTTTCATGAACATTTTCCTTCATTTCATTGTTTTTGGAATAAATGATATTCACTTTCGTGGTAGGTTCAAAGACAATGGCCAGAACTTCCGTGTGCAGTTGTCAGGAAATGGTGTTTCAAGTTCAGACGTGTCGGTTCCGGAGGATCTTGTGCAGATTCAAGCATTTCTAAGATGGGAAAGAAAAGGCAGACAAACATACACACCAGATCAACAAAAGGCTAGTGATTTGCGTTTTCTTTTGTGTGCCATTTGTATGATGACTGTCCCACAAGATTACAATTACTGAAGGTAGGCATTAGCAACCCAAATATATTTCTGAATGGGTTGAATATATTTTAACTTCTTCTAACATACAGCATCATCCATGTGCTGTAGTGAATATACCTCTATTTTCCATCCTCAAAGAAAATCCTCTATTTCTTCATGCTGATGCAACTTCGACCTCTTCATCAAAACATTGTCTCTAATACACGAGTGCAGTTTACATTAAGGGAATGATAAAACACCTCTTTGATGTGATGATACTGGGAAATTAGTCTTGTAGTCGGTTATAATTTACCATTTCTAGCCCATCCTTTACTAGAAGCCTTACAAGGTGGCTTCTGATCATTCTCTTCTAATGGAAGAAAAAGATACATGCAAATGGAAGTTCATGTATGTATCAGTGAATGAATGTGACGGCATATTCATGTCAGTCCACTAATTTCCAGTGAATAAATGCATGTATTTAGATGGGAAAATTCATTATCAGAAATTAGATTTGCTTCCTAGGTTTTATTCATTGGAGAAATTTTTATTCATTGGAGAAATTTTTTAATTTATGGGTGTCATTCTAAATTTCATTGGAGAAATTTTTTTAATGTATTTTATTCATTGGAGAAATTTTTTAATTTATGGGTGTCATTCTAAATTTCACCTGTTGACATATGTATAGCAACTTGTCTGGTTTAGTATAAGTTATTTGGTGTTGAACTGCTTTCAAATTAAGTTTTTCCATCCTCAATAGAACTAGTACAGTGTTGCATTGTCCTCTCGATGTTTTCCCTTGCGGAATCTCAACTTAGAGATGTTTCCTATTTTATTTGATGCAAACTATTTCTTTATGAGTTCTTGCAACATTAAATTTTTAAACTCGCTTCTGATTAAAACCATTTACATTTTTTTGGTTGTAAGTAATTATTATATGTCGTGTTTAAATTATTATTGTTGAGTAATTACATGGAATACTGTTTAATTTGTTTGATACTTCGTGGCACTTAATTAATGAGAGCCATGATATTTGGTTCTCCACTGTTAAGTTTGTTGCAGTTCCAAATGTTGATGCATATTCATATGTATTCCAGGAAGAGTATGAGGTGGCTCGGATTGAGTTGTTGGAGGAAATGGCAAGGGGTACTTCCCTGGAAGAGCTCCAAACAAAATTGATTGAATACACAGATGAAAGTAGGAAAAATGCCAAGGAGGTGCTTATTCCTGGATGCAAGATACCTGATGATCTAGTGCAAATACAGGCATATGTACGGTGGGAGAAAGCTGGGAAGCCCAATTATTCTACGGATAAACAACTTGTAAATTTCATTCTTCTTGGTTGAGAAACACGCAGTATCTTTTTCCTTTGTCTGAACTTTTCATAATACATGAATGTTCAAGACATCTTTTTAAATTTAATTCTAAATCTTGGATTTGCATTAATTGTCTAACAGTTGGAATTTGAGGAAGCTAGAGGAGAGCTGCAACTGGAGTTGGATAAGGGAACATCTCTTGATGAGATTCGAAAGAAGATCATTAAGGGAGATGTCCATACGAAAGTGTCCAGGCAGCTAAAGGCCAAAACATATTTCACGCCTGATAGAATTCAGCGAAAGAAACGAGACATTACGCAGTTTCTTAACAAATTTCCTTCTGCAATGTTAGAAAAGTCAGAAAACAAAGTTGCCGACACATTAAAAGCTCCCTCAGGTTTGGAACTTTGTTCAAAGGCAAGAGAAGAACAAGATGATGGATGCATTCTGAATAAGAAACTTTTCAGAATTGATGACAAGGAAATTCTGGTAAGGCATAACTTTTTCATGACATGTCAAGTATAGAAGATCGTTTTAATTGTGCTATTATAGATTGATGAGCTCACTCTCTAAATTTGAAGGTACTTATCACAAACCCACTTGGTAAGAGAAAAATTCTTGTGGCGACCGATCTGAATGGGCCATTGACACTTCACTGGGGTTTGTCAAAGAGGGCAGGAGAGTGGACGGTAACTTATCACATGCTTATTAAGTTTTCATCCATATTAAGTTGGGGATTAATTACCATGGCTTCCTTTCCGAGCACCCCTGTTATTATTGATATGGTTATATTTATATTTTCCAGGCACCGCCTTCAAACATACTGCCCTCAGGTTCTGTTTTACTAGACATGGCCTGTCAAACAACATTCACTATTGATCCTTTCTATGGGGTAGGTACCTTTATTATTGTTTCCATTTGTTTATGTAAGGGAAAAAAAAAATCTTGTGCATCAGTGTTGTTTCCATTTAAGATATTGACTCACCTTTGTCAATGAGGAATTGTGGATCACTGATTTTCCTTTCAAGTTTATTTTTGTAGATTTAAGAAAAATATTCTATGATTGGTTCGTTTACATCTTATTCAATGAAGGGGTGTTTCAATGTCTCTCCACAAAATTTTCAGGTACTAGCTGTTGATATTGAAGTTGATGAAGGAGATTCTGTGGGGATTCCATTTGTTCTCGTGGCCGGTGATCACTGGATAAAGAATAATGGCTCAGATTTCTATGTTGACTTTACTCATGTTATCAAGAAGGTACTGAATTTTTAAGTTCCACCTGTTCACACAAAACATTCCCATATTTCACTGTCACCATGTCTTGCTGCTTTATTTATTGAAGATTGATGGTGATGGAAGAGGTACTGCAAAGTCTGTGCTAGATAAAATAGCACAGATGGAAAGCGAGGCACAGAAATCTCTCATGCACAGGTCAGTATTAGCTTGCACCAGACCAGTTTAGTAATTTATATATCTGGTAAGACCTCCATTTGATGTATGGAGAAAATATCCTCTTTCTATAAACTGTCTTTGGTTTATACTTTATGTTTTCTCTTATAATTTTCATCTACTTCACTACTCATGATGGAAGGAACAATTAATTGTTTGCTCTCTTGTTTATCATACTATAGGTTCAACATTGCAGCAGATCTCATAGAGAAGTCTAGAGATGATGGAGAACTGGGTCTAGCAGGGATTTTTGTATGGATGCGATTCATGGCCACGAGGCAGCTCACATGGAATAAGAACTACAATGTGAAACCACGGTAGACATTCAATTAATTATCTTCCATAGATGGTCATATTGCATAAAACCTTGAGAAGATGAATATCTGACAAATTCTAGTTTCAGTAAGCACCGACTAGGAGAATTTGTAGGAGCCTTGTTGTTGATCATTTTGTTGAGGCTAAAGAAATCAATAGAGGTAGAAGATTAGCAAATTGCACAAAAATTGGAAGATGGATTGTCCCTTTCATTTGCCGGTTTAATTGAACCTTAGGCTGGTAGATAACCAATAACTGAAGTGCCTTTTTTTTTTTGAAGAAAAGGCAGGCATTCAGCCTCGATTTATTAAAATAAGAGAATGCCCAACAAAAGTGCAGTTGTGGTTAGAATGTGATATCATTAGTTCATTACTTGACCGCTGCTTAACCTTCCGGTGTGAAGAACCTGTCCTGACATGAATGTGGCATGCGGCCCTAGAGAGTATCAAGATTGCTATTCTACTCACAGCCCCTTACAGAAGGGGGAGACATCTCCCAAGCTCAAAAGTTAATCTAACATCAGAGTTTAAAACCCAAAGCATCATGAAGAGACTGGTTGCAAGACTTGATATTTTTTAGGCATATGTGTTGCCCATGTTTGTTCTTTTTCTTGACAACACTAGAACATATAAAAGTGCACTCTTACAATTAAACTGGTCATTCAAGTTGAGGCATTTATGATAAAGGCAAGGCTGCATAATGATATATTTTGCTGGCACTCCCCTCTATGACTAATGAATTTTTAAAAAATTAAAATAAGTGATGAAGGAGGTCTTCTTGTTAAGCTGCCCATGTATAGAAGAAAACAAATTCGGAAGAAAGTCATAACCTGAAATCTCCATCTCTGTTTTCTGACACACATGTACACTGGCAATGTGCACCATTAATCTATTCAACTGAGACTGTTCAGCAACTTGCACATGTGCATTACTTTTACTAACTAATTTATGGTTCTAACTATTATTGATCATATTATTCATGATGTGTATTTGTTTTACCATCCATGCTGTTCTGATTGCAGTGAGATCAGTAAAGCTCAGGACAGGCTTACAGGGTTGCTTCAGAATATATACAAAGCTTCTCCACAGTACAGGGAGATTTTGCGAATGATCATGTCAACTGTTGGCCGTGGTGGTGAAGGGGATGTTGGACAACGCATTCGTGATGAAATATTAGTGATACTGGTTCAATTCATATCCATCAGATTAACTTATTTAATCCTTTAGCATTCCCCGTGAAAAAGAGATTTGGAAGCTTAACAATATGAAGCATTAGTTTGATCATTATTTGTATTCCACAGAGAAGCAGTGATTGTAAAGGTGGAATGATGGAGGAATGGCATCAAAAGTTGCACAATAACACAAGCCCGGATGACGTTGTAATCTGTCAGGTAATTCATGAATTCTTCATGGTGTTCTTAATCATTTTTATATCTCAATGTAATTATCTTTTCTTTGACATTTCCAGGCTCTCTTGGATTACATAAATAGTGATTTTGACATAAGAAGTTACTGGAACACTTTAGAGTCAAACGGCATAACAAAAGAGCGTCTTTTAAGCTATGATCGAGCTATTCACTCCGAACCAAATTTCAGAAGGGATCAAAAGGGAAATCTATTGCGTGATTTGGGTAACTACATGAGGACTTTGAAGGTTAGTCTGAATAGTTTTTAAGGTCATGTCTCAGCACAGTGTAATAGTTTCTTGACCACATTTATGTCACATTTTTTACTTGATCATCTGAAAGGTGTTCTAATCCATGAGCTTCAAAGTATGAGCATCCTCTATATTTAAATGCAATGCCTTGTGGTCACTGGACACAACTAATGCTTGTGCACCAAAATAAAATGTGTTCTTTTCAAAACCAATGTAGCAGTTCAGCTGTACAAAATTGTGAAGGTGTGAGGCTGGCACCTCTCTCTATGAGGCTAGACATACAACTCAAAATGTGAGGTGTAAGATTTTTGAATTTTTGAATAGGGCTTAACAGGAAAATTGCTTTGGAGTTTGGTTTGAACATTAATGTCACTAAGATATGTTAATGCTGGTTAGTACTTGTTAGAAATCATGTTTTTTCCACAAGGAGACATGAACATTAGCCCCAAAAAACTGTCTATGAAAGATTAATTTCTACAGTGATTTTTTTTTCAATATATGTATTTTTTGTTGAAAAAAATGGAAAGTGTCAGTGTAATGGAGTTAGAGTCAATTACGACAAAGTACACATATTATCCAAACTCACATGTTCTAGCGACAATAATTTTTGTAGATGTTCAATAATGCATGTCATCAAGAATTTAAAAGCCAATTGGTTTTAATATATTGGATTTCAGTGTGTGGATCATATTTAGGATACTAGATTTTTGTTTGGTTGATTTTCTGGTGATTGGTGTTCTCCCAAATTTTTTGTCTACCAAACTTCTCATTTTTTTTTGATTGGTAAGCTTCTCATTTTGTTGAAATTAAAAATACACGGCAGTGCAGTTGCATAAAAATTGTTCGTGTCTAATGTGACCCTTGGTTATGGAGACATGCCTGTATATCTGTCAATCTACATATGATAGATGTATCATGTATTACTGCAATTTATTCTCGATCATGTCTATATGAACACACGAAACTGATGTCTATATGAACACACGAAACTGTCTATGTTCCTCATTATCATGATTGTTTTTTTTTGTCAATGCTTTTTGAAGTCTTTTTCCCGTGGTATGAAAATTCTCTTCCTTTTATGTATTATTTTTATACATCACTGGGGATTTGTTATTATTCATACTTTTCTTTTTGTGAGTTATTGTTTAGGCAGTTCATTCAGGTGCAGATCTTGAGTCTGCTATTTCAACTTGCATGGGTTATAAGTCCGAGGTAACTTGTGTTATCAATATCTTAAAGTATACTTGCCTTCCTAGAATTTATTGGAACTACTACTATCCTGCAGGGTCAAGGTTTTATGGTTGGAGTTCGGATAAATCCCATTAAAGGGTTGCCATCTGGGTTTCCGGTAATTATTATTTAGAACTTGAACTCTTCCAAAAGAACCATGAAGGGATTCACCATTGTCTTGATTTATGTAAATGTTTCATCATCTGAAACAGGAATTGCTGCAATTTATTTTCGATCATGTGGAAGATAAGGATGTAGAACCATTGCTCGAGGTAAGCAAACCAACTGTGGAAGCATCTGTTTGTTAATTTTGTAGAGATGCCTGGTCCTCCATAGTCTGGTCCAAAAGCTGCATCGTTAAATTTCCCAAATGTGCAGGGTCTCCTGGAGGCACGTGTAGAACTTAGGCCTTTGCTTTCGACTTCTCATGATAGATTGAGAGATCTCATCTTTCTGGATATTGCTCTTGATTCCACAGTCAGAACAGTCATTGAAAGAGGATATGAGGACCTCAATAATGCTACACCGCAGGTGCTTAATGTGTCATCTTATTCTATTAATGAACTATTGCTATTGTTCTTCCCTATCGGAGATCAATCATTTATCAGGTTTTCTTGATATCAACTTTGCATCGACTCGTAGGACTAATAGGTCTTGTCTTTTTATTTTTTTCAATGTAGAAAATTTTGTATTTCATCACCCTTGTTCTCGGAAATCTTGCACTTTCATCAGACGATAACGAGGATCTAATCTACTGTCTAAAGGTATCTACAGTGACATTCTTTTACTTTAGAAGATTTCTAAAATTAGGAAAACTTGATATAGAACAGTTACCATTCTCCAATATATGCTAAATTAATTTGCTAAATTAATTCTCATGCTCAGTTGAATTCCTGGCAATTCAAAGAAATTCCTTTGGAGAAATAAATATTTTATGAAGTTTTTTATCGAATCTGACGTGCCTATTTTATGAAGGGATGGAATCAGGCCCTGGATATGTCCACGCGTAACGATGACCAGTGGGCATTATATGCAAAATCATGTCTTGATAGGGCCCGACTTGCCTTGTCAAGCAAGGCGGATCACTACCTAGATATTCTGCAGCCTTCTGCAGAATATCTAGGATCGATGCTTGGAGTTGAACAATGGGCGGTATGTCATCTGGGGCCATTTATGAAGCTTATGACCTCATTTAGCTTGGAATCTTCTTTTTACTTGCACCTATGACACAGGTTGATATATTTACTGAAGAAATTATCCGTGCGGGTTCAGCTGCTTCCTTGTCGGTTCTTCTTAATCGATTTGACCCTATTCTTCGGAAGGTGGCTCACTTGGGCAGGTCGGTCAAATTTCACAATTAAAAATCACAATAACTGCAAACACTGATTTTCATGAAAGTAGACTTCATTCAACATTGATTTCATTCAACGTCAATGCCTTGCACTTGCTTAAAGATTTGTTAGAATGACATCAAAATAAATGATTGATCTTGCACACATTTTGATGCATTCTATGCTAATTGAAACAGTTGGCAGGTCATTAGTCCAGTTGAAGTTGCTGGATATGTTGTCACAGTAGATGAATTAGTTTCTGTCCAGAACAAATCTTATGAGCAGCCAACTATTTTAGTTGCAAGAAGAGTAAGTGGTGAGGAAGAGATTCCAGGTGGTACAGTTGCTGTACTGACGCCTGACATGCCAGATGTTCTATCTCATGTCTCTGTGCGAGCCAGAAACTGCAAGGTGATTATTTATATTTATCATCTGTTTCATTTCCTGTTTGTAAGTTGACTATCTTCATCTTAAAGAATATTAATAGCATTTGATTTCCTTCTTATCGGGCAGGTTTGCTTTGCCACGTGCTTTGACTCCAACATTCTGGCGGACCTCCAAAGAAATGAAGGAAAGTTGATTTGCCTGAAACCTACTTCCGCAGATATAATTTATAGGTATCTTTTTTTTGTTTTGCATGTGCATCAGCGTAGTATTGTTTATCAGCAACAATGTGGGTTTCACTCATCTCATTCTCTTTTGGCAATTGGTAAAGGTCGCCCCAACTTATTGGGAAAGTCAACATGCTTAATATTGTTGATGTACTTGTCTCATCAATAGATTTTTAAAGAAAGCCCTTTCTATTTTCTTCCATTTCCCCCACTAATATTTTGTGTTTTGCTTCGTATCAACCACTAGAATAGAAAATTCATATTCCTTATTTCTAAATGTAGTGAGATAAAGGAAAGCGAATTGCAAAACGTGAAAGATGATGGGTCTTTGCTACCGTTACATCTGGTTAAGAAACATTTCAGTGGTACATATGCTATATCAGCTGAAGATTTCACCAGTGAAATGGTTAGTTCTATATTTTCATATAGTTTCAATGGAGATTCTTCTACTTTGTATTTTGTATTGGCAAGTGCTTTTATCCTTGCTATAACTATTTTGTCTATAATATGACAAGTGTTTCTCTGAAAGTAAGCAAATGGTTTCATTTCCTCAAAAAGGAAAAGAAAAGAAACAATGGTTTTCTTTTCTCTATAATCTTTCAGAAATTTGATCTGTGTATTATAATATAGCCTTTGTTGCAATTTTAATGGTTACAGGTCGGAGCTAAATCTCGCAATATTGCATACCTGAAAGGAAAAGTGCCATCCTGGGTCGGAATTCCAACATCAGTTGCCCTGCCATTCGGAGTCTTTGAGAAGGTTCTGTCAGATAGTTCAAACCAGGTATCACTTGGAACTGTAGGAGTTCAACCTGAAACAATCATTGTCAAACCGCAAGAACCATGCACACATTCATGCATGTGTATTTAGACAATATGCATTGGGTGTCTCTCATATAAACTTTTATTTGAGGGTAATTATTTGTGCCAATTGTCATTCCATGTAACCTGAGTTCCATGTAATCTGATTAAATTTTATTATATTTTAGTTCATCTAACATTAGTTGATGTTTTTAAAGTTATGTAATAGGAACAGGTGTGTATATATTTTTCATGATATAAAATTGTAAAAATGCCAGTGGTTGCTCTTCATAATTATATGCATGCATTACCTAAGGAACTATTTCTTAGAATGAATACATCATCCTGTGTTTGCATTCACATTGGCATTTTATATAGTCAGTCGTGCGTAAAGGGAAGTACTAATTTTATATGAAGAGAAATCTCACTTTCTTTTGTGAGGATCCATTTTGTACGCTTGCTCATTTCAAAATCATTTGTACACTTTCCACATTTTTTTAAAGTTAAAATACTGATCATCTGATTTTCAGGTTGTGGCTGACAAATTGAAGACCCTGAAGAAAAAATTGGGCGAAGAAGATTTTGGTGCTCTTAATGAGATCCGGAAAACCGTTCTGGAGCTTGTAGCACCACCACAATTGGTATGCCTGCCCTGAAATTAGGAGTGACAACCTTTTAATGGTGCATAAGCTATAAGAAATACCTTTAGATATGAGGCTGAAATATTCAAAGTGCGCTTTGGTTGAAACTGACCTTGTACTTTAGCCTGTGATGATTCCGAATGGACTTGCATGTCACATAGATAAAATGTTTGCCTTCTGTTTTACATCATTTTTATTACATTCTCTCTAATCATTTAACAGATGTGTGATCAATTTTGGTAACAAATTAATTCAGGAGTTAATGCTTTCAATGCCACAGATGTCACCATGAAATATTTCATCTTTAAAAAAAGAGTTGTGATATGTCTCTTTAAAATCGGTGGAGCTGTACCATGTCATCTTTTTGTCCTGTTAGTGTTTTTATCAATCACACAATTGAGAAATATTCCATTCAACATCTTTTCTTGTGAAATGAGGATTGCTTCTATTAGGTGCAAGAGCTGAAAGAGAAAATGCAGCATTCGGGAATGCCATGGCCTGGTGATGAAGGGACACATCGATGGGAACAAGCATGGATGTCGATAAAGAAGGTGCAAATAAGTTGTATTGAATGCATAAACTTTTCCTGGCCTTTTTTGCTTTCTGTGCTCCTTAATATAATCAAGAGTAGTGTTGGAGTAGAATTTCCAAAGCCCGTTGTTATGCCTTTTATACATTTGGGAAAAATGTTTACCTTAATATCATAAGAGGTACCATCGTCTCCCTCTCTTTCTCTCTTCATCGGTACGTCATCACCCGAAGTATGAAGTCAAATTGTGGAGTGCATTGAATAAAAGTATCTTAACTTCGGATAAATGCTATTTCTGTATTCAGGGATGGAACCAGAATGTTCATATAGGGCACTCGATTATAATACATTGTTTATCTTTTTTGTTGTTGATACTTTTGTTTTTTTTTTTTTTTTTGGGGGGGGGGTTGCATATTCAAGTGGGAGCAAGTATGGGTACTACATCTTCAAAGTGATTGTTTTGTGAAAATCTGAGTGGAGTGAGGTGTGTCTGTGATCATACACATGACATTTGGAAAGCTCTTATTATGCTGCTTATGTGATCATCCGGTTCTCCAGGTCTGGGCTTCAAAGTGGAATGAAAGAGCATATTTCAGTACCCGTAAAGTCAAAATAGATCATGAATACCTTTGCATGGCTGTGCTAGTTCAAGAAATCATCAGCCCTGACTACGCGTTTGTCATCCATACCACAAATCCATCATCTGGAGATTCATCAGAGATATATGCTGAGGTACCACTGTTCTTCTGATATAAAGCCATAATTCGTTTTTTTTGTATGTCACATGTTCACTCTCACTTTATTTACTTACAGGTCGTGAACGGACTTGGAGAAACACTTGTCGGAGCTTGTCCAGGTCGTGCACTGAGCTTTGTCTGTAAGAAGAATAATCTGGACTCTCCCAAGGTCAATATATTATAATCCCATGGCATTAAAATATTCATAGATCTGACCTTGATGATTTGTAGTCCTTATGAGTTCATATATTTGGAATATCACTTATTACAGATATTGGGTTACCCTAGCAAACCTATTGGCCTCTTCATAAGGCAGTCAATCATCTTCAGATCTGATTCCAATGGTGAAGACCTAGAAGGTTATGCAGGTGCCGGACTTTATGACAGGTTAGTCCTCTTGTGCTCTGTATGAGTTCATTCATGACTATTCAAACATGCTTCACTAAAAACTTAAGATTAGCACCAGAAATTAATAATAATTGTATTCAGTGCACACGCACAAGCATATTGGGCTGCTTGTTTTCTGGAAGTTTTTCGGTTTAAGTGGATATCATATCTCAGTGCAAAGCTTGCTAGAATGCCCTTATTTAGTTACAATAGGCTTGATTTAAATAAATACATGAACGATCAAATTTTAACAGGAGTTGAATAATTTAAGATCATAGAATATTGTCCTCTAATGTTTGATCAAGCATCATGAAACCCTGTGAACTTCATAGTTTTACAAAACACTGAATTGCTCATGAAATACCAGAATATGGATGGATCTGTAAGTTGCTTCATTTGACTGTTATCTGTTGCCCTGCATTTTTATTTTATTTCTTCAGTGTGCCGATGGACGAAGATGAGAAGGTTGTGCTCGATTATTCGACGGATCGTCTGATCAATGACGCCAGCTTCCGCAAATCAATTCTCTCCAGCATTGCACGTGCTGGGAGTGCGATAGAGGATCTCTACGGATCGCCACAAGATATTGAAGGGGTTGTGAAGGACGGGAAGATTTTTGTTGTCCAGACCAGACCCCAGGTGTGATTCATTCTCATGTAATATCCATCCATTCAGACCAGCTTAAAAATAAAATAAAATAAAATCATAGAGCATCAGAACATCCAACAAAAAATTTCAACGCGTACTTCGGAGAAAATTATGATGGATGCACAATAAGGTTGCCTCTGATTCTTGCTGGGAATATGGAGCTCAAATAACATGGATCTGTTGCATTAGTTTTTGTTGGCAGTATAATATAGATTCCTGTAAAAAACCTTCATATTATTTTTATTGATAGAAGTATGGCCTCGCATAGCACGAGCCTTTAGATTGATCACAGTAAAATAAAAGCTTGTTATAATGTGCATCCTTGGAGGCTTGGACCATAATTTTCAGGATACAGTTCTGCTTGTATTGTATGCAATCCAGTAGTGGAGGTCCTTATGTTATATTTTGTAGTCCAAATCTTGTTTCAAGAGAATTCTCAACAAGGAAAGAATAATCTCAACAAGAGAATTCACTTTGAGCCTACGCCTTTTTTAATATAAGAGTGCTCGTCTAACGTTTATTTTTAAAAAATAAAAATAATAATGTTAAGGACAATCCGCCGGCAGATGATTTATATGTTTTGATTTTTTAAAATATTAAATATCGTCTAATGATGTATATGTTTTAATAAAAAATGTATATTTGTTCCATAACGAATTAAATGAGCTCATTTTTAACAAATGTAAATTAAGAGGGTATACACCTCAGTGATCTCACCTAAGAAGTAAGTGAGTTATATATCTCGTTGGATGACTATGAAAGAATATTGATTGTTTACGGCACTGTCAATGTGAACTACATGTAACAATACTTAGGAAATAATAATATATGTGTAATATGAAAATGTAAGAAACAGTATAAGCACCCCGATAGATGCTGATATGCCTTATTTTTTTAAGCATTTCTTTTGGATGTCATTTTTACCATTTTCGTCAAGATTCCATTATTTGAACATTGAAGTCTCCTAATCCAGATGAGATCCTATCAGTTTTTCATAGTTTAGGGTTAAACATGAGATGTGACATATATAGAACTCACATGTTAAACATGAGATGTGACTTGTGGATTGATGAGAACTTATCCATCCCATTCCCCTTCAACTCCCCTAAGTTGGCTAAGGGTGCGTTTGGTTGCGCGATTGCGTTGCGATTGCGATTGCAGGAAGCTGCGTTTGCAATCGTGCAACCAAACAGTTTTGTAATCGCAGTTTTAAATCCAGCGATTGCAGGCAAATAGTGCCCAAAAGCTGCGATTTTAAAAAGCTGAGAAAGTGAGCTTCCTGCAGAATCAGATTTGCAATCGCAGATTCCTGCAGAATCAATTTTGCAATCGCGCGACCAAACGCACCCTAAGTATTTAAACAAGCAAGTAAATTCAATTAAGGCAAACAATAATAATACATTAATACCCTACACGATGACTATCCAGAGAAGTATAAATATACCCACCGAAAAAAAAACAAGTATAAATATTGTCACAAGCATTCTCGAAGAAACCAAACACAAAATACTTTTATCAACCATAGAAAAGAAAGGAAAATTTGTATTGATGAATCACTTCTCAACAAGGTAATGTTTCCTTTAAAAAAAAAAAAATTCATGTCAGAACATCTCCAATCCTATACTCAAATATTTATTCAAACTTAAATTTAAATAAAAAACACTCAAAATCCTCTACAACCATTTACCCATACCCATACCCATACCCATACCAAATCAAGCTTTTACTCAAAGTTTTACCCAAATAAAGGGAGATTCAAATCTTTACCCAAATTTTTAACATTTTATTCCTTTATCTCCACATTTTCTTCTAATGTGACATTTTTTTCCACCTTTAATCTAATTATATTAGATGTTCGGGAAAAAAACTTTGAAAATGTTTATAGAAAATAATTAGAAGATATGAAATTTTTAAAAGATTTGAATAAAACACAAAATGATGGTTGGAGACATATCATATCAAATCAAGCTTTTACTCAAATTTTAAGTGAAATTTGAATATATGTTTGAGTAAGGGTTGGAGATAACACTCGCTACAGTCACTCTCAAAGCATGTCCAGTTAAAAGAATGTATTTACAAAAAAAGGTGGTGTCCATTTCAATCTGAAACATACTAGTATTGGTATTAACAGGTTGTGACTGGCTGAATTCCTTCATTGACTGCTTGGTAGCACTGAAGACTGCACAAAGGGAGATTAGATTTGGAATCCCTGTATTTGTACGTATTTGTACAAGTAAGTCTTGCACATCTCTCTCTAGGCAGGGGATACCTAATATACAATACACAAAAAAAAAAAAAAAAAAAAAAAAATCGATCAGAGATTTTCAAACTTTCACATAAAATGCAACCTAGAAAACAGGATGGTCTGACTCGAGGAAAAAAGTACTCAGAGATAAAAACAAGTATGATCTCTAATATAAAAAAAGCATATCAGATGGATACATTGCAAATGGGTTATAGGGTTATAATGTGGTCCAGTGAGAGGTCCCAAGAATAAAATGTAGAGAATGAAATATGGAAACATACATTAAAAAAAAAAATTTAACTACACTCTTCACAAATTTAAAACCAAACCATAGGGCATGATGAAAGCCAGGCATAAAATGGCATCAATTTTTATGGACCCTTTTGGATTCCTTTGAGATGTGACCGATAGCTGAACCTATTTTTGATGGGATAATCATTGTTATTTCTGTTTGTTAACTGAATCATTTCAAAGTTTTAGATACAGCAACAAATTTTAACCATACTAGAGTAGTCAACAAAGTTTATAGGACCTAACAAAAAAAAAATATAAAATTTCAAGGATTCCATGTATAACCATAAGCAGCAACAATCCAGCATGTGTAGCAAAGGGTAACAAACCTGCATGTTGAAGGCACAAATAAGCGTTGAAGCTCACTTTCTTCAGAGAATGACACTATGGTTCCAGTTGGCCCCATGATCCACCGTATGGTATTAAACTGTAGAGGCTTTCTAGCTTTATCCTGGATGCACAATAATAAAATGGATGAACGAAGTAATTTGGCATGTCAACATTAATTTTCCGGCTTCAGAGATGCAGGTATTCAATATTACCTGTTCCATTTGAGTCTGTCCTTGATGGAATAATCATTGTTATTTCTGTTTCTGAATGCTGGGAATTGTAGGAATGAATTTTTTTCTTCTTGTATAATCACATCCATTCTTACTATTGTCCTGGAAAAATAAGTTCATCTGGTGAGTGGAAATTTCCAAAATGAAGTTCTCTAAAAGAAAAGTGAATCTTTAAATTCATTGAGGTCACAAACAACAAGTTTTTTTTCTTCTTCTGATCTATGGTATATAAGCAACCATTGATCTTCCTCAAGTTGAATCATGCTTTAATAAGACTGAAAAACTAGGAAGAAATACACACCAAGAGAACTTTTTCACATCCAAACCAATCATGAACAGCTTAAGTATTATATCTTAATGCATTGGAGAACAGAATATAGTGTATAAAACAAAGTTCCTCTTGCAAAGGCTTACCTTGGTGACACCAATTTCCTGGGTCAAATGTCCATCAGTTTGGTGACCAAGCTTTGGATATGCTTCAGAAAAATCATTCACAATTGTTTTATCAGATAGTACATTATTGACCTCTAATGAATTTGAACAAACATCCACTTGAGACTGCCCAAACATTTGGCAATTAATATTTCTCCGACCCAATCCTTTGCCTACTTCAAGAGCTACATCTGTAATTCCCTTCGCATTTTGCATCTCTGACTGATCTCTATGAGTGAATACACTTGGTTTAAGAGGATGAGAAAGAACCGCTTCACCGACTCTTGTATGCAAAACCCTTGTGCGTTTCCTTCTAGCAAAAATGAATGTTGAATTTCTTCTCTCCTGGTTTTCCAACTTATTAACATCCATTTCTCTCTTAATTGCTACCTCTTTCTTCGAGTCTTTCCCGCCTTTAAGATCTCTATCTTGAGCACTTCCACTTCTATTGCTAATCTGTTTCCTAGCTGTAACATCTCTGATAGTTTTGCTTCTGCTTCCACCATCAAATGTGTCCCTCTTCTTCACACGCCGACCAACCCCAACTTCACTGGTGGGAACCCTCCTTGGAATCCCTAAACCCTTTATTTTTAAATGGAAGAACCTCCCTCAGAAGGAAAAGACGTTAATGGCAGTCCAACATCAAGATCAAAATTTCTAAGAAATGAAGCGACAACCCTGTTTGGGGTTTCCTCAAAGAACCTTCCCGGGCTTCTTGGCAACCTTCATAATATCAGAATGTGATCTTCAAGACCCAAGATTAATCTTAAACCTTACATAAATTCAAATTAAATTTTTTTTTTTTATCAGAGTGGACTCACCGAAACACATTTGAGTCCAAAACAAACAATGACAGAATGTCTTCTTGCACCAAATTCAATGTTTTGTCGAAACCCTAGAAATTCTGTTGCTTGATCGAAATCTTTAAAAGGCAAATTTCCAACTTCAGACACTAACAAGAATAAGAAACTGTAATCAAGAAAAACAGACGTCGAAAAAAAGAGAAAAGAAGGACGAAATCACACACAGCAATGTTTTCGATGCAGAGAAAGACATGTAAGAGGGGAAGCGACCGAGAGCGCACCTACGACGAGGATCACTTCGGCGAATCACTGCCTCGGGATTCGAGGATCGGATGCGGTGACTTCAGAAGGTGGAGGAGGCGGCGAAGAAGATGAAGAGGTGGCAGAGGAGAAGATGAAGAGGTGGCAGAGGAGACGATGTGGTGGTGGCGATGTTTGGCGTGGTTTTATCATATATAGTTATGTCTCTTCCCTCGCTTTCTTTCCCGCCCAATCGGTTCGGCGAGGCTTTTCACACGTTTTTTCCGTAGAGGGTTAAAGAAATTTACATCTTGCAAACAAGAATAATTTCATATAAGTTCCTATAATAGTTTGAACAGACATATGAGTCATTAAAAAAATTCACAAAAACTTAATTATCATTCTCGAATTAAATTATCATTTAAATTTGACAGAATATTTTATCACTATGTAATTGTGTAAAAAAACATTATAGTTTTTATAAACAATCATAAAAATAAATTAGTCTATAAGATCAAATTATCCTTGTAAATTTTTTTATGTTTATTCATTTTCATTGAGGTATTATTGTTTGAAAATGGTTAAAAATTTGATGATAATTTAATCATTTTATGATTGTAAGTTAAAATTAAGTATGGTAGGTCGAGTTATGATTAAATTTTATTGAAATTAGAAATGTATATAAGTTTTTGTAAATTTTTAAGGACTTGTACATCTGCACCAACTTTAATAAGGACTTATATGAGATTACTCAAGTTTGCGAGTACTTGGATGTCTTCAACCAGGAATGTATAATAACGTGCACTCTTGATGAGATCTTTGAATCGAATGGCTGTGATTTGAGGTGAAGACATCGAGGGTGTGGACTGATGGGCCATTGGGCCTAGCCCATCAATAGCCTATATCGAATGGAAGCTCTATTATCTCTCCACTCACTGTAATGGGATATCTATCATGTTAAATTTTTTCACATTTTCAATAAATGATATAATTTAATTTATTGAAGTATATATTTAACATTTTAAACAATCACATATCTTCTTAAATGAGATATATGATTTAAAAAATAAAATAAAAAACATACGATCTGCGTTTCGAACAATAAAATGAATTGTGTATAACATTTCCATATTGAATGAGCGTTGCTTTATTCAATGAAGAGGAAATACATTCATTAAATGAAATATGTGATTTATTTTATTGTATCGAGGGATATATATAATTCATTTGAGTACATTGCTTCTCTAACATCATCCATAAAAAGAGCGCCCACACAAAATTCTCTTATTCCTCTTTCACCCTAATTGGGTGAATTCATTCTTCCCAATCAAATGGGGGAGCAATACATTCCAAAACAACACTAGTCCATTTTTATTCCATAAATCAAGAATATTACAACCATTGACGTAGAAAACAAAGAAGCAATTGAATTCATATTTCAACTCCTCCTAAATAAGGGAGCACAACCCCACAACTCTACAAGTTCAACACCTTCATCTTCTTCTCCTTGGTGAAGGCATCCCACTCGATGGGCTTGCGAGTGGATCCATCATAGATAATGTGTTTTGGTAGCTTTTTCCCATGTGTGAGGAATGTCCCACCAGTTGCCACAGCCTTGCATACGGCAGTTGCTTCATATCCATCGCTGAAGCTCAAGCCTACTGTGGGACTCAGTTCGCTCACAAGCCGCTTCATGTACCTATTTATAGGGTAAAGTGTAGGCATTTTAACAACAGGGAGGGGAAAGAAAGTATATTTATATTTATAGATACATCATTGTCCTGATTTTCTATCCTGATAAGTTGTGCTCCCTCGAAAAGCTATCATGTTATCTTATGAAAAGAAGGCTAACTTGTTCTTACTGTTGTATTAATGGAATCAGTGACATCTTTGACTATATTGGGTGGGTGGGTACAATAAACATCAGTTTATATGACATTAAAGACTACATGAACAAAGAATGTGAATAATAGCCCAGTGAACTTTCAAATTTACATGAGCCATTATAAAAGCTAATTTCTTCATCCATTTTCCAACACACCAGCCAAATTCCTTTGCTGCCATGAAAAAATTGTGGACAATGTTTTTTCTAAACATTACACTAGCAATCTTTTAGCAAGCTCCCAACGTGTTCATATCCCTCATTTACTACATGAGCTCCAAAACAAGGGTTTGGATTATACAAGTGTCAGCTACCATCATCTTCTATCACATTGTCAATCCATAGTAATTACTATAAAACATGGTATATAATAAATCTGAATGTCCACACTCTAAAATGACCACACACTCACACAATATTCCTTAGTTTTAAGTTTAATCATCTATCAAATATACATTCCTAACCTGTAAGATAAATCCCCTTCACAAGCAACCCTGAATGCGGAATGTTAACAAGCATTTGATGAAAAAAGAATACCAAGTCTATTTCTTGATATTCTAGGTGAATGCTTCATATGACCCAACAAATTTTCACATACACTATGCTCTTGGAGAATTATAAAAGCTTTCTATCAGGTAGTTTCCAAGAAACAAATACGTTAAAAATGCTCTACAAATCATGGCAAAGGGTCCTTCTGGTTCTAGCAAGATCATCTACATATCATCTTCATAGAGAGTTTCGAATAAATTTTTTCCCTATATATAAAAAAATATGTTCTATCAATTACTCAATGCAGCTAACATGCTGAGAAGTAGATTCATAAACAAAATTGGCTTACTATCCACAAATGTTTCGACACCCAATCATAAAATGCTAATGCACTGAAAGCTAACACATTTAGTGGCCCACAGAGTATAAAAAAAATCTCACCATGTCTTTCTGTAGATTTCCGGGACGACTATGTCCCCTCCGAGCGCCTTCAGCTCCTGGATCATCTCCAGGTTCCTAGCCTTATCTTCGATAATGATGATCGTCTGGAGCTTCCGCTCCTTCGCCGCTTCGATCAAGGCTCTTCCGATGTCACTGTCCCCACAATTCTACACCAAAGTCCCCCCTTCCAGAGCAAATTTTCCCAAAGCAATCATTGAATCGAAAACATCAGGTATTCAAAACCCTAGAGATTCAGAAATCTAAAATGCCTAAAAGTTGTGATTTTCTCGGACGTTTTGAATGGCAGAGTAAAAAAGTTTTGATCTTTACAGATTGATCATCAAAAATGAAGCTTTAGAAACCCTAAAAAGATCGAAGATCAGGGTTTTGATTACCAGGTTGGAGAGAGAGGGAATTGAGAAGGGATGCCACCACCTTCTACAAAGGAGAGTTTGAGCTCGACAGGGCTCTGAATCCATGACCCGTGTAGTTGCGCAGTTGGGGCGGATTCCGCTTTTGAAAAGCTGAAAAGTTTAAATCATGCAGCTAAACGGGACAAATTAATTCAGAATGAGAAGTTGAATTCTTTTTAATTTTTGCCTCATATGTTTTGAAAAGCATAGAAACATTTCGTGGGAATCGATTTTTTGAATTAAAAAGCAACTTTCTCTGCCAAACATCAACTTCTTTCAAATATTAATTTTTGAATTAAAAAAATATCCCAATAAAAGTCAATGTCAAAATCATCTTAAAAAGCAGCTTTATTCCAAAAGCTACTTTTCAATCTGTGTTTCCATACAGACGATTAAACTAGTCTTAGACAAAGCAACAGATCGGCGAATCGATTGCATCTCTCTCTCTCTCTGGGTGATTATCCGCGCATCCAAATAGCCTTCATTCTTTGTATTAGTTGGTCACCTAATACAGTGTGTACACCTGTTAACCTACATGTTTCATTCGAGAATCAAATTATTATAAGATTTATGACTATTTTAATATAAACAAAGGTAAAATGATTTTAGCTTGATTGTTTTTTGAATTATTTTCATTACTAAACGTAATATTAAAGTTTTTAATGTTTGGATAAAATGTGAATAAAGTATGGATAAAGATTTATAAAATATGAATAAGGTGTGAATTTCTACACTCTAAAGTCTAAGATGACAGTTGATTCATAAAAGTTAATGACAGTTGATTTGACAATGGACCCATATATTTTTTTGGGTTAAATAACATTGAATAATTTAATTTCAGATGTTGGCTGAAATCCATATACCACTTTAAACCAGTTAATTATGACATACATATTATCATTTATTCCCCTTATCCAAACATCTATCTTGAGACTATTTTGACTAATTCTCATTTATTCCATACCTATTCTCGAATCAAATTCTTTTGGGTTGAATAACTTAAAATAACTTAATTCTAAGGGTTTACTGAAAACCATGTACCATTTTATATTATCCTCTGCTACCAAAAAAAATTATATGAACTCGTAATTCAGTGAAATATTTTTTTATAAGTGCTCCTTTATATAAGTATATATATTCTAAAATAAAATTTCAACAGTGTGTTGAAAATTTGAAATTGATGATGAGAATCACATTTTCCATCTGTTAATCAGGAAATGCTATTTATTTGGTGAGAAAAGATCTAATAGCAATTTTTTTAATAATGAACCAATCATGAAAATGAGAATAATCTATGCCAAAAATGATAGAATAAAATACTCTAATTGCTCATATAATATTATTTTAGGTAGCATTTTTAAAAAAATTAGATAGTTTTTGAACATTTTGTCTTGGAGAAATTAATTAGGAGTCCTGAGGATACCCATCTATTAACCATTAGTCCTTAGATTGTTTTAAATTTTCTTTAAGTCCTCCAACACCTGAATCTATTATGTTTGGATCTTTCTCACTAACAGTCCACTAATAGACGTTGGAATTGAAATTCCTATTCTACCCTCCCATTTAAACACTCATCTCGACCCCTCTCTCTCCCTTAGGCACTGTGTTTGGTCTTCTTCTACTACTTTTTTTTGTTAAAAAAGTAGTAGAAGAAGAGGTGTGTGGGTTAAAAGGGATGTGAATGAAGTATTTTAAAGTGGAGGGATGACTCTTAAGATAAGAATTGATTCAAAGGAGGAGAAGAATCCCACCTTTTGGAAGAGTTTCTTATTAAGGGGCCGTTTGGTTCAGCGAAAAGCTGATTTTAAGTCCTGATTCATAAGTGCAGATTATATAAGTTTTGATAAGTTTTAATCAGTTCAGAAGAAAAAAATGTTTGGTTCAGCGAAAATTATAAGCACTTATGAAAATAAGTGTGTTTGGTTCAGTACTAAAGAGTAGAGCTTATGTTAAGGGTGTTTTGGTCCATTTAATAAGTGCTGAATGTAATTTGATGTTTGATTGAAAATTTGATTATTTGCTTATTTTTTCTATTTATTAAAAAAAGATATTTTGATATATGTTTCTTTAATAAATTATTAGATACTGCACTTTAAAGACTTGTTAGAAAATAATCACGAGCCTATATAGATTATATTAAAAAAAAAGACATGGCTCTTAGCTGATTTTTATGATGCGGTAAATATTTTATTTATCTTGATTTCCAACACGAATCTTTTGAGGATACATGACCTGTGCTAGTCTCTCATCATCTTTGTATATATATAAAGGCATTCCTTTAAATTTTAAATTATTTTAGAGATTCCAATTCACAGTTCCATACTTCTTCCCCTATTTATTTATTGTGAGACTACTGTCTTTTGCCACTCTTGTGTTAATAATTTGATAATCTTAGAGCGACTCCAACCGATCGCCAAAACAATATAATAGAGCTTATTTGGCCTCCAACCGTTCTCAACAAAGGCCCTCTATTTTGAAGGCCCTCAAGTGAGACTCCATATTTGGAGGCTTAATGTGTGAGCCTCCAAATATGGAGGTTGGTTATTTTTTATTTTTTAAATGTTTGATAACTTCTACTACATAGTTTTAATTTCTATAAAATTGATACCGTTGGATAGATATCGTCAATACGATTCAAATGAATCTAATATTGAATATGTTTAACATATGTTTAAAAATGTTATATATTTAATAATATTATCTATTTTTTATATTAATATTATATTAATTATTATTTGCACTTATATACTAAAATATAGTTTATTCTAATAGAAAATGATAGTACAACAAAAGAAAGTACATGAAAAATTAAATAAAGTACAACAATGAAACCTAGATACGAATACAGGTTTTTCGAATGCAGATATAAGTTTCAAATAACTGATAAGTTTACTGGTTACTTAGTCTGGAAATAATAATATTAACTTCTACCGATTTTAAATTTTGTAAATGAGTCTCAATTATGTGTTCTACATAAAAAAAAAAAGAAAAGAGAAAGGTATTATAAATTAAAAGTTTTATAAAAAAAAAATAATATAAAAAAATAGAATGAAGATGAAAATAGAGATTGTGGTTGGAGTTGATGAATGAATAGTGAAATTCTAAACTCACTTTTTAATTTTTTAAATATTTTTTTAGCCTCTGTTTTAGATGCTCTTACTAGTACTTGTGTATTTCAAAGCAGGATTTTTTTTTTTTTTGAGAATTCTCAGATGGAGTTTGAAGCAAAATCAACTAGTGATGGTGAATGGTAGTCCTCATTTACCGCTATTGCTGCACTTGATGAATAGATCTTTATCTTCATTTTGTACTGCTCTCTGGGTGTTTTGTCAATTCACTCTTGCACATAGGCTTTCTGTTGAACAGACACATAAATTTGTATCCTATGTTGTCTACAATGTTTCTCATCTGACAGGGCTTGTGGGAATATATTTTTGTTTTAGTTAGCTATGACATCTGTCAGTCATCATGACTCATTATCAATGCTCTCCTTTTTCATCGTAACAGGCGCATGAAAGTATGTTGTGATTGAATATCTGTGGGCAGCCTGGTTTCATACCTTGGGGTTGGGGTTGCCCATAGATCTGAAAAATAAATTTGGTCAGGGAACATAAAGGGTGTAAATAGAATAATCATATAATTTTTTATCAAGAATTTTTTCACGCATTCTCAAAATTCATGGAAAGGAAATAATGTGTGTGTTAAAAATATCAAAAAATAATAACTTTGTCTAATTTTACATTAGGTCCTACTCTCTTCACTTTACAATCAAATTATTCAATCAAAGAATTATTTCCGTAAAAAAGATAATGACAACAAGTCATTCAAAACCCTCACTAATGGCTTCCATAAAGGGCCTAGTTCTTGCTGTAAATTTTCTTGTAAGTTATATTCAATCTAAGGATCACTTTTCACTATAGGTCTCTCATTTCCTTCAAAATTCAATTATGTTCAATACAAGAGAGCAGCCACTTCAAATAATTACAACAACAGTGCATTAGAGACAATATCCAAACAAAATGCTTCAAATAATACAAGGCTTCTTTCATTTCTAATTCTGGGGGCAGCTAACACATAGTTAAAAAAAACCAGGTTTGAAGTGGGGGCAAGATCCCACTTGTGTAGATAAAAATGAAGTTCCATCAGAAAAGACTAAGCACCTTTCTCTTTCACAATAATGAGGTCCAAACAACTCCAAATCACAAGTGGTAAAGAGAATATGAAAGTAAGCATGAACACGAAAGTAATCAGAAATAAATAAACAAACATGAACAGGTGAAATGTGCCACATTAATTGCATTCCAAATCATATGATATGAGAAAAAGACTAGTCTGTTACATGACTCAACTATATGGGCATCCATAATTGGCACTATTCCAAACAGATCTATATGAAAAAACAATTTTTTTATAGGGATTTTTAGTTTTAAGTCCCCATAAACTATAGAATTTAGCGATCGATCTCTCACTTCTTCATATTAGGTTTTAGTCCCTACATTTAAATTTTATTAAACAAATTATAGTTTTATAATAAATGTGTTATGCTTTTTATTGCTAGTAATTTTGAGTTAAGAATGTATTATAGAATTTTGATTTGGTTTTTAAATTGTTCTCTACTGATTTGATAATGGAGTTGATAAAACTGTAATTTTTTTGTTTAGTCTCTGTAAGACTGTAATGAGATTGAGGTGAAAATGTTGAAAAATTATTCAATTTTGTAGATCAAATGAGGTTCGATGAATATTTTTTTTACAATGAGGATGACATATTAGGAGATCGATGGGGATGTTGAAAAATAACAGGAGTATTTTTGTATTATAAAAGAACTAAATCTGATTTTATAAAGTTTGTAGAGACTAGATCAAATTTTAATAAGTTTTTGATGACTTATTTTAATATACTCTTGATCGGATGACTAAATTTATTAATCATATACACTTTATGAGGATCTATGATGATTTTGTGATTTTAGAAGACTTTTTGTGATTTTAAGAAGATTTCAGAGAGTTGATAATATATTCCCAAATGTAATTGGTTGTGTTGCAGCTTTTTACAAAAGGGCAAAAAAGCTAAATACAAAAATACCCATAATTAAAACCCACTCCTTATTTCCACGTTTTTCCCTCGTTTTCCACTCATGTCCGTCCCTCTCGGTGATTCAAACTCATTCAAAAAAAATTTAGGGTTTCCAAAAATTAAATGTGAATGAAAATTAAAACAAAAAAAATCCCCTTTTGTCAAAACGATGAAAAAAACCTAATATATCATTGAAAAATCGATTAAAAAAAAAAGAGTTCTTCTGAAGGTTTCAACTACAGCAAAAAAAAAAAGGTATACAACCCTTTTTTGATATTTCAAAAAGCCTCCATGTTGTTTTTTAAGATCTTATGATTACATGGATATGATTGATTTTTTTTTTAAGATTTTTTTCCAAATAGTTATCAAAAGTAATTGACATTTTTTTTTTAATAGAAAACTGAAATGTATGATTAAATTGTGTTTATGTTTATTATTAAAATGTAGCTGACAAATCAGATGAGTGTAATTAGATTTTCAGTTACATTTATTTTTATTTTGCTTAATAATACTCCTACGCGAAATATAACCATATAGTAAATGTATCTAACTTTAAGTTGTCAGTGATATATATAAATGATCAAAACTGTAAGTAAGTATTACAATATTGTTGAATGTAATTTTTTTTCATAATGTAATCTACATTTTTTTAATAATTCTAATAATTTATTAATTTTGTATACATGCATGTCATGATTTATGCTTACGCGAGTAGCCTATGAAATGATATTTGTCAATCATTTTCCTCGTATATGCATTAAAGGAGATGTGGAGTCGGGGGACCATTACGGACCAAATGCACAAACAAACACTCATTTCAACGCTGCATGGATAACACCAAATAACATCATCTTTTATTGGTTTCTGTCGGTTTTCTCACGTCCTCGTACTCCTCCAAAACAAGGAATCTCGCGGACCCTAAAAAAGAACATGTAAGAGCTATAAATGGATGACATTTTCCTATAATAGAAAGAAGATATTTAAGGCCACGTGGTCGGCAACCTGCCTCTCACAGATCCCTCTCACAGGGGTGGTAAACGAGTCGAGTTAAGTCGAGTTCACGAGCCTCAACGAGCCTAGTGTTTTTTTTTATTTTAGATTTTTAGAGATTGAAAATAAAATTTTAGCCTAAATGAGTTAAGTTCATGGCTTAAACGAGCATAACTTTGTATTAATATAATGTTCTGATTTTATAAAGTAGTTTAATGAAGCTTCAACTAAGTTTTTATAACACAAGCGAGTCGAATTTGAATACAAAATGAAGTTCGATCTAGGTCCCGAGCCTAACCAAGCTTTAAAACTTGTTAAAGCTCGCTCATTTGTCTAAATGAACGAGCTTGAACGAGCTCAAATCGAACCGAGCCCAGTGACTTGGTTCGTTTACCAGCCCTACTCTCACATTCACGACCCTAGAGACCATTTATCACAGCTTTATTTATTTTTTATATTTATTTTCATTGTGTAAGAGTATCTCCTAATTTTTTTTTGAGCCAAAGAAAAATAAAAAAATTGGAGCTTCAACCCACTCTCGATACAAAAATTATGTTGGGATCTTATATGGCTCTCAGGTAGGAAGTTTATCCGCATTAAAAATAAATTTAGCCTTTATCTAAATCTATATTTATAAATTTTATTAAAAAAATTGAGTAAAAATTTCATTTGATACATAGAGTTGTAAGAGAAAAATAACATTTGAAAATTTGGATAAATGTTTGAGTCTATCTTGATTTAGATAAAAAATTTGAATAAAAATATTATTTGATATGAGTATAGGTAAATAGCTAAAGAGATTTTTTTTAGTGACTTTTATTTAAATGTATGATTGAAAATGTTCTAAGAAATAAAATTAAAAAATCTATCTAAAAATGAAAAAATAAAATAAAAAATAGAGCATATTTTTCTAAATTATAACACAAAGAGATGGTTGGAGATGCGGAGAAGGTCGGAGAAGGTTGGAGATGCTCTAAACACTGTTGCATTGCAATTGTTAACGCCACCCACCGAAACGAGCTTTTTAGTGACAAATGACATGAAAGTTCAAAATTTAATCTAAAATAAAATAATGCAGGAATGGTGAAGAAGAAGAGCACAGAGTAATACAAAAAAAATAAGACTATTTTTTTTTAATATTGTTTATTTGATGTTGTATATAAAATGAATCAATGTATAAGTTTGGATAGACAGGTATAAATTTTTTTAATCTCTTGATACATCTTCCATTTTTTTTTATTTTTTATTTTTTTATAACAAGGCCTACAAGGATAGGTACATTACAGGGCGCAAAGCACCTAAACTAACAGAAAATGCAAAGTGGGGGCAGACCTGGATTAAACCTGGGTCCTCCATAGAGGAGGGGTGCATCTCTTCCACTTGTGCATATTCTTGGTTATTGTTAACCAAACTACATAATTGAGGATTTTATTCATTACATTTCAGTTGATTCTTTTCTTTATAACACTTACATATAAAATTAATATTTACAAAACATATCCGAAGTTAATTCATTATTTTGGGATATTTGAAAAACCAATTAAAGGATAAAATAATAATTTTAAAATATTTTGATCCATCTTAACATAAAATTTAACCATAGAGGGTGTAAATGCATGTTTCTGAACTTCATTTTTTCAGGTTTTAAAAACCTCATGGGTCCTAATACATTTTACCCTTCTCTTTTTTTTTTCTTTTTTTTTGTTATATACTTTTGGTTATTGTTAACTAAACTATATAATTGAGCTTTGATTTTATTCATTACATTTCAATTAATTTTTTTCTTCATAACACTTACATTTAAAATTGTCACATTTTTTTTTGTTATCCTCGCAGGACGAAATTGATATCTAAGCTAACACTATTTAATCTTTCCTAAAAATAAAAAACACTATTTAATCTTAACGTGGATTTGATTTATTTCATTGATAAAGTTAACAATTTCTGGAACAAGTATAAACTCAAAAATAACTTATGCCTCTATCCAAACGAACAAAGAAAGAGGGGTAGGAGACTGTAGCCGGGGGATCTAATGCGACCCCGCCCCATCTTCACACGAGAAGTCCGAGACCATTATTCAGAGTGTGATCAGAAGGCCCCCTTGGAATACCACACCCATAACCTCGATGATGAATTCCCCCCAATCCTTGATGGATGCACCCGCCACTTCCCACATGTTCTCTCCATAGGCCCTCGAGCGTTTAAAGAACATATTGTTTCGAGTGTGCCAAATGGCTTACACTCCTGCCGGAACGATAAATTGGAGGACCCGATTTGTGTCGCTTGAATTATCTGGGTTACACTAAGCCATCCCTGCATTCCATCAGGAGCTTGTTCACAGGAAGACCTGACAATGGCAAAACATGTGTACCACTGTTTGAGAAGCTTCATCCAAGTTAGTTGTAATGTTTTTTTCTAAGTTTTTCTATTCAAATATTTTCTGTATAAAATATAATTTCTTAATCATAATGTGTTGGAGATTGATAACAATTAATGAATTAATAGTGCAGTAATAAAGTACAAAATGTGGTAGGCAACATAAAATAACAAAATCAATTAAAAAATATAACAGTTAACTTAATGATATTTCCATACGTTAACAGGTTAAATGACCTAAAAATTGAATGAATATCTCCTTAATTTTTGAGATCATTGGAATTTGAAAAAATTCTCAATTTCTTGGACATAAAACCTTTAATGAGCTATAGATTCCATAACATACAGTAGATAGACTATTGGTAGCAAAAGTTATTTATTAAGCAGAAAAAATTCTATTTAAGAAGCAGAAAAAAACTGCTCTTACTCTTGCAAGACTGAAACTAGGGGCTGGATCTGGGTGTTTGGAAACCTCCCTCGCACAAATCACAATCCTCAATGTCCTTCCCACATTCACGAGACAGAGACTCTTATCACAGCTATATTTTATTTTATTATATAGCTATTTGACATTTCATTCCATTTTGTAACCAGCGTTGCATGGCAATTATGAATGGGACCACCATAGAGAATTTTGCTCGCGAATGACATGAAACTTCGAAACTAATCTAAATATAAAATAATGAAGGAAGGATGAAGAAGAAGAGAATAGGGTAACACAAAAAAAATGAGACTGCTTTTTTTTATATTGTGTATTTGAAGTTATTTATAAAATCAATCAATTTATAAGTTTGGATAGACACAAATCAATTTTCTTTTTTAATCTCTTGATACTTATATTTAAAATTCTCTTCATATTTTTTTGTTATTTTTTTGTTAACCAGACTATAATTGAGTCTTGATTGTATTCCTTACATTTTAGTTAATTCTTTACTTCATAAAACTTTACATTCAAAATTCTCTCATATTTTTTTTGTTATTCTCGTGAGACTAAATTGATTTCTAACACTATTTTTTTTTAATTTGAATTTAATTGCGTATCGAACTTTGGAAAATTCAGCTAGCATCTCATTTCTGTAAAGAATAATTAATGATTAAATTCTAAAAAACAAAAATTAAATTTTGAACAAAATCAACTAACACATTCTCTCTATAAAAGATGACCAAGTGAGAAAAAAAAAACTTTCTCTAATTTTTAATACTTGTGGAGATTATGTAAATTATATGTTTTTCTAGCGTATTTTTTCTTCATTGCACGTGAGATCCAAGAAAATATCTACACGCGTCGGACAAAGAGCAAGCCACGTGGCGTAAGACGCTAGAATCTATATAAGGAGTGGCGCGACTTCGTTTGAGGGTAGGGCTGGTATACGAGTCGAACGAGCCGAGACATATTTAAGCTTCACTACAACAAAACAGGGTTTTGGTGATAGACATTTTGAATGGTTATCACCTAAAACTATTGTTAGGTGACAGTCATGAATGCGTGTCACATTAAATATAGTTTTTTTTTACTATTACATTTGTTTGTCATGAAATTCTATTTTTGTGATAGTTGCTTAAAATGTGTGTCACATTAATATCCGTTATCGTGATACACATGTTAAAAAAGTCACAAATAATAATTATAGGTGACAAACATTATTGAAATGTTACTACTTGTATTTATTAAGTGACATACACTAATGTAATGTTACAAAAAACATATTCACAATTACATTTGAAAGTTATTTTTAGTATCCGATCTTACAAAATATATGAGAATCAAAAGCAAAAAAATCAACGCCTTCCAATTTACTACAATTCTCCCCGGCCATGATTGCTTCTCCATGAAAAGAAAAAGAAAAAGTTAGGGCTGGTCTCTCTCCCCCATTTTACATTGCACCCCCACTGAGTCTAATAGTAAATCTGAAATCAAAACATCCCCCACTATCACCATGAGCCCATCTCCATCATCCCCTATTCAATTATGTCCTTCAACCATTCATCACCTGCTCTCCGTCCTCCAATCCCGTGGTAAAACAACCACCAGGTCCTCCTCTTCTCTCCCAATTCTTTTTTTATTTGTGATTTGTTGAAACACCCACTAATTATTTATTTTTATGCACAAATAATTTTCTAGCATCAGACATGTGGTGTATTTGGATTTATTCATAGAATATTAAATTGGGCATTTGTGCATCATAGTATTATTTTTCTTTCAAGAAACTGTCATATTTTTTTTTATCATTAATAAGGTGAAAGAAACATTGAATGACAAAGATAAACAAAATATTTTTTATGGATATTTAAGACTGATTTGGTTTTAATATGGAGATCAGCTACCCTAGGCATTTTATTTGAAGAAATTTTCAAGTAATTATATTGTATCTCATAATTTTTTGCTCTTTTTAGTCGATTGTTTGAATATAGTTTTTGTTCTAATATGTAAACATTTCAGACAATTACAAGAATATTGTAATGGATTAGAGTTGAATTTATTTTCCAAGATCCACTGAAAAATATATGGATGACATGAAGAAATTCATTGAATATGCCTTCAAGAATTGTTCCAACAAGGAGACGACCTTATGCAGTAATTGTTGATAGGCTTGAAATGGACGGAATCATTCTGTACACTCTCCAAATGAAATTAATTCTTCGGCCCGCTACCCATCATGTTGACCTTTCTCCCGCGGTTTGTAATTTAACACTAATTTGTTTCTCATTTACAACTTTTTTTTTATATAGGTTTGATTTGTATTGAGTACATTATATTATATATTTTTATTATGTGCAAACTTTTTCATTATTTTTTCTAGTTTATTAATTATCTAGGATGCACTAAGAATTAAAACAACTATATATACTTGTTTTGTAGGATGATGATGCTTTTCCATTTCTTGACATTTATGATGGAGCAAATCTCAACAACACTAATCAAATAAAAAATCCTATGAACAAAAAGACTAACATGGTTGATGAGGTAGTATAAAATCAAGATTTAATTATTTTAATGTATACATGCAATAGGTATTTACTAATTTTTTTGTGTTTTTTTCTTATGACATGTATAATAGTTTCAAGTATTTCTATCAAGATTTTATCAATTGAGAAGAAATTTTTGGCAAATGGGATGCTCTTTACCAAAATTGTTGGAGGAACATTGTTGGGTGATGAATGGTGTGAAGTAGTAGTCAAATCTCCATTAGATTCCACAAGAAAATTGATAAGGCGACATGAAACACTTAAAACCATCAAGGATGCTATTGAACACCATATTGCATGGCCTTGAGCATTTGTAAGTGCATAATATTTTTTTATTTTCTTAATTAATTAATGTTTCATTAATCATTTTTCTATAATCAATATTTTTGTAGGTGGAGATAGATTGGACGAAATTGAAGAGAAACAATATTCTTCAAGGACGTTGATATTTTATTTTTGCATATTGGAACTCTTATAATAATGTAATTGAATATTGATTGAAATAATGTAATGAATTGTTGAGATTCTCTTATATATGAAATATTTTTATTATTTTTACTTTTTAAATTGTGATTGTACATATTATGATTATATTTTTTTAGTAAAATAATTATTATAAATTATTATATTGAAACATTTTATTATTGATAGAGCAACTATGATTATTGATTGTCACGAAAATTTGATTGTAATTATATATTATATAATGATAATGATAATTTGTCACTAAATGTCTACAAAAGGTAACTGACATTAACTATCCACAAGGCCGGCCGTGAGATTCAAAAATTTAAGTGGGCCCTAGATAAATTATTATTTTTACTTTTTAAATTGTGATTGTACATGTTATGATTATATTTTTTTAGTAAAATAATAATTATTATAAATTATTATATTGAAACATTTTATTATTGATAGAGCAACTATGATTATTGATTGTCACGAAAAATTTTGATTGTAATTATATATTATATAATGACAATGATAATTTGTCACTAAATGTCTACAAAAGTGACTGACATTAACGATCGACAGGATCGACCCTGAGATTCAAAATTTTAAGTGGGCCCTAGATAAATTTTTGAAATGGGGCCCTTCCTCGTTTAAAAAAAATAAATGCTTTTTTATTTTTAGTCCATGTAAACTATATGATTTAGTTATCGATCTCTCATTGTTTTATATTTTAGTTTAAGTCCCTAGATTTAATGGTAGATTTAAAGGATATGTTTCTTATTAGTCCATCGGAGGAACCTATCACTAAATTATTTGGTTTTCTTTTTAATACCTGAGAGAGACTAAAAATGAACATATCCCTTAAATCTGATGACTTAAACTAAATATGAAGAAGTAAGAGATCAATAACTAAATCATATAGTTTATGAAGACTTAAAAATAAAAAAATAAAAAAAAATCTGACTTTAATCTTTATTACATCCGAACCAAATATGTATCTTTGACCCAAAAATACACACCTCCATCACAAACACAAACACTCATCACAAACACAACATAGAACAGAAGAAAACAACACAAAACATAGAACTAAATTTTGATATAAGATGTTTCAAAAACCAAAAGAAATCAATGTTTTACATTTATACGACATATATTCATATACAAAAATTTTAAAATACTATTAAATATTCCCAAAAAAATAGAAAAAAATTCAGAAAAAGGGCCCAAATTTCACCTAGAAAATAGCCCAAGTTTCATCGAGAATCCAATAAAATCAGGAAAAAAACATCATGCATGGGTTAAGTACAGTATAAGGATCGTCAATAATTGTTGGTAGCGATAAAAGAAAATAGAAATTTATATTGTGACATGCCTTTTGAGTTTTTGATTCTTTTGAATGAGACAAAGAGGGTGTCTGTGGAAGGGACATACCAACAAAGAGAAACATAGGTGGAAGAGAGAAGGGGAGAGGAACTCTTCACAATCCTTAAAAATCAAAGGGCCGTTTAGAATTGAAGAGATAAAACTGGATACACTGCATGTATCCCTTGATAGAGAGTCTATTGGGGGCCCTGCCCTGGGTGGGGGCCCTAGGCGTCCGCCTAGGCCTATGCCCAGGGCCAGGGCTGTGACTACCGATCCATTATTTATCGGTGTATGGTGATGGATACGTCTGTCATCATATATTTTCAAAGGTGACGATCATGTGTCAATCGTCATTAAAATTTATGCACCGCATGTCACTGAATGTCAGTCAATGATGACAGACATTTGCGTCCGTCACCTATTGTCAACCAATGGTGACGGGTGTGTCTGTCACTATATGCCACGTACGGTGATAGACTGACTTTGACCGTCACGAAAAACTATGGTGACTGGTCCAGCCGTGACGCACGTCTGAGTGTCACTATAGATTTTTCGTGATAGGCATAAGGGTTTAGGTGATGGTTTCCGCCCGTCATCGAAATCCTATTTTGTTGTAGTGCTTGGTTAATTTATAAACAAGTCACACCGAGCCGAGCCGAGCTCAAAAGCCTAGTATTCTTCTTCATTTTATGGTTTTTAGGGGTTGAAAATAAAATTTCAACCTAAATAAGCCAAACTCATGAGCCTAAATGAGCATACCTTTGTATTAATTTAATGTTCTGATTTTATAAAGGAGTTGAACCAAATTTCATATAAGTTTTTATAACACAAACGAGTCGAGTTTGAATACAAAATGAAGCTCGATCCAGATTCCAAGCCTAATCGAGTTTAAAAAAAATTTAAGCTCGCTTATTTATATAATTGAACGAACCTGAACGACTTTAAACTGAATCGAACCCGAGCGGCTTAGTACGTTACACATTTCCATTGGGCCCCTCTTTCAAACATTTTAAGAGGACTCTCACTCTCTCTCACACTCTAAAGAACCGAAGAGAAGAGAGAGTAATACTATTCGAACAATATCGAGGTGATCTGCCGCTCTCCAATCTCTTCTTCTTTGTTATTTTTGTTGAATCATCTCTTGTGAATCTCAAATGCGCTTGAGATTTCAGTTTTTTTGAATCGGCATTTGAAATCTACGGTTCGTCAATTGCTAAATGGAAAGCTGTTTTTGGTTTTTGAAAAATTCAATCGGCATACGATTCAGATTTCAGTTCATTTTTCCGTTCGCGGTATTTGAGATTTTTTAAAATGTTTTGTTGAAGGTTGGTAAAGTGTGAATTTGGTTGCGTTTTGGTTTTGTTTAATCAGGTTCAAGTGTATTTCATTGACTCTATTTTTAAAAGGAAAATGTTAGACTCATATCAACCAATCAAAATTCAGATCTTACATGTTTTCATTTTTTTGAAAATAGTAAACATCATCTATGAACTATATACTTTAATAAAAATGCATATCGTTCCATTTCGAGTTGAATGAGCTCATTTTTAGTACGTGCAATAAAATATTTAATGTGATACATACAATATCTAAAGAGGTATATGCTTCATTGGATTTCTAATGTGGTATATAGGAGTGTGTTTTAGACTGAAAAAAAAAATTGAGTGTAACAGCACTCTTTATAAAAACAATAAAAAAACCGATGCTTTCATCTATTGATTTTTTTCTCTCTTTATGAAGTTCTTGTAACATGATAAAAAAATTGGGTGAATTGCCCAAATACCTTTGCAGCCAACCCCCTTATAGCGAACACTTAATTTTTTTCTACCCTCATCTCTTTAATTCCCCCAGCTTCACAAAATCACAATTTTCTCTCTGTAAGTGCATATATGTCTTCTTTAACTTTTGAAACACAAAATGTAATTTATGTAAATATTATCTGTAAGTGCATTATTATCATGAGCGGATATAGGGGTTGGCTGAGCCAGGCTATAGCCCGGCCCAAATGTTTTTTAAAAAAAAACCTTAATAACCCATCTATAATAAAACTAATTTTCACCTAGATAAAGTCAACCTACCAGCCCCTCTTTCTCTGTGCCATTAGGCTATCACATCCATTATTATTTATTCATGTATGATGTGTTTTTGTTGTTTTTCCCCTTTATTGAAACAGTGAATATGAATTATCATAGGATGATCTATAGATTTTTTCAGGTTCTATGTAACTTGTCAAGATGAGATTTAAGAAAAAAATTGGAATACCTAATTATATGTTTTTTTTTTTGTTGAGATTTTTAATTGTTTGTTTTTCTGAAGCATTTAGGTAGGTTTAATTTTGAAATACGGTAGATTTTACTATTTAATTTCATCTTTATTTAATTATTTTTTTATATTTTTTTTCCTTTTATTAATTCAATGGAGGGGATTTTCATGGAATTATTGCACGAATTTTTAATTATTATTCTACGTGTCATCTTTGGATTAGATTTTTAATTTATTTTTTGGAATATCTATGAAGTATTTCTTTTATTTAAGCTTTTTTTTTTAAGATTCAATTTTGACAACAGAGAAAAACAAAAAACTATTCCTAAACTCTGAGTAAAATTTTTTTATTGAGTAAATTTTTTTATCAAAAGTAAATCAGCCCACCCCAAAATAAAGTCTTGGATCCACCCCTGATTACTATGCATGTCATGTAAAAATGCTAACTTACAAAACACTAGAGAAACATACATTAATGCATAATACCTGAATATATTTTATCACAATAAATACATCAAAACACTTGAATTCATTTAATGTTTGTATTCCGATGTTCTTTTTCTACCCTAATGAACTAAGATGTATTTAATCTAATTATCTTCATGTCATTTTGGTTGAAATCAAATCCATAATTACACCTTCAGGTTAACAAACATACATCATTAGGAAGAAAGCACAGTTCAAACTATATTAGAGATGCAATAATTAGTCAAACACTCAAATAAATCAAACACCAATAAATGTGTACTTCATGACAATATAAAAAAACCACATATATATTAATGTTATGCATTAATGTATGTTTCTCTAGTATTTTACAAGTTATCATTTTTACATGACATAATATCTATTTTACCGATAATATTTATAGAAATTACATTTTATGTTCTCCAAGTTACAGAAAATATATATGCACTTACATGGGGGAAACTATGATTTTATGGGGCTCAGGGAATTAAAGGGATGAAGGTAGAAAAAAAAATTATGTGTTCGTTGCAGGGGTAAAATTTTTGTTTTTCAAAAGGTGGGGGCAGAAAAAATATCGGGGGTTAGTTGCAGGGTATTTGGGCAATTCACCCTAAAAAAATTAATATTCAACAGGGGTTTCAAGATTGGAAATTGAGTTGGAAAGTGTTAGACTCAGCCCGTTTCCAGGCCTAGATGCAATCTGTGACCTTATTTTTCCTTTAAAAAAAAATAGTATATCTTATCTAATAAGGTACAAACTCTTATAAAAAAAAGAAGTATATATTCTAATGAATTGAATAAATTCATTTAGAGAATGCATGAAAATATATCTAATGAGTTATATATATTCACACACACACACATTTCATTGCAGTGAGTGCAAGTGGCTAGCTAGCGAGGTATAAAGGGCTGTAAAATGGGCTAATTTAACAACGGTCATTTGAGTTTATTCTGATGCGATTAAATTATTACACATTGACTTTGGATGAGTATATTAGTAGATAAATACATATTACAATTATTATCTGCCCTTTTTTAAGTATTTAATCTTGTCCTGGTATATATATTTATATATGATACAATTTCTTCGACGTGTGATTATTTTTGTAAGTCTTTTGACTCATTTTATTATTAGATTCAAGCAACTCGAAGTGGTGTGTGAGTGGTAAACATGAGCTACACATTAGCAAATCATGGTTTGATCCGACAGACTACATGTTGGTCCACTGTAAAGAATAATCAAACCAAAACTGTGAAGGGCCATGCACATCCTGCATCCATTACGGATATATCAGGTCGTCAGAAGTGGAAATCACTTGTCACAAAGGAGTTTCTGGGGAGCAGTCTTAACACTGGAGGAACAAAATTATCTTGGCAATTGCCTCGGGGAGTTTATGTTGTTCCCCGCGCTGTGTTGGCTACAGAGCCAGCAGTTAAGGTGAATTTTCTCTTTATTCTTCTGCCCCATTCTTGAACTGAGAGATTTAAAAACATGCCTGAAGCACTGTATGACTATATTTACATCTTTTGCAACAAAGACATTTCAACTCCAGGTTTAAAATTATGTCTCCTACTTTGTGTCTGATGATTCTATGATGAATCCATGTTTAACACCAAAATACATGTATTTAGGTGGTGCTCCCACCATTAGTAAAAAAGAAGAAGCCCAATATACATGTTTGCAATAATTGTTATTTTGTGATTCATCATGTGAACTATAGCTTTTGGTACAGGGAATCTACTAATCTAAAAAATGATCTAATTTACAGGCATCTTGCTTGTGCCAAGTGAAACTTTGCACACATTCATACCATCGCATGGCACATGTATGCACACACAGATTTTTGGATATGTTATGATATGAAATTGTTCGAATAGGCCACTGTTTTCCTTGCGGATGTGCATTATTGGTTGAAGAAGTAGGAATTGTTTTAACAGGCTAATGTTTTGCTTGTGTATGTACATTATTGGTTTAAGAAGTAGAAAACTTCTATCCCTATGATATGTTCTTACAGAACAGAACATTTGCCTTTTTTTTCTCTGCCAGAAACATGTTTAATTATTGTTTTAATGTTCATTTTGTTTGTATTAGCTTGGAGGAAAATTCAATCTCGATGGAAATTCTCAGATACTGGTAGGGATATCTTATAACTGGACCCAAATTCAGAATGTTTTCAGTTTTATATAACATCTCAGACATATTTTTCTTCCCGACAGGTTGATGTCAGCAAACCTACTCCTGGTTCCCCAACCCAAGTTGATATCCAAGTTACAAACAGCACCGACTCCTTAATTCTGCATTGGGGTTTGATTCGTGGAAAAACAAGTATGTTCATCATTTTTTGGGGGATTCCAATCGACTTTCCAGGTTCTATTTATTGATTTTTTCTTCATTCATGTATTCTGTTTCAGGCACTGGACCCTTCCATCTCTCCATCCGATGGAACAAAATTATACAAGAACAGAGATTACACAAGTTCTTTCATGAAAGCAAGTTATCAGAACCATTTAATGATTGTTTATAGGATTCCTTTAATTTAATTCATACTTTGACGTCGTACACTTTTAAATCATGCATGTCATAAATATTTAAATATTGAATTTTTCTTTTCTTTTCCGCTTCATATAGTCCGGTTCCAACTCGTTCTTCGGAATTGTGATTGATGATCCCGAAATAAGTGCCTTAGAGTTTACTATACTTGATGAGTCACGGGATATATGGTGAATCCCTCCATTTATATTTCTGTTTGTCCTTTCATGAACATTTTCCTTCATTTCATTGTTTTTGGAACAAATGGTATCACTTTTGTGGTAGGTTCAAAGACAATGGCCAGAACTTCCGTGTGCAGTTGTCAGGAAATGGTGTTTCAAGTTCAGCTGTGTCGGTTCCGGAGGATCTTGTGCAGATTCAAGCATTTCTAAGATGGGAAAGAAAAGGCAGACAAACATACACACCAGATCAACAAAAGGCTAGTGATTTGCGTTTTCTTTTGTGTGCCATTTGTATGATGACTGTCCCACAAGATTACAATTACTGAAGGTAGGCATTAGCAACCCAAATATATTTCTGAATGGGTTGAATATATTTTAACTTCTTCTAACATACAGCACCATCCATGTGCTGTAGTGTGTATACCTCTATTTTCATCCTCAAAGAAAATCTTCTATTTCTTCATGCTGATGCAACTTCGACTTCTTCATCAAAACATTGTCTCCAATACATGAGTGCAGTTTACATTAAGGGAATGTTAAAACACCTCTTTGATGTGATGATACTGGGAAATCAGTCTTATAGTCGGTTATAATTTACCATTTCTGACCCATCCTTTACTGAGAAGCCTTGCAAGGTGGCTTCTGATCATTCTCTTCTAATGGATGAAAAAGAAATGCAAATGGAAGTTCATGTATGCATCAGTGAATGAATGTGACGGGGCATATTCATGTCAGTCCACTAATTTGCAGTGAATAAATGCATGTATTTTGATGGGAAAATTCATTATCAGAAATTAGATTTGCTTCCCAGGTTCAGGATGTACAATATTTTATTCATTGGAGAAATTTTTTAATTTATGGGTGCCATTCTAAATTTCACCTGTTGGCATATGTATAGCAACTTGTCTGGTTTAGGATAAATTATTTGGTGTTGAACTGCTTTCAAATTAAGTTTTTCCATCCTCCTCAATAGAATTAATACATTGTTGCATTGTCCTCTCGATGTTTTCCCTTGCAGGAGTCTCAACTTAGAGATGTTTCCTATTTTATTTGATACAAACCATTTCTTTATGAGTTCTTGCAACATTAAATTTTCAAACTCGCTTCTGATTAAAACCATTTACATTTTTTTGGTTGTAAGTAATTATTATATGTCACGTTTAAATTATTATCGTTGAGTAATTACATGGAATACTGTTTAATTTGTTTGATACTTCGTGGCACTTAATTAATGAGAGCCATGATATTTGGTTCTCCACTGTTAAGTTTGTTGCAGTTCCAAATGTTGATGCATATTCATATGTATTCCAGGAAGAGTATGAGGCGGCTCGGATTGAGTTGTTGGAGGAAATGGCAAGGGGCACTTCCCTGGAAGAGCTCCAAAATAAATTGATTGAATACACAGATGAAAGTAGGGAAAATGCCAAGGAGGTGCTTATTCCTGGATGCAAGATACCTGATGATCTAGTGCAAATACAGGCATATGAACGGTGGGAGAAAGCTGGGAAGCCCAATTATTCTCCTGAAAAACAACTTGTAAATTTCATTCTTCTTGGTTGAGAAACACGCAGTATCTTTTTCCTTTGTCTGAACTTTTCATAATACATGAATGTTCAAGACATCTTTTTACTTAAATTTAATTCTAAATCTTGGATTTGCATTAATTGTCTAACAGTTGGAATTTGAGAAAGCTAGAGGAGAGCTGCAACTGGAGTTGGATAAGGGAACATCTCTTGATGAGATTCGAAAGAAGATCATTAAGGGAGATGTCCATACGAAAGTGTCCAGGCAGCTAAAGGCCAAAAGATATTTCACGCCTGATAGAATTCAGCGAAAGAAACAAGACATTACGCAGTTTCTTAACAAATTTCCTTCTGCAATGTTAGAAAAGTCTAAAAAAAAAGTTGCCGACACATTAAAAGCTCCCTCAGGTTTGGAACTTTGTTCAAAGGCAAGAGAAGAAAAAGATGATGGATGCATTCTGAATAAGAAACTTTTCAGAATTGATGACAAGGAAATTCTGGTAAGGCATAACTTTTTCATGACCTGTCAAGAATAGAGGATCGTTTTAATTGTGTTATTATAGATTGATGAGCTCACTCTCTAAATTTGAAGGTACTTATCACAAACCCACTTGGTAAGATAAAAATTCTTGTGGCGACAGATCTGAATGGGCCATTGACGCTTCACTGGGGTTTGTCAAAGAGGGCAGGAGAGTGGATGGTAACTTATCACATGCTTATTAAGTTTTCATCCATATTAAGTCGGGAAATTTTAATTACCATGGCTTCCTTTCCGAGCACCCTGTTATTATTGATATGGTTATATTTATATTTTCCAGGCACCGCCTTCAAACATACTGCCCTCAGGTTCTGTTTTACTAGACATGGCCTGTCGAACAACATTCACTATTGATCCTTTCTATGGGGTAGGAACCTTTTTTATCATTTCCATTTGTTTATGTTAAGGAAAAAAAATCTTGTGCATCAGCGTTGTATGAGAAAAACCATTTAAGATATTGACTCACCTTTGTCAATGAGGAATTGTGGATCACTGATTTTCCATTCAAGTTTATTTTTTTAGATTTAAGAAAAATATTCAAAATATTCTATGATGGGTTGGTTTACAACTTATTCAATGATGGGGGTTTTCCAATTTCTCTCCACAAATTTTCAGGTACAAGCTGTTGATATTGAAGTTGATGAAGGAGATTATGTGGGGATTCCATTTGTTCTCGTGGCCGGTGATCACTGGATAAAGAATAATGGCTCAGATTTCTACGTTGACTTTACTCATGTTATCAAGAAGGTACTGAATTTTTAAGTTCCACCTGTTCACACAAAACATTCCCATATTTCACTGTCATCATGTCTTGCTGCTTTATTTATTGAAGATTGATGGTGATGGAAGAGGTACTGCAAAGTCTGTGCTAGATAAAATAGCACAGATGGAAAGCGAGGCACAGAAATCTCTCATGCACAGGTCAGTATTAGCTTGCACCAGACCAGTTTAGTAATTTATATATCTGGTAAGACCTCCATTTGATGTAGGGAGAAAATATCCTCTTTCTACAAACTGTCTTTGGTTTATACTTTATGTTTTCTCTTATAATTTTCATCTACTACACTACTCATGATGGAAGGAACAATTAATTGTTTGTTATCTTGTTTACCATACTATAGGTTCAACATTGCAGCAGATCTCATAGAGAAGTCTAGAGATGATGGAGAACTGGGTCTAGCAGGGATTCTTGTATGGATGCGATTCATGGCCACGAGGCAGCTCACTTGGAATATGAACCATAATGTGACATCACGGTAGACATTCAATTAATTATCTTCCATACATGGTCATATTCACAAATCCTTGAGAAGATGAATATCTGACAAATTCTAGTTTCAGTAAGCATCGACTAGGAGAATTTGTAGGAGCCTTGTTGAGGCCAAAGAAATCAATAGAGGTAAAAGATTAGCAAATTGCACAAAAATTGGAAGATAGATTGTCCCTTTCATTTGCCGGTTTAATTGAACCTTAGGCTGGTAGATAACCAATAACTGAAGTGCTTTTTTTTTTTTTTGAAGAAAAGGCAGGCATTCAGCCTCGATTTATTGAAAGAAGAGAATGCCCAACAAAGTGCAGTTGTGGTTAGAATGTGATATCATTAGTTCATTACTTGACCGCTGCTTAAACTTCCGGTGTGAAGAACCTGTCCTGGACATGAATGTGGCATGCGGCCCTAGATAGTATCAAGATTGCTAATCTACTCACAGCCCCTTACAGATGGGGGAAACAGCTCCCAAGCTCAAAAGTTAATCTAACATCAGAGTTTAAAACCCAAAACATCATGAAGAGACTGGTTGCAAGACTTGATATTTTTTAGGCATATGTGTTGCCCATGTTTGTTCTTTTTCTTGGCAACACTAGGACATATAAAAGTGCATTATTACAATTAAACTGGTCATTCAAGTTGAGGCATTTATGATAAAGGCAAGGCTGCATAATGATATATTTTGCTGACACGCCCCTCTATGACTAATGAATTAAAAAAAAAAAAGAAGTGATGAAGGAGGTCTTCTTGTTAAGGTGCCCATGTATAGAAGAAAACAAATTAGGAAGAAAGTCATAACCTGAAATCTCCATCTCTGTTCTCTGACACACATGTACACTGGCAATGTGCACCATTAATCTATTCAACTGAGAGAGACTGTTCAGCAACTTGCATATGTGCATTACTTTTACTAACTAATCTGGGGTTCTAACTATTGTTGATCATATTATTCCTTTTTCCTGGTGATTCATGATGATTATTTATTTTACTATCCATGCTGTTCTGATTGCAGTGAGATCAGTAAAGCTCAGGACAGGCTTACAGGGTTGCTTCAGAATATATACAAAGCTTCTCCACAGTACAGGGAGATTTTGCGAATGATCATGCCAACTATTGGCCGTGGTGGTATAGGGGGTGTTGGACAGTGCATTCATGGTGAAATAGTAGCGATACAGGTTCAATTCATATCCATCAGATTAACTGATTTAATCCTTTAGCATTCCCCATGAAAAAGAGATTTGGAAGCTTAACAATATGAAGCATTAGTTTGATCATTATTTGTATTCCACAGAGAAACTGTGATTGTAAAGGTGGCATGATGGAGGAATGGCATCAAAAGTTACACAATAACACAAGCCCGGATGATGTTGTAATCTGTCAGGTAATTCATGAATTCTTCATGGTGTTTTTAATCATTTTTATATCTCAATGTAATTATCTTTTTCTTTGACATTTCCAGGCTCTCTTGGATTACATAAATAGTGATTTTGACATAAGGAGTTACTGGAACACTTTGGAGTCAAACGGCATAACAAAAGAGCGTCTTTTAAGCTATGGTCAAGCTATTCACTCTGAACCAAATTTCAGAAGGGATCAAAAGGGAAATCTATTGCGTGATTTGGGTCACTACATGAGGACTTTGAAGGTTAGTCTGAATAATTTTTAGGATAATGTTACATCCAGCCCCATTTCCAGCCTCAATTCTAGAATACAAGTGTTTTGAATTTTTTTAAAATAGTATACCTCATTCAATGAGGTATATGCTTTTATAAAAGATGAAGCATATATTCTAATGAATTACATGGATGTATTTATAGAAAATGTAAAAAAAAAATTTCAAAGCATATGCGTCGTTAGCGTGGGTATATGCGTCGCTAATTTTCTATTAACGCATATAGGACTGGATTTGGGGCTGGAAAGGTGTAACAACGCCCTAATTTTTAAGGTCATGTCTCAGCACAGTGTGATAGTTTCTTGACCACATTTATGTCACATTTTTTACTTGATCATCTTAAAGATGTTCTAATCCATGAGTTTCAAAGTATGAGCATCCTCTATATTTAAATGCAATGCCTTGTGGTCACTGGACACAACTAATGCTTGTGCACCAAAATAAATGTGTTCTTTTCAAAACCAATGTAGCAGTTCAGGTGTACAAAATTGTGAAGGTGTGAGGCTGGCACCTAGACTCTCTATGAGGCTAGGCATACAACTCAAAATGTGAGGTGTAAGATTTTTGAATTTTTTAATAGGGCTTAACAAGAAAATTGCTTTGGAGTTTGGTTTGAGCATTAATGTCACTAAGATATGTTAATGCAGGTTAGTACTTGTTAGAGCATCTTCAATGGATATGCTAACTAAATAAGATGTTAAAGTGTCATGTCAGCATTTTAACCCTCCACTAGACCCTCATTTACTACTCTCTTATTTAGTTGGTTGTTGTTGCTCCAATGGACTGGCTAAATAGCTAGCCAAGATAATAGTGGGCCCATCTCTCCACCCACTCAAATCTCTCCACTCACCCAAAATAATATTTTTTTGAATATTTTAAATGGTGAGACCCACATTTGGCTGGCTAAAGCACTAGCTAAAATTAACATGGAAGATAACATATGACAGGTGGGGCCCACATTGAACATTCCCTTAACACTTCCATTGGAGCACTATTTTTACATGTTTTGTAAATATATGACACTAACTAGTGAGTTAACATGTACATTGAGATGCTCTTAGAAATCATTTTTTTTCCATGAGGAGACTTGAACATTAGCCCCAAAAAACTATGTATTTTTTATTGAAAAAAAATGAAAAGTGTCAGTGTAATGGAGTTAGAGTCAATTACGACAAAGCACACATTATCCAAACTCACATGTGCTAGCAACGATAATTTTTTGTAGATGTTCAATAACGCATGTCATCAAGAATTTAAAAGCCAATTGGTTTTAATAGATTGGATTTCAGTGTGTGGATAATGTTTAGGATACTGGATTTTCGTTTGTTGATTTTCTGGTGTTTGGTGTTCTCCCAAATTTTTTGTCTTCCAAACTTCTCATTTTTTGAAATTAAAAATACATGGCAGTGCAGTTGCATAAAAATTGTTCGTGTCTAATGTGACCCTTGGTTATGGAGACATGTCTGTATATCTGTCAATCTATATATGATAGATGTATCATGTATTACTGCAATTTATTCTCGATCATGTCTATATACACACACGAAACTGTCTATGTTCATCATTATCATTTTTTTTTTTTTTGTCAATGCCTTTTGAAGTCTTTTTCCCATGGTACGAAAATTCTCTTCCTTTTATGTATTATTTTTATACATCACTGGAGATTTTTTATTATTCATACTTTTTTTTTGTGAGTTATTGTTTAGGCAGTTCATTCAGGTGCAGATCTTGAGTCTGCTATTTCAACTTGCATGGGTTATAAGTTTGAGGTAACTTGTGTTATCAATATCTTAAAGTATACTTGCCTGCCTTGAATTTATTGGAACTACCACTATCCTTCAGGGTCAAGGTTTTATGGTTGGAGTTCGGATAAATCCCATTAAAGGGTTGCCATCTGGGTTTCCGGTAATTATTTTTTAGAACTTGAACTCTTCCAAAAGAACCATGAAGGTATTCACCATCGTCTTGATATATGTAAACGTTTCATCTTCTGAAACAGGAATTGCTGCAATTTATTTTAGATCATGTGGAGGATAAGGATGTAGAACCTTTGCTTGAGGTAAGTAAACCAACTGTGGAAGCATCTGTTTGTTAATCTTGTAGAGATACCTGGCCCTCCATAGTCTGGTCCAAAAGCTGCATTGTTAAATTGCCCAAATGTGCAGGGTCTCCTAGAGGCACGTGTAGAACTTCGGCCTTTGCTTTCGACTTCTCACGATAGATTGAGAGATCTCATCTTTTTGGATATTGCTCTTGACTCCACAGTCAGAACAGCCATTGAAAGAGGATATGAGGACCTCAATAATGCTACACCACAGGTGCTTAATGTGTCATCTTATTCTATTAATGAACTATTGCAATTGTTCTTCCCTATTGGAGATCAATCCTTTATCAGGTTTTCCTGATATCAACTTTGCATTGACTCGTAGGACTAATAGGTCTTATCTTTTTATTTTTTTCAATGTAGAAAATTTTGTATTTCATCACCCTTGTTCTCGGAAATCTTGCACTTTCATCGGACGATAACGAGGATCTAATCTACTGTCTAAAGGTATCTACAGTGACATTCTTTTACTTTAGAAGATTTCTAAAATGAGGAAAACTTGATATAGAACAGTTACCATTCTCCAGTCAATATATGCTAAATTAGATGAAACGCCAGGCAAAATCAGATAGGGACGGTTTCTAATTCTCATGCTCAGTTGAATGCCTGGCAATTGAAAAGAAATTCCTTTTGAGAAATAAATATTTTATGAAGTTTTTTTATTGAATCTGACGTGTGTATTTTTATGAAGGGATGGAATCAGGCCCTGGATATGTCCACGCGTAAAGATGGCCAGTGGGCATTATATGCAAAATCATGTCTTGATAGGGCCCGACTTGCCTTGTCAAGAAAGGCGGATCACTACCTAGATATTCTGCAGCCTTCTGCAGAATATCTAGGATCGATGCTTGGAGTTGAACAATGGGCGGTATGTCATTTATCTGGGGCCATTTATGAAGCTTATGACCTCATTTAGCTTGGAATCTTCTTTTTACTTGCACCTATGACACAGGTTGATATATTTACTGAAGAAATTATCCGTGCGGGTTCAGCTGCTTCCTTGTCAGTTCTTCTTAATCGATTTGACCCTATTCTTCGGAAGGTGGCTCACTTGGGCAGGTCGGTCAAATTTCACAATCAAACTTAACTTAGTTAAAAATCATAATAAGCACAAACACTGATTTTCATGAAAATAGACTTCATTCTACATTGATTTCATTCAACGTCAATGCCTTGCACTTGCTTAAAGATTTGTTAGAATGACATCAAATTAAATGATTGATCTTGCACACACTCTGATGCATTCTCTGCTAATTGAAACAGTTGGCAGGTCATTAGTCCAGTTGAAGTTGCTGGATATGTTGTCACAGTTGATGAATTAGTATCTGTCCAGAACAAATCTTATGAGCAGCCAACAATTTTAGTTGCAAGAAAAGTAAGTGGTGAAGAAGAAATTCCAGGTGGTACAGTTGCTGTACTGACACCTGACATGCCAGATGTTCTATCTCATGTCTCTGTGCGAGCCAGAAACTGCAAGGTGATGATTAATTAAGCGATTTATATTTATCTTCTGTTTCATTTCCTGTTTGTAAGTTGACTATCTTCATCTTAAAGAATATTAATAGCATTTAATTTCCTTCATATCGGGCAGGTTTGCTTTGCCACGTGCTTTGACTCCAACATTCTGGCAGACCTCCAAAGAAATGAAGGAAAGTTGATTTGCCTGAAACCTACTTCTGCAGATATAATTTATAGGTATCTTTTTTTTGTTTTGCATGTGCATCAGTGTATTATTGTTTATCAGCAACAATGTGGGTTTCACTCATCCCAAGGGGACCACAATCTCATTCTCTGTTGGCAATTGGTAAAGGTCGCCCCAACTTCTTGGGAGAATCAACATGCTTAATATTGTTGATGTACTTGTCTCATCAATAGATTTTTAAAGAAAGCCCTTTCTATTGTCTTCCATTTCCCCCGCTAATATTTTGTGTTTTGCTTCGTATGAACTAGAACAGAAAATTTATATTCCTTTTTTCTAAATGTAGTGAGATAAAGGAAAGCGAATTGCAAGACGTGAAAGATGATGGATCTTTGCCACCGTTACATCTGGTTAAGAAACATTTCAGTGGTACATATGCTATATCAGCTAAAGATTTCACCAGTGAAATGGTTAGTTATATATTTTCGTATAGTTTCAATGGAGGTTCTTCTACTTTGTATTTTGTATCAGCAAGTGCTTTTATCTTTGGTATAACTATTTTGTCTATAATATGACAAGTGTTTCTCTGAAAATATTACGGAGAAATAAATGGTTTTATTTCCTCCAAAAAGAAAAAGAAAAGAAGCAATGGTTTTCTTTTCTCTAGAATCTTTCAGAATTTGATCTGTGTATTATAATATAGCCTTTGTTGCAATTTTAATGGTTGCAGGTCGGAGCTAAATCTCGCAATATTGCATACCTGAAAGGAAAAGTGCCATCCTGGGTCGGAATTCCAACATCAGTTGCCCTGCCATTTGGAGTCTTTGAGAAGGTTCTGTCAGATAGTTCAAACCAGGTATCACTTGGAACTGTAGGAGTTCAACCTGAAACAATCATTGTCAAACTGCAAGAACCATGCACACATTCATGCATGTGTATTTAGACAATATGCATTGGGTGTCTCTCATATAAACTTTTATTTGAGGGTAATTATTTGTGCCAATTGTCATTCCATGTAACCTGATTAGATTTTATTATATTAGTTCATCTAACATTAGTTGATGCTTTTAAAGTTATGTAATAGGTACAAGTGTGTATATATTTTTCATGATATAAAATTGTGAAAATGCCAGTGGTTGCTCTTCATAATTATATGCATGCATTACCTGAGGAACTAAGAATGAATACATCATCCTGTGTTTGCATTCACATTAGCATTTTATATAGTCAGTCGTGCGTAAAGGGAAGTACTAATTTTATATGAAGAGAAATCTCACTTTATTTTGTGAGGATTCATTATGTATGCTTGCTCATTTCAAAATCATTTGTACACTTTCCACATTTTTTTAATGTAAAAATACTGATCATCTGATTTTCAGGTTGTGGCCGACAAATTAAAGACCCTGAAGAAAAAATTGGGAGAAGAAGATTTTGGTGCTCTTAATGAGATCCGGAAAACCGTTCTGGAGCTTGTAGCACCACCACAATTGGTATGCCTACCCTGAAATTAGGAGTGAAAACCTTTTAATGGTGCATGAGCTATAAGAAATAGCTTTAGGTATGAGCCTGAAATATTCAAAGTGTGCTTTGGTTGAAATTGACCTTGTACTTTAGCCTGTGATAATGATTCCAAATGGACTTGCATGTCACATAGATATTGCCTTCTGTTTTACATCATTTTAATTACATTGTCTTTAATCAATTAACAGATGTGTGATCAATTTTGGTAACAAATTCAATGCCACAGATGTCACCATGAAATATTTCATCTTTAAAAAAAGAGCGGTGATATATCTCTTTAAAATCGGTGGAGCTGTACCATGTCATCTTTTTGTCCTGTTCGTATTTTTATCAATCACGCAATTGAGAAATATTCCATTCAACATCTTCTCTTGTGAAATGAGGATTGCTTCTATTAGGTGCAAGAGCTGAAAGAGAAAATGCAGCATTCGGGAATGCCATGGCCTGGTGATGAAGGGACACATCGATGGGAAAAAGCATGGATGTCGATAAAGAAGGTGTGAATACGTTGTATTGAATGCATAAACTTTTCCTGGCCTTTTTTTGCCTTCTGCACTCATTAATATAATCAAGAGTAGGGTTGGAGTAGAATTTCCAAAGACCGTTTTATACCTTAATTTCATAGGAAGCACCATTGTCTCCCTCTCTCTCTCTCTCTTCATTGGTACTTCATCACCTGAAGTATGAAGTCAAATAGTGGAGTGCCTTGAATAAAAGTATCTTAACTTCGGATAAATATTATTTCTTTTCTCAGGGATGGAACCAGAATTTTCATATAGGGCACTCAATTATAAAACATTGTTTTTCTTTTTTATTGTTACTTTTTTTTTGTGTGTGTGTGTGTGTGGGGGGGGGGGGGGGTGGTTGCATATGCAAGTGGGAGCAATTGTGGGTACTACATCTTCAAAGTGGTTGTTTTGTGAAAATCTGAGTGGAGTGAGGTGTGTCTGATCATACACATGGACATTTGGAAAGCTTATTATGCTGAGTATGTGTTCATCCGATTCTCCAGGTCTGGGCTTCAAAGTGGAATGAAAGAGCATATTTCAGTACCCGTAAAGTCAAACTAGATCATGAACACCTATGCATGGCTGTGCTAGTTCAAGAAATCATCAGCCCTGACTACGCGTTTGTCATCCATACCACAAATCCATCATCTGGAGATTCATCAGAGATATATGCTGAGGTACCACTGTTCTTCTGATATAAAGCCATAATCTATTTTCTTTTTGTATGTCACATGTTCACCCTCACTTTATTTACTTACAGGTTGTGAAAGGACTTGGAGAAACACTTGTTGGAGCTCATCCAGGTCGTGCACTGAGCTTTGTCTGTAAGAAGAATAATCTGGACTCTCCCAAGGTCAATATACTATAATCCCATGGCATTAAAATATTCAAAGACCTGGTCTTGATGATTCGTAGTCCTTATGAGTTCATATATTTGTCATATCACTCATTACAGATATTGAGTTACCCTAGCAAACCCATTGGCCTCTTCATAAGGCAGTCAATCATATTCAGATCTGATTCCAATGGTGAAGACCTAGAACGTTATGCAGGTGCCGGACTGTATGACAGGTTAGTCCTCTTGTGCTCTGTATGAGTTCATTCATGACTATTCAAACATGCTTCACTAATAACTTAGATTAGCACCAGAAATGAATAAAATTGTATTCAGTGCACAGACACAAGCATATTGGGCTGCTTGTTTTCAGGAAGTTATTTAAACAATTCTATGCGGAAGAGAAAATATTGGTTTTCGGTTTAAGTGGATATCATATCTCAGTGCAAAGCTTGCTAGAATGGCCTTATCCAGTTACAATAGGCCTGATTGAGGAAATGCATGAAAATTTGGTTTCTCTAGATTTTTGAATGGTCAATTAAAATTCTTCCCCAAAGAAAGGCCTAATTTAAATAAATACATGAACGATCAAATTTTAACAGGAGTTGAAAATTTTAAGATCATAAAATATTGTCCTCTAATGTTTGATCAAGCATTATGAAACCCTGTGAACTCATAGTTTTACAAACATTGAATTGCTCATGAAATACCAGAATATGGATGGATCTGTAAGTTGCTTCATGCCTTCATTTGACTGTTATCTGTTGCCCTGCATTTTTATTTTATTTCTTCAGTGTGCTGATGGACGAAGAAGAGAAGGTTGTGCTTGATTATTCCATGGACCCTCTGATCAATGACGCCAGCTTCCGCAAATCAATTCTCTCCAGCATTGCACATGCTGGGAGTGCAATAGAGGATCTCTACGGATTGCCACAAGACATTGAAGGGGTCGTGAAGGACGGGAAGATCTTTGTTGTCCAGACCAGTCCCCAGGTGTGATTCATTCTCATGTAATATCCATCCATTCAGACCAGCTTAAAAATAAAATAAAATCATAGAGCATCAGAACATCTTGGAGAAAATTATGATGGATGGACGATAAGGTTGTTCTCGCATAGCACGAGCCTTTAGATTGATCATAGTAAAATAAAAGCCTGTTATAATATGTATTCTTGGAGGCTTGGACCATAATTTTCAGGATACAGTTCTGCTTGTATTGTATGCAATCCAGTAGTGGAGGTCCTGGTGTTATATTTTGTAGTCCAAATCTTGTTTCAATAGAATTCTCAACAAGGATTGAATAACGTTGGGGCTTTGCTTTTCTTTTGCTTCTTTGTACTTTTGCTTTGGGCTTACGCCTTTTTTAATATACTAGTTTATGCACACGTGCGATGCACGTAAATTATTATGAAAATTATTTGAAATTATTATTTTTTAATTAAATATTAAAGTTAATAATATTATTGCATAATATATATATAATAATATATAAATATTCAAAGTTATATCTTATAAGAGAAAAGCTATTTGAATAAATGAAAGAATTTAATAGATACATAATATTAATAATTGTGATATAAAAATAAATTTCAATATAAATTTGTCTCCTGCAATTAAAGTAACAAATAATATCAAGATATTTTTATATTTATGCTCATACCAATATTAATAAATGAATATATGTAAACACGAATATAAATATTATTTATGATCATTAATTTATTTTGATTATTGAATTATTTGTTAAAATAATATCTTGAATAAAAACATAAATATAAATATTACAATATTAATAACATAAATTTAAATTCATTATATCATATATTCATTATTAGATTATGTGTTAAAATAATATCTTGAATAAAAACATAAACATAAATATTACAATATTAATAACCTAAATTTAAATTCATTATATCATATATTAATTTAATAAAAAATAAATTAAATTTATATGTTTAAATTTGAATTCCTAAATTTCACATACAATTTCAATTTTTTCAAATAAAATTAAATTCATATATAATTTTGAACAACAATAATTTTGTATTTAGAACTTAGATTAGAGATATAAAAGACAATTATTATTTTTTATAGTTATTTAAATCAATTTTGACGAATGGATGTATATTTGAAATATCTACATCTAAGAAAATTTAAATAAAATCAATTACATTTCTCTATAATTCAATAATTTAAAATTAAAATTTTTTCATCTATTTTAATTTATCCATACGAAAATCTAAAAATATATTATTTATTTTGAATCTTAATTTTCTTTTTTAGTTTAATTTAAACATATGCAATACAAATAGTATTAAAATTATCTATCAAATTAAATTATCTATCTTAACATACTAATCTATTTTAATTTAGTATATGGATATTAGCTTATAATATATTATTTTATGTTATCAGTTTAATTTTTTGTAGTTTTGTCAATTAATCCATATCTTACTAATCATTGTCTCCATTTCTTAATATTTAAATTTTTATTTATTTAAATATTATTTATCCATATCTCATTTATCCATATATTAATATTAAAAATTAAAATTTATTTTAATATAATTTTATTAATCCATATCTAAATTTTTTATTTAAATCAATCTTATAACATATTATTCATCCATAACTTACCAATTTTAAATATGTTAGTCACATGAGTTTTAAGTTAGCAATTTTAAATATGTAGTTACATCACTTTTAATTTTTAACTTACCAATTATAATATCAATTTTACTTAATTCTCTTATAATATATTATTGATCCAAACTTATCATTTTTTATATCAAATTTTATATTAGTGTCTTATTGATTGTGAGTTACATTTTTTAAATAACTTTTGAAAAAAACTACTTACTTTTTTTATGTGTTGAATTCATGTATGCACTAATCAATTCTCCTAATATTTAAACATATTCAATCAAACAAAGATTTTAAACTTTTTTATTGTTAAGAAATGCCTACTAAAAATATTAAAAATAAAACACACTCATCATCCATAAAAACAATCATCTAAAAGCAAATGAAAAAATTAATTTTAAAATTATTTATTTTGAAACATAACCAAACATAAACCAAAAGTTATAAAATAAATATAAAAACTAAAATCATTTTCTAAAAAGATGAAGACTTAGAAAAAAAGAAATGAAGTGAATAGATGTGATTTTTATTTCTTATAAGAGCCATTATAAAGTATATGAGTAAGGTATTTTTCTGGTATTTATTAGATTACGATGAAAATGAAAAAATTAATTGAAAGGGGACTCTTTCTCTAGAATCTCAAATATCTTAAACAAAAAAAATTAGAAACAATTTCATCGATGGTCACCTATTATTTAAACCTTGAAATTCTAAAGAAAGATCCCTATTAGTGTTTTCATGTTGCATACCACTAAGCAGGTGAACATAAAGTTTATATGGCACGAAAGAGAAATTACTCAATTTAAACCAAATGAATTAAAAATAATAAAAATAAAATTTAAAAATTGAAAACAACTACTTACATTTTATATTGATCGAACTTGTGTATGCATTAATCAAGACTTCTGAGATACAAAATTATTTATTCAAAGGATTAGAATTTTATTATTATTAAAAATTCCTAGTAAAAATATTTAAAACTAAAAACAATCATCTAAAAAAATTAAATTTAAAAAATTTAATTGTTATTAAAAAACAACCAAACATAAATCATATATTATAAAAAAATAATTTTTTTTGTGAAGAGAGGAAGACCAAAAAAAAATGAAGTGATTAGGTAGACGTGGCATTTATATAATAACTTTAAAATGCATTGATTAGGAAGACCTAATAACTTTTACATAGAGATTACAAATAATAAATCTCACGTTCTTTTTTAAATTGATACCTTGTTAGAGAAAATCTAGGATAGGTGAATAAAGTTTATTGATCAATAGAGTTACATTTGTTGTTAATTTTAAATGATAAAATAGAGAACATATAAGATATGTGAATAAGATTATTGATGGATATAATTGTACTTTCAATTAATCTTAAGGGGTAAAATCAAATAAAATGTTTCCCTTCTCATCGTAATTTTTATATTAGTATAGATATCTTATAATATTAATTTTAATTAGTTTTTATTAGTTTAATTAGTATAGATATCTTATAATATTAATATTATAAGATTATATAATATCTTATTTATCTTAGAATATATTAAAATTATAAGATTATATAATATCTTAGTTTTATTATATAATATTAATATAATATCTTATTTATGAAAATCTATTAGTTTTTATAGATCAAAATATTTGTGAAATTAAAGTTTGCCTAGTGTTTTTTCATTTAATAAAACACAAAACATAATTATTAAAAATAAACAAAAACATATAATATTTTAATCTATTATTTAAACAAAATAAAACATAAAAAATAAAATAATCATATTAAAAGACATAAATAATAATAATTATTAAATAAATTAATAGATGTAACAAGTGTATAGAATATCATGTCTTATTGCTCTGTCATTCCAATTTTAAATCCCTATCTTACCAATTTTATTTTAACGATTTTAATATAAACTTTAAATAATTTTACATTAATGTGTAAATTAATTTTTATTTAAAATTATTTTTATCTAACTTATCAACCTGTTCTTCTAATGTAAAAATAGTAATTTTTTTAATCTATATCTTAAATTTTGTAAGTTAAACCAATCCATCAAAATTTAAAAAAATTACAAATTTGTTAAACTTTATAAAATACTTTAACAAAAGTATAATCAAGATTATTGCATCCTATCTCTAACCAAATACATTTGATCTTATGGTTTTGATAAATAAATATTCAATTTTCCTATGAAAACAAAATTTGACTAACTTCATTTAAAAAAATATTAATATATAGAAAATTGAGCAAACAAATAAATATATAAATAGAAACAAAAATTAATATTCGTACCTTTTTTGTCTCTATGTTTTTCTTAAAGAAATTCTAAAAAATATATTCAATCAAAATTTTATTAAAAAATAAAACAATAATTTAATAAATACTATATTAAAATCATTATTAATTATTAAGATATATAAGCTTAAGAAACAACAAAATAAATAAACAACAAAAAATACAATTCAATATCCATATAATTTCTCTCTCTAGTATTTTCCTATTAAAATTATAAAAAATTAAAAGTATATTCAATCAAAATTCTAAAAATAAATTCAATATTAAGTTAAACAAAGAGGATGTTAAAATTAATTAACATATAGGAGTTAGAAAAATTCTAAAAACATATTTGATCAAAATTCTATAAGAAATCTCAATATTAAATTAACTAATAGGATATTGAAATTTATTAACATATAGGAATTTTTTTATACTTTTGGATCAATATCATTTACATTTATTAATTGATTTTTTTTATTGAAAAATTTAGATATTTGCTACCTGAGTTCATTTCTGAAAGTCGTATTACAAAATCTAAAAGGGTGTTGTAATTGAATTATACACATAAATTTTTTTCAATTAATTAAAATCCAAAAATTAGAAAAATAAACTCAAAAATAGTTTTTGATAGTTTTGAGCATTATCGCATATCATCAAACATTCATAATTTTAACATAAATCATTATTAACATATATGATTCAATTTTATTTTATTAAATTAGTGTAGGATGATAATAAAGTTCAATACTATATAATATCTGGAATTTTTTTTTTATCTGTATGAATAGGGAATATTGATTTTCTTGTTTTCATTAAGAGATGAATTGAGAAACTTAAAAAAAAATTTAATTAAAATACCTAATGCCTGATTGTTGATGGTGCTGACTGTTGAACTAAAATGAAATACACCTTACCTATAAATTGCATGCAAAAGAATAAATCATAAATGCATAATAATAATAATAATAATAATAATAATAATAATAATAATAATAATAATAATAATAATAATAATTTCTTTTTATAAAATGAGGATTCATGTTTGTAAACTTTGTTCGAGATAAAACCCTACAATACAAAATAACAAAATATTAATTGAAAGTTAATTAAATATGAAATATAATATTAATGCAATCAAGCAAATATATTAAAATAAACAAAATATTGAAAAGAACAACTTACTCTTTCTCGGTAGTGAACTTTATGTATGCACCAATCAATTCTCCTAAGATATAAATAGCAAACCAAAAAAATTGTTAGAAATTATTTTATTGTTAAGCAATTCCTAACAAAAATATAAAAAATATTCAAAACAAAAACATCATGTCTAAAAATGTCATAAAGTTAAAACAAACACAAAACAAATTTTTTTAATTTAATCATTATTGAAACATAGTCAAGCATAAATCATAAATCATAAAAAAATAAAATCCTTTTCTAAATAAATGAAGACTCGGATTGAAAAAAAAAACGTAAAAGAATAAGCCAAAAAAGGTAGGGCATTTATAAAATTTTCCTAAAATCAAGAGATTGTGGGTTTGATTATTTATCCTAAAATCAGGGGATTGTGGGTTTGATTATTTATCCTAAAATCAGGGGATTGTGGGTTTGATTATTTATCCTAAAATCAGGGGATTGTGGGATTGATTATTTATCCTAAAATAAAAAAAACTGATTATTATATTTGTCATATATTTAAATTAAATTTTAAAACACTAATACAGGTTTGTGTTTTTACATTTCTTTGAACACATCTTTATTTTAAAAATAAAAACTCATTTTCTGTATATTATTTATTAATTTTAAATTTAAATAATAAATAAATAATTTTTTTTGTTTTTCAATCCCTATAAAATAGGGATGAAAAAAACGATCAAGCATAAAGAGAGATATAGATAAGATTTTTTTAATAAAATTATTAGTTTATTAAATAAGAATTCAAAAAAGATAAGGATTAAAAAACCAAAAAATCAAAGAAGATTACCATAAATGGAAATGAGTGACAAAAAAAAAAAAATTTATTTTAATCTTATAGACTATAAACAAAAAAATTTGGAAACACAAATAATATATCCCACGCAGGGTTCTCTAGTTTTTTTATTTTAATCACACTCAATTTTTTTAAAAAAAATGATATTTTGTTAGGAAAAATCTAAGATAATAAATTAATATTTGATATGCTTTTATAGAAAATTTTGAATAATTTGGTAAGATTTGTTGATATGTTTTTATTAATTTGAAAGCACTATGACATATTAGATTCATATTCATATTAATATAATACGTTCTATTAATCCATAAAATAGAATAGTACATTAATTAGCATCTTTTTTTTTTTTTAAATTAATTTGAAAATATTAGTTCTTAAAGGGTTTTTATATATAATATCAATCCGTATTATAATATTAATCCCCAAATATCTTATTACAATTCAAAAATATATTTATAGTATATTATCTTTTTGTTGAAACAGACTACTCATCCGTCCAAATCACTATAAATCTTAAATAAACATTAAGAAAACACTAAATCTTAAGAGCAATAAGATAAAGATTGAATATAAATCTAAACAAACTGAATAAATAACTTTTGAATTTGTTGATGGATATAGTTGTCTTTTAAATTAATTTTTAAGGGTAAAATTGGTTAAAATGTTTTCCCTGGAACTCGTACTTTTTATAGTAGTATAGATATAGATTTAATATAAAGGTGCTCGTGTGTATCGTTTATTTTAAAAAAATTAATAATGTTAGGGACAGTCGCCCGCGGATGATTTATATATGTTTTGATTTTTTAAAATAATTAAATATCGTCCAATGATGTATGTTTTAATGAAAATTATATATTTGTTACATAACGAATTGAATGAACTCATTTTAATAAATGTAAAAAAAAATGGTTAAAGACATTTGAGTCCATGTTAACATCTATAAACCCATATAAACCCTTACAAACTTGGAGTTGGACATAAATGTCCTTTAAACTGTTTTGATAAGTTAATTTAGTATATGGGTTAACTTTTTATTCAATTTGACGATATATTCTCATAATATTTTATCTGTGTGAAATTAAACATTCATATAAATCATGGAAAAAATAGAAAAAACATGTCATTTTAAATGACCATCTTGCCCCTGATCAAACTCATTTTCACTTTTTTTCTTTTGCAGATTTTGACGTTATTGTTGCGTACTACTTCATTATTATTATTATTATTATTATTATTATTATTATTATTATTATTATTATTATTATTATTATTATTATTTCTTCTATTTCAAACAATTGTAATTGTGAAAATGATTTTATTTTTGTATTGTATTTAATATACTATAGATATTACTTTGATTTTTATTTTACATTTTTATGAGTTGATTACACAAGTTAAAAAGCCCATGTTAATCACCATGTTGTGTATTGTGGAGGGTATAATAGTAAAATCATATCTATGATTAATTTTAACAATGATAGATTAAAAATGATTTAACAGTAAGGATGTATTAGACATTTTTTGTGTTTCTAGTGATGTAATTGTCATGTCCCAAGTTTACAAGGATTTATATGGATTTATAGATATTTATAGGGACTCAAATGTCTTTAACCCCAAAAAAAAATTAATGGGGTATACACCTCAGTGAGACAGTGACCTCACCTAAGAAGTGAGATATGTATCTCATTGGATGACTATGAAAACCTAAGAAGTAAGTGAGATATGTATCTCATTGGATGACATGAAAGAATATTGATTGTTTACGACACTGTCCATGCGAACTACATGTAAGAGCATCTCCAATCCTATACCCAAATTTTTACTCAAACTTAAATTTAAGTAAAAATCATCAAAAACCATCTCTAAACATTTACCTATACCAAATCAAGTTTTACTCAAATTTTTAACATCTTTTATTTTTCTTTTATCTCCACATTTTCTTCCAATATGACATTTTTCCCTTCAACTCCACATTTAATTTAATTATATTAGATATTCCTCCCCCCCCCCCCCCAAATTTTCACTATCTCTTGAAATTCAAAAAAAATATATTCTTTTTTAAGTTTTTATCTTTGTTTTTTAACTTCTTATTTTTACTAAGTAAAAAAATATTACTATTACATTTTTAAAAAAAATTAGATGATAATAATTTTTAAATTTAAATATTTTGAATAAAAGAAAATTTGAGTAGTAAAAATGTTTGGAGAAAAGACTTTGAAAATGTTAAAAGAAATAATTAGAAGAAGATGTGAAATTTTTAAAAGATTTGAATAAAACAAAAAGTGATGGTTGGAGACACATCATATCAAATCAAGTTTTTATTCAAATTTTAAGTAAAATTTGGGTATAAATTTGAGTAAGGATTGGAGATGGCCTAACAACACTTAGAAAATAATAATAATATATGTGTAATATGAAAATATGTAAGAAACAGTATGGGCACCCCCATAGATGCTGGTATGCCTTTTTTTTTTATTATTTCTTTTTTATGTCATTTTTATCATTTTCACCAAGATTCCATTATTTGAACATTAAAGTCTCCTAATCCAGATGAGATCTAGTCAATGTTAGATCCTATAAGTTTTTCATCGTTTAGGGATTGATATAGAACTCACATGTTAAACATGAGAGGTGTCATGTATGGAACTCACATGTTAAACATGAGATGTGACTTGTGCCAGGATTGATGAGAACTTATCCAACACTGACTGATCCCATCCCCCTTCAACTCCCCTAAGTTGGCTAAGTATTTCAACGAGCAAGTCAATTCAATTAGGGCAAACAATAATAATACCCTACAAGATGACTATCCAAAGAAGTATAAATATTGTCATATAGGCATTCTTGAAGAAACCAAACACAAAATACTTTTATCAGCAATAGAAAAGAAAGGAAAATTTGTATTGATGAATCACTTCTCAACAATGTAATGTTTCCTGTCAAAAGAAAGAAAGTTCCATGTCTTACACGCTACAGTCACTCTCAAAGCATATATCCAGTTAAAAGAATGTATTTACAAAAAAAGGTGTTGTCCATTTCAATCTGAAACAGACTAGTATTGATATTAACAGGTTGTGACTGGCTGAATTGCTTCATTGACTGCTTGGTAGTGTTGGGAATATGCAGTAGAAAACACGTACCGCGATGGAAGCATCAATCACGAACCGGAGTTGAATTCACGTCCAAAATAACTACTCAATCAAGATAGATAACAGTGAATATCCCACTTGATTAGTTTCTACTGAATGAGAGACTAACAACTATATCCACCCCTCAAGATCTTAAGCTAAAGATGGAAAGCCTTTCATATACTACTCAAAGTGGAGATGGGTTTTTAATGGAGTGGGAGAACCTCTCTTCCTCACATCCACACACTTCTGTTGAGGCCACAAAAGATCATTTTATATGGTCGTCCATGCATGTATATATGTAGAATGTAATGGCGGTTTAATGCCAATTAAATAAAATGATATAACAAGGTTGGTGGATCAATTTAATTGGCTGCGATGGTGGCTGACCATTCTTCCTACACAAGCATGCACAAGGCGGTGGAAGTGGTACTTATCCACTATGGATAAATGCCATACCAGAGAAAGCTGTACACATTTATCTAACAGGTAGCACTGAAGACTGCACAAGGGGAGATTAGATTTGGAATCCCTTTATTTGTACATATTTGTACAAGTAGGTCCTGCACAACTCTCTCTAGGCAGGGGATACCTGACATACAATACACAAAAAAAAAAAAAAAAAAAAAACTGGATCTGAGGTTTTCAAACTTTAACATAAAATGCAACCTAGAAAACAGGATGGTCTGACTCGAGGAAAAAAGTATCCAGAGATAAAAACAAGTGTGATCTCCAATATAAAAAAAAGCATGTCAGATGGATACATTGCAAATGGGTTATATGGTTATAATTTGGTCCAGTGAGAGGTCCCAAGAATAAAATGTAGAGAATGGAATATGGAAACATACATTTTTTAAATAAAAAAAAAATAACTACACTCTTCACAAATTTAAAACCAACCATAGGGCATGATGAAAGCCAGGCATAAAATATCATCAATTTTTATGGACCCTTTTGGATTCCTTTGAGATGTGACCGATGGCTGAACCTGTTTTTGATGGGATAATCATTGTTATTTCTGTTTCTTTACAGAGTTTAAAGGACCTAACAAAAAAAATTATAAAATTTCAAGGATTCCATGTATAACCACCAGCAGCAACAATCCAGCATGTGTAACAAAGGGTAACAAACCTGCATGTTGAAGGCACAAATAAGCGTTGAATCTCACTTTCTTCAGAGAATGACACTATGGTTCCAGTTGGCCCCATGATCCACCGTGTGGTATTAGACTGTAGAGTCTTTCTAGCTTTATCCTGTATGGACAATAATAAAATGGATGAACAACGTAATGTGGCATGTCAACATTAATTTTCCGGCTCCAGAGATGCAGGTATTCAATATTACTACCTGTTCCATTTGAGTCTGTCCTTGATGGAATCATTTCTCTCTGTTGGAGTCCTGACCCAAGATCTTCTTTATTACAGCAGCCTGACAAGAAGAGCACTCAATCTCAGATCCCAGTGAGAGAACCAACTGCTATAAAACACTATAGACTGAGTGACACCATAATTTACCTGTATCTCCCTGGCCGCCATTTCTACTTTCATTCTGCGTCGTTGGGTGGCATCTGATTTCTTCAGTTGACCTTCCAAATCACGGAGTTTTTGCTTTTGTCCTAGAAGGAAGACGACAGCAAGAACATTCCAAAAAAGAAAGTTCAAATGCCAGTCAATGAGTTGATATTGTGTGGTAGACTGTCACAATATTACTAGTTTCCCTAGGAAACCTTGTATAGACACTATTCTAAATATCTTAAAATATTTACCCAAATTGTTCAAGTTAAAATACGTACCATGAAAGATATCCCTGGATGCAGTTTTCGAGTCAGCTTCTATGAGGGGCTGAAAAGCTTGATGACATTCTAGAGCACAACTTTTTTCACTGACTGAAGGCCCAACTAATTCATGCTTTGGCCAAGTTCCACTTTTGTCAACCAGACCAAGGTCTGAATTTTGGGTATCTGCATCAGACAACACAACATAACCATTGGTCATTAATCTTTATTTTATTTTTCATGTGAATTTGATAACAAATCCAGATCACATCCACCTTCTACAAGCCCCTTTTCCAGAAAGTGTGAGCTTCTGCGTAGTGGAGCATCCTTGTAACCTTCTTTGTGTGCGTCATGACTTTTCCTTTTCTTATGATACTGATGATTGTGGCAAAAATCACTTTTGTTGCGATCATTTCCATGAATGCGCCTCTTGAGAACCCCTGTACTACTACAAACTGGCTCAAAGGCTTGGACTTCAACAACAGCTCTCTTGGTAATTTTTTGAGTTGCCTGTTCTTTGTAATGTTTCTTTCGTGAATTTTTTTCTGGTGGAGCGATTCTGAATGCTGGGAATTGTAGGAGTGAATTTTTTTCTTCCTGTATAACCACATCCATTCTTACTATTGTACTGAAAAAATAAGTTCATCTGGTGAGTGGTAATTTCCAAAATAAAGTTCTCTAAAAGAAAATTGAATCTTTAAATTCATTGAGGTCACAAGCAGCAAGTTTTTTCTGATCTATGGTATATAAGCAACCATTGATCTTCCTCAAGCTGAATCATGCTTCAGAGGGAACAACTGCATAAAAACTGAAAAACTAGGAAGAAATACACACCAAGAGAACTTTTTCACATCCAAACCAATCGCGAACAGCTTAAGTATTATATCTTAATGCATTGGAGAACAGAATATAGCGTATAAAAGAAAGTTCCTCTTGCAAAGGCTTACCTTGGCGACACCAATTTCCTGGGTCAAATGTCCATCAGTTTGGTGCCCTGGCTTTGGATCTGCTTCAGAAAAATCATTCATAACTGTTTTATCAGATAGTACATTATTGACCTCTAATGAATTTGAACAAACATCCACTTGAGACTACCCATATATTTGGCAATTAATCTTTCTCCGATCCGATTCTTTGCCTACTTCAAGAGCTACATCTGTAATTCCCTTCACACTGTGCATCTCTGACCGATCTCTCTGAGTGAATGAATACACTTGGTTTAAGAGGATGAGAAAGAGCCGCTTCACCGACTCTTGTATGAAAAACCCTCGTGCGTTTCCTTCTAGCAAAAATGAATGTTGAACTTCTTGTCTCCTGGTTTTCCAACTTATTAATGAATTTGAACAAACATCCACTTGAGACTACCCATATATTTGGCAATTAATCTTTCTCCGATCCGATTCTTTGCCTACTTCAAGAGCTACATCTGTAATTCCCTTCACACTGTGCATCTCTGACCGATCTCTCTGAGTGAATGAATACACTTGGTTTAAGAGGATGAGAAAGAGCCGCTTCACCGACTCTTGTATGAAAAACCCTCGTGCGTTTCCTTCTAGCAAAAATGAATGTTGAACTTCTTGTCTCCTGGTTTTCCAACTTATTAACATCCATTTCTCTCTTAATTGCTACCTCTTTCTTCGAGTCTTTCCTGATCTCTGTCATGAGCACTTCCACTTCTATTGCTAATCCGTTTCGTAGCTGCAACATCTCTGATAGTTTTGCTTCTGCTTCCACGATCAAATGTGTCTCCCTTCTTCACACGCCGACCAACCCCAACTTCACTGGTGGGAGCCCTCCTCAGAATCCCTAAACCCTTTATATTTAAAATGGAAGAACCCCCCTCAGAAGGAAAAGACATTAATGTCAATCCAACATCAAGATCAAAGTGTCCAAGAAAATTAAATGACGACCCTGTTCGGGGTTTCCTCAAAGAAACTGTCATTGGCTTCTTGGCAACCTTCATAATATCAGAATTGTATTCAACCAAAGAAGACCCAAGATTAATCTTAAATCTTACATAAATTCAAATTCGAAATTTTTATCAGAGTGGATTCACTGAAACACATTTAAATCCAAAACAAACAATGACAGAATGTCTTCTTGCACCAAATTCACTTCTTTGTCGAATCCCTAGAAACTTTGTTGCTTGATCGAAATCTTTAAAAGTCAAATTTCCAACTTCAGACACTAACAATAACAAGAAACTGTAATAAAGAAACACAAACATCGAAAAAAAGAGAATAAAAGGACGAAATCACACACAGCACGGTTTCCGATGCAGAGAAAGACAAGTGAGAGGAGGAGAGACCGAGAGCGCACCTGCGACGAGGATCACTCCGGCGAATCACTGCCTCGGGATTCGGGGATCGGATGCGGCGGCTTCAGAAGGTGGAGGAGGAGGCGAAGAAGATGAAGAGGTTGCAGAGGAGACGATGTGGTGGTGGCGATGTTTGGCGTGGTTTTATCATAAACAGTCATGTCTCTTCCCTCGCTTTCTTTCCCGCCCAATCGGTTCGGCGAGGCCTTTCACACGTTTTAAATTTGGGTTACCGTAACATAAGTAATCCTGTATAAATCCTTATTAAATTTGGGATAGACGAACAAATTCTTAAAAAATCATAAAAACTCATATACATCATTGATTTTAACAAAAATTAATCCTAACGCAACTTACACTAATTAATTTTAATATATAACAATGAAATGATTAAATTATCCTTAAATTTTTAACTGTTTTCAAACAATACCTCAATGAAAATGAAGTAACATAAAAACTCTTACAATGATAATTTAATCTTTGCATGAACTAATTTGTTTTTATGATAGTTTATGAAGACTATAATGTTTGTACAATTATATGATGATAAAATATTCTGTCAAAGTTGAATGAAAATTTAATCCGATGATAATAATTAGATTTTTGTAAATTTTCAAAAACTCACATGTTTGTCCCAACTTTCACAGGGATTTATACAGGATTACCCATATTTGAAGGGATATAAATGTTTTTAACCCTTTAAATTTTTTTCGCACGTGCAATGCACGCTCTTGGATGAGATCTTTGAATCGAACGACTGTGATTTGAGGTAAAGACATAAGGGTGTGACTGATGGGCCATAGAGCCTGGCCCATTAATAGCCTATATTGAACGGAAGCTCTATTACCTCTAGATATATATCCTATTAAATTTTTTCACATTTTTAATAAATGACATCATTTAATTTATTGAAATATATATTTAACATTTTATAAAAATACAAAAATATTACAACCATTGATGTAGAAAACAAAGAAGCAATTGAATTCATATTTCAACTCCTCCTGTGCGTTTGGTTGCGCGATTGCAAAACTGATTCTGCAGAAAGCTTACTTTCTCAGCTTTTTAAAATCGCAGCTTTTGGACACTATTTGCCTGCAATCGCTGGATTTAAAACTGCGATTGCAAAACTGTTTGGTTACACGATTATAAACGCAGTTTCCTAAAATCGCAAACGCTGCGCAATCGCGCAACCAAACGCACCAGTAAGGGAGCACAATCCCACAACTCTACAAGTTCAACACCTTCGGCTTCTCCTTGGTGAAGGCATCCCACTCGATGGGCTTGCGAGCGGCTCCATCATAGATGATGTGTTTTGGTAGTTTTTTCCCATGTGTGAGGAATGTCCCACCAGTTGCCACAGCCTTGCAGACAGCAGTCGCTTCACATCCATCGCTAAAGTTCAAGCCTGCTGTGGGACTCAGTTCGCTCACAAGCCGCTTCATGTACCTATTTAAAGGGTGATGTGTAGGCATTTTAACAACAGGGAGGGAAAGAAAGTATATTTATATTTATAGATACATCATTGTCCCAATTTTCTATCTTGATAAGTTGTGCTCCCTTGAAAAGCTAGCATGTTATCTTATGAAAAGAAGGCTAACTTGTTCTTACTGTTGTATTAATGGAATCAGTGACATCTTTAACTATAATTGGGTGGGTGGGTACAATAAACATCAGTTTATATCACATTAAAGACTACATAAACAAAGAATGTGAACAATAGCCCAGTGAACTTTCAAATTTACATAAGCCATTATAAAGGCTAATTTCTTCATCCATTTTCAAAATTCCAACACACCAACCAAATTCCTTTGCTACCATAAAAAAATTGTGGACATTTTTTTCCTGAACATTACACCAGCAATCTTCTAGCAAGCTCCCAACGTGTTCATATCCCTCATTTACTACCTGAGCTCCAAAACGAGGCTCTGGATTATACAAGTGTCAGCTAACATCATCTTCTATCACATTGTCAGTCCATAGTAGTTACTACAAAACATGTTATATAATAAATGTGAATGTCCACACTCTAAAATGACCACACACTCACACAATATACCTTAGTTTTAAGTTTAATAATCTATAAAATAACATTCCTAACCTAAAAGATAAATCCCCTTCACAAGTAACCCCGAATGCGGAACATTAACAAGCATTTGATGAAAAAAAGATACCAAATCTATTTCTCGAAATTATAGGTGAAGGCTTCATATGACCCAACAACTTTTCACATACACTATGCTCTTGGAGATTATAAAAGCTTTCTATCAGGTACTTTCCAAGAAACAAATATGTTAAAAATGCTCTACAAATCATGGCAAAGTGTCATTCTAGCAAGATCATCTACATATCGTCTTCATAGAGTTTCGAATAAATTTTTTCCCTATATATAAAAAAACAACATGTTCTATCAATTCTGATACTCAATTCAGCTAACTACTAAGAAGGAGATTCATAAACAAAATTGGCTTACTATCCACAAATGTTTCAACAACCAATCATAAAATGCTAATGCACTGAAAGATAACACATTTAGCGGCCCACAGAGTATAAAAAAATCTCACCGTGTCTTTGTGTAGCTCTCCGGGATGACTATATCCCCTCCGAGCAACTTCAGCTCCTCGGTCGTCTCCGGGTTCCGGGCTTATCTTCGAAAATGCTGATCGTCTGGAGCTTCCGCTCCTTCGCCGCTTCGATCACGGCTCTTCTGATGTCACTGTCCCCATGATTCTGCACCAAAGTCCCCCCTTTGCAAAGCAAATTTTCCCCAAGCAATCATTGAATTGAAAACATCAGGTGTTTAAACCCCTAGAGATTCAGAAATCCAAAATGCCTAAAAGTTGTGTTTTTTTGGGACGTTTTGAATGGGCACAGTAAAAAAGATTCGATCTTTACAGATTGATCATCGAAAATAAACCTTTAGAAACCCTAAAAAGAGCGAAGATCAGGGTTTTGGTTACCTGGTTGGAGAGAGAGGGAATCGAGAAGGGACTCCATCGTCTTCTTCAGCGAGTCCGGGCTCGACAGGGTTCTGAATCCATGACGAAAACTGGTGTCAGACAAAGCGATGGATTGGCGAATCGATTGCATCTCTCTCTCTCTCTCTCTCTCTCTCTCTCTGGGAGATTATTCGCGCATCCAAACAGCCTTCTTTCTTTGTCTTAGTTAGGCATCTCTGATCACACTCCATTTCTACCTCCAAATTTGAAGATTTGGATCTGATCCTCCAAATTTGGAGACCACCTCTAACTCACCTTTTTCACTTTTTAATTTATACACTAATTAATTCAACCTAATATATATTTAGTTCCACTAATTTATTTTTAATAAAAGTACTATAGTTGGAAAGATCTCACATTCGAAATGAGACTAATATTACATTATTTTAGAATTAATTTTAAATAAATCCTCATACGTTTGATTATTCAAGAATTATTTTATTTATTTAATTAAAAATTATTAATTTAAAAATAACTCCAAAATCATTTAGACTCATTTTAAGGGTCTGAATGAAATCTTTTCAATAGTATAATTTTTATATAAATGGATTAATGATAATAATAATTATTAATGAGTTTTTCATATAACATTATATAATTTTAAAAATGATAAGAAAAAATGGAGAGTGATGGTTGGACTACAACACCCTTCAAAAATAAATTTCCTCCATTCAACCCTACATATTTAGGGGCTTGGGTGGGAGATGCTCTAATAAAGTGTGTACACCTATTAACCTATGCATGATTGGCTCAAAAATTAAGTTACTGTGTAGTTTATGATTATTTTAATATAAATAAAAATAAAATAATTTTTTGTTTGTTTTTGTTTTGAATTATTTTCGTTACTAAATGTAATAATAAATTATTTAATGTTTAGATAAAATGTGAATAAGCTGTGGATAAAAATTTATAAAATGTAAAAAATTGATGACAATTGATTTATAAGAAGTGATGACAGTTAATTTAACAGTGGATCCACATATTCTTTTGGGTTGAATAACCTTGAATAACTTAATTTCAGGGGTTGACTGGAATCCATATACCACTTTAAACCAGTTAATTATGACATACATATTCGCATTTATTCCACTTATCCAAACATCTATCTTGAGGCTGTCCTCACTAATACCTATTTATTTCAAACATATTCTCAAACCTATTAACTTAATTTCAATGATTTGTTGGAATCCATGTACCACTTTATATTATTATCTATTACAAAAAAAAAAAGAACCTAATTCAATGGAATATTTTTTTTACAAGTGCTCCTTTATATAAATATATGTATTCTAAAAAGAAATTTTAACAGTGCGTTGAAATTGATGATGAGAATCACATTTTTCATCTGTTGACAGGAAATGCCATTTATTTGGTGAGAAAAGGTCTAATAGCAAAAAAAATTTTAATAATGAACCGATCATGTAAGTGAGAATAATCTATGCCAAAAATGATAGAATAGAATACCCTAATTACTCATATAATATTATTTTAGGTAGCATTTTTAAAAAAGATTTAGATAGTTTTTTAACATTTTATTTGTACAGAAATCATATTTAATCCAAACTCTTTTTTAAAATTTTTTAATGGTTCTAACTTTTGATACAAGAAAAAAATAACTTTTAGTTATAAAAAACATACTTTTAAAAATCTGACCAAATTGAGTTTCGGGAAAATTGTTATCAAAAACAATTTTTTGTGAAAAACTAACTTTAAAATTCATTTTCAGAATATGTCAAATTTTAGGTCACATTACTGGAACTCTTTATTTAACTTTTATCACTGTATGAGTATTAATTGACTTTTTATATAAAAAAATATATATATTTTATTAATTAAACAAAAACTTAAAATTCTGTAGAAGTGGAGGGAGCCTAACGCTAAACCACGTTGTGATGGCCCGTGTCCCAAAACGCCGACACGAGCGCGTCACGTGCCTAAAAACCCACCATAATCTTTTTTTTTTTTAAGATCGAAACATCGAAATGTCCACCCTATATAATCACATATGATAACAACCCTGGGATAACAGATAATCAACCAGATATGTATAATCACCTATATCACAACCCACCCAGGAAAGTTTAAGCAGTCAACAGAGCAGCTAACACACCTCATATACAGTCATCCATATATACAGAGCATTTAACATAGGTATGGTTCACTAGATTAGCCTCTACCAAAATAATCATATACAGATCCAAAACATCAAACTGTACACATCTATATATACCTATCACCAGCTAGACGTGGCACCAAAAGAAGACTAAGCCAACGTCCACCAACCCTGCCTCTACTATGCAAAGTAAGAGAAAATAGAATGGAATGAGGGAAAGATGTTCAGTAAGTAACCCAGACATTCCACGCATAAGGAAAATAAGAATGACATCCAAAGTCAAGCTCAGTAATCTTAATAAACACCAGGTCAAAGTATAATGACAAATAGAACCACTGTATGATCATCAGCGGAGAACAATAACATCGCTGATATATAAAAATAGGAATGAATAGCTCAAACTAACACCTCACAACTTATAAAGCCAATGAATATCATCAAGATGCATCACAATTGGACTGAAAGCAAATATTCTGAAATTACCCATCAATCAAAAGGATGTCAATTAAATCACTGATGGCCCTGGAAATGTCACAGTGCTACAAGAATGATAAGGGAATCACAATTCTGGCCCCCAAATGTCCAAAGCATAGGATTGACCATCTGCACGACCCCGCCATCTTGGCCCCTATGTCCAAGATATCCACATACCTCACGTGTGGCCCTCGAAACGTCCACCGCGGATTCACTACCTGGCCCTCGGAACGTCAGGCACGGCAGGGTATTCTCAAGTCCCCCTCGCTGGACCGTACGTACTTATGCGCGCTAGGGAGGCAAACCTCAACCCTCACTGTAAGGTCTATGGTCATCCAACTCCAAGTACACAAGAGGTAATATAGAAGCAACGATGCCAAACATACTACAAGGCTTCTTGGTCAAACAACACAGTCATTCTGATCATAGGAAGATATCGAATAACAAGGATGTATATAATAATATCAAGGAAAACTCACAATACGAATAAGTCAATTATAGGCTCACGAGATATAATTGAGGAAAACTAATATGGAATCCAACAAAAGAATAACTCCAAGATACAAAGAGACCAATTATAAGAATATTTTAGAATCTCGAACAACCACAGTCTAACAACAATGAAGGAATATGTCTCAATAATAGGTCATTTAAATGCAATACTCACAATCAAAATCATATGTATTATCAAATACAATTTAAAGCCTCAACACCAATAAAGTATGGAATGGAATGGAATGAGTAAGTGTCGAATCAACAATACCACGTGGAACGGAATGGAACAAATAATGGAATTGAATTAAACAAGCAAATATCGATCGTGTTACTTACAACAATACAACGTGGAATGAAATGGAACAGGTAAAAGTCAATCGGTTACTTACAATAATACAACGTGGAATGAAATAGAACAGGTAAAAGTCAATCAGGTTACTTACCTTACAATTCACAATCTCAAGCTGAACTCACCCTATTCCAGCTCCTAAACCACGCAGACAGGAAACCACTGATAAAATTATAACCTCAATCAGATACTAAAATATAACCCTATTAATCAAACTATTCCCAAATCCACCAAGACAAAAATGACATCCCCACTACAAACCTTAAAATGATACTGTAAAATCAACCATCAAATACCTATTTATCCAGCCCCAAAAACATAATCATATTTCAGCCTCAAATCACAAATTTGATTCAAAACTGAAATAAAACAATTCTAGATGAAGAATAACAATGAAAATAACAAGAATTTGTACCCAGTGTATCACGAAAAATAATCGACGAAGCTTTTTCCAATTTTTCTAATTTTTCCCCTGATTTTTCCCTTTTTAATTCGCACCAAAAGAGCCTCGGACGCTCTCACTCATCACCAACACAAAGAGCCCACCGAATCCCTTTAATCCAATACAAATTTGGAAATCCAACCAAAATTACGAAACCACCCTTCGCTACAAATCTGTGCAGCCTCAACCATATCTTCTCGTAGGAAAGTCCACTTCACATGAAACAAATTCTGTTAGAAAGATAACGAAAATATCTTTAACTTCTATGTTTGAGCCAAGATCAGAAGAAGCCTCCAACTATATTTAAAATAACGACGAATAGAAGACCTCGCGATTTCTTCTTCTAAGAGCAGAAATGGTAAAACAGGCATAACTTTTTTAATATAATTCCAAATAACGCCAAACCAATTTTATATGAAAGATAACTAAAAAATGAAGACTTCATATGTTTAGCACGTATCCAAAATATACCTTGAAGGTACTTTTCAAAAATTAAACCAAATGCAGGACTTCAGGGAGAATAAAAAATCAAAAGCATAATAGCATAAAATTATCCTCTCCTGTACACCAAACACGTAAATATTAGCATAAACCGGCATAAGAGGGTCCCGGCTATTACACACGTGGCTGAACAAAGTCCATCCGATCAATGTCGTATTGTCAAGCCTGATTTATAAAAGAGCGTTATTACACTTGGGTTTTTTTTTCAGTTTAAAATATAATCTTATATATCTTGTTAGAAATCCAGTGAAACATATATATCATCGAACGATATATATACCTCATCAATAATGATTTTTAGACCCCAATTGATAGACCCCATCCCAAGCCCCATGAAGTGGCAAGTTTGAAATACCTATATTACCCCCCTCCCTATTTAATCGTTTTAATATTCCATAAGAACCATAACCGCCCCATTAATCTTGAGGTAGTTATGATTTGTGATATCTTTCCATTTTTGAATGTGTGTTTTCAATTTGTTTTCAATTTCACAATTTTTCCTTTTTGATTTGTGAATGATCGGCTGACAAGAAGACAAATCTGAATTTATTTTTTTATTCAGAAATGGTTGGTCCATACGAGGTGAATTTGCATTTTTTTTCTATGCGATCTGAATCTGGTACAAAAAGAAATCAATACATTCAAGTTAGGTTTTTTTGGATCTTAAAAATTACAATAATTTTGAATGATCGGCTGATTTGAAAACCAATATGAATTTGATTTTTTATTTCAGATCTGGATTGTTGTATATGAGGTGAATTAACAATTTTTTTCCTGTGCGATTTGAATCTGGTGCAAGCAGAAATCGATACATCCAGGTTAGGTTTTTTGGAGCCCAAAAATTATAATATTTTGTATTTTTTAGTTTTCAGCAGGATCTGAATACATGCATCGATTTTTTTGTTTCAGTTCGTTTGGTGAAGAAGAGAAGAATTTGATTCATTTATTTTTATTGGGGACCAGTTTGTTATGCAAACCATGGCGATTCATTCAGGCTAATTCTTTCGATCTGAATAAATTATGTTGCGTTTGATTTTTCATCATTCCTTTTTTTTTACATTCCTTAAATCATCATATACACGTGTTGAATTTGAATGTATCTTGAATCCAGATACATGGCCTGTATCTTGATTTATATGCATTGTTATGTATCAGGTATGATCTGTAAAACCGTTTCATTATTGTGTGTTTGTGTATAATTACGCTTAATGTGTCATTCATCATATTTTTTTAGCTTTTTATCCGCATTAGTCGACTCATTCAGATTCAATATATTCAAATACATTGTACATTCACTTGTATGAATTTTGTATTTGATAATTCAAATTTCAGATACACCTGTTTCTAAATTTGATATCCAGCCCATTTTGAATATTGTTATTTATATTTCTATGGATTTAATTATTGTATAACTGATTAATATCTAATTGTGTATTGTTGGTATTTTGAAGACATTTTATGAATTTTCTGTCTAGTGCTCAGTAGCATGTAGACCATTATTGTACATTTGATTTTTCAGATATGTTACTGTATCTTAATTTGACAATATATGATTGATGTTCTTATTCTCACCAGGTAGTGATGGTGATTTTGTGGACACATGTGAAGACTCAATTCATTTGGATGACATCAATGATTCATCTTTTGTGGAAATCAGTTTGTCAAAGGAATTGTTTATTGTGGCTGATCAGCAAAATGTAGAAGAGATTGTAGCTTGTGATGATCAATATATTCCATCTGTTGGTATGTGTTTTGATTTTGAAGATGATGTGCGGTTGTTTTATAACAATTTTGCTCACAAGGTTGAATTTGGCATTGCTAAGTTAAAAAGGACGAAAATGGGAGGCAAAAGTTATTTTCTCTGGCTTGTTGTAGAAATGGAAAGCTCGTGCCATCTGAAAAGAATGCGTTTAATGCTCGGTCTTCGATCAATACTGGTTGTGATGCTAGGATAAATATCAGTGTAAAGGGGAATGGATGCTTCTTGATATCGAAGGTTGTTTTATATCATAACCATCGTCTGAGCCCCTATGAGCAAAATTGTTCATTCACCTTTCAAGGTTCGAAGTAAAGGAAGACCACCATAAAAAAAGAATGCACCAAATGTCTATAAGGCGAAGAATAAGAAGGCAAAATTACCTCAAGATTCTAATGTGTAGATGGTTGCAGAGGATGCTATGGTTTGTATCATTGTACAACACGTTCGATGTGCCGTTAATGTGTTTTTTACTATTTCAATGTGTTTATGAACTTCATTTTACATTGATATGAAGTTTGATGTTATTATATTTACATGGTTCATGTAATAAACACCTACTATAACTTTCAGATACATATCACATTTTAGATACAATCACAATTTTAGATTCAAATAACTTTTCATTTAGCAATGACTACAGGTTTTCAAATACATATCAAATTCAGATACATTATAAATCCAGGTATTAAACAGGATACCTATTAGATACAACCGAACAATCTTGATATATGTATGGTTAAACATATCTAAGTTCACATATTCATCACATTTGAAGATAGAGATACCAAGGTGCATGTTAGATACAGTTCACATATTCATTACATCTGAAGATACAATTCACTTTCAAAAATGTCTAAACATATTTGCAGATATAGAAGACAATTTCAGATATAGGTGAACAATCTTGATGTATGTGTGGTTAAATAAGAAGCCTAATTATTTCACAAACACATCCTAATAGCCATATATATATTTCACACACGTCACATTTCCAACGTCACATCAAAATCATATATTTGTTGTAATCGTATGATCGGTTGATGAATGACTTGAATAAATTATAGAATGAGTTCTCCGAAGCATGTCTAAATGCCTTTGACTCAAATCCATTGTTGCAAATGTTTCGAATATTCTGTGCACAGTTGATCTGTACTGGGGATAGTATATATGCTCAGTTTCTTCTTTGTTCAGCAACTCTGTCTTTTTGAGCTTCTGCATTATACATATTTGAATTGGAATTGTAAAATCATTTTTTTGTGTAATTATATTGATATAACATCCATGTGCATTTAAAATTGCCTAATTCATTGACATACACATGCATTTTATTAATTAAGATACATGTGTATCTTACAATTAATTTAAGAGTTCCTAAACAAATATCAGAGAGACCAAAATCAATATACCATGTATATTTCATATACATATAAACAACAAGAACACACACCAAAAAATGCTATCAGATGTTTGTAATTTCAGATACAGCCAAGGGATTTAAACATGTTTCATACAACAATTTCAAATACAGTTGATTCAAATACATACAATGTTGAAAAAAACATTAATCTATTATCATCAAGGGATTTACAAAAACAGTTGAGTATTCTAAAATATAATATTGAAGTTTTTAATACACTATACATTCTTATTCATGTCTAGTCCCTAATAGCATGTAATGTGACTAATGGGATCTATGCCGCTTCATAATTGCTTCAGATTCATATTTATTTAGTAACAGGTTTTCAGATACAGGTTCAACTGATTAAGATACATGGTTTGTTTACAACAAAAAAGATATTTCATCAAACCAATGCATGCAAATTTAATATAACATGATCTACATTCATATGACATTTCAAACATTTCATTTAGCTACTATTAAATACTCATTCAATCAGATTTTGTTTCAGTGAATGATGAAACAATTGCACATTATAAACATTCTCAGATATGTGTCATTTATTTATGCTTTGTTTCCTCAGAAGTGAAATTTGCACATGAGTAAACCCTAAACAATTGAAAAATGTAAATTCTTTTTCCCTTAAATCTAGATACACTGGTAGATGAAGAGAATGTATCAGAAACATTTTCATAATATATTAGAGAGTAATGAGATGCTTCCAAATCAAAATAAAAAACACAAACAATTCAGATACACAGATTTTTTTTATTCAGATGCATGTATATGAATATCTGATTTCAAATAATTTTTTGGGGGATTTCAAATGCAAGTATTTGAAACAATGATTCTTCAAATGGCTTTCAGATTAACAAGAGTCCAGATAATCGAAGGAAATTATATCATATATGATTTTGAAAATCACAAATTTTTGTTTAATAAAGAGTGAAAAAGTATCAAAATCGACTCGTTTATTTCATTAAAAAAATCAACGGTGAAGTGTCGATTGTGGTAGAAAATCACATTTTTTCTTCGCCATTGTTGACAATTTGTTGGGGAAGACGATCTGTTGAAACGAATTCTTGATATCATAATTTTTTCCATTTTTTTCATTCGTTTGATTTGCCCAAAACGGAACCCTAAGTTTTAATTTGTTTTTTTCGAAATATGATACACCGTGGGGAGAGGATTCAATGGTGCCGCTATTTTTGGGATTCGGTTACGAGGTTGGATCCAATTTTAAAATCATAAGAAGGGCAGTTATGTCATTGTCATTTCAATGGTTTGAAAAGTCAAACAGGTAACCAATAGGAAAGTGACACCTATTGGGGCTCACAAATGAGCTTAATTTCTGAGGCCCAGATAGCAGCTCCCTTAAAAAAAAACTATTTAAAAAAAAACTTAAAATTCTGTAGAAGTGGAGGGAGCCTAACGCTAAACCACGTGGCTGAACAAAGTCCATCCGATCAATGTCGTATTGTCAAGCCGGATTTATAAAAGAGCGTTATTACACTCGGATTTTTTTTTCAGTTTAAAATACAATCTTATATATCTTGTTAGAAATCCAGTGAAACATATATATCGTCGAACGATATATATACCTCATTAATTTTTTCTTACACTTATTAAAAATGAGTTAATTCAGCTCGAAATGGAGCGACATACATTTTTTATCAAAATATATATATCATTGGACGATGTCTACTATTTAAAATAAAAATAAAAAACATGTGTGGTGTAAGTTTTGGACTGTAAAAATGACTGAGTCTCACATTTTCCTTCATAAATTCAAAAAAAGTTGGGTCTGGCATGAGCACCAAACGAAACGGGCTGAAAACTGGGCCTTCAAATGGAAGACATAAATGGGCCGAGAAACAAACCCACATGGCCCATTGTTTACTCGTTAACATCACGGTGATGTCACTTTGACGTAGCTTTCTTTCTTCCACATATTTGCAATTTGCCCCTTTCGAAATTTCCTATTTATCCAAACATCCGTACACCCTGACTTCTCTTTATAGGCTGGAATTTTTAGTGGAGCAAATTGTAACTTTACCATGATCAAATTTTTGTCACACACCTCATTTACTCAAAGAAAGATTAAAACTCAATTATTGTCACATACCTCACTTCCTCATAGAAATATTAAAACTCAATTCTGATGAACTACTGTTCAGTGTTTCTTGAATGATGTGAAATAAACTAATAGTTTTCAAATCTAAAAAGCACATCAGTATAATTAAAACATCCATAGTAAGTAAACAAACAAAATGTTGAATATATATATAAGCAGACAAGGAGTGCTACTTTGGTTAAAAATACATATAATTATCTAAAGTGGTAGATACCAGATACCATCAGTCCCCATCTATCATTCCTTCTCTTCTTTTCATGTTAAGCATGAGGTGGTCTTTGCCACTCTTTACCCCACCACCATCAGCAGTACAAATAAAAATAAAAATAAAAATAAGGTCATGCCTTTATCTCTTGTTGTCCAAGGCATGCACTGTATCTTCTTTTTTTTGTTGAATCCCACTTTCATGACTTGTAATTTAAGATGTCCCCATTGCCATTCAAATTGCTCACCCTCCAAATGGATGTGTGAAAGAACATCAAGCTTTCAAGCTAAGACATGGTGGGTGCCTGCATGGGTGGTGATGGTGGTGGTTGCAGCACTTGAATTCACAACTTTTGTGTTCCCTCTTTTATGTTTATGGAGGACAATTCAACCAAAAAAAACAGTGATTATTGTCACCTTCTTTTGATGTATGTAATCCTTGAAATTTCACACAAATGGTCCTTCTTGTGGGTGCTTTCATTTTGATCTCACTTGTAAAAGAAATTTATGGTCAAAGGAGCTACACTATTTCAAATTGGAACAATAATGGGTAATAATAAAATGTCTTAGCATGGTTTTTGAGAAGTAAAAATAATGGTTTAGACATCATTTTTTTAGGTTAATGAAGGCTTCTTTTGCTTGTCTACGCTTTTTGTTTCAGTTAGTTCAAGAGTTGGGGATGCTTCAATTCAAATGATGATGCTTGAAGTGAATTCGACCAACTTTCATCACTAGTGAATTAATTAGCATGCATTGTATGTGCCACTATTGTCTCAAATGGTTACCTACACTGTGATGATTGTTTTGCCTCGAATGGTTTCCGATGCAGAGAATGTTGGAAATTTTCTACTGAACTTAATGGACGAATGTTGAAATTCAAAAAATGAAAAAAAAAAAAAAAACATATTTGAAAGCCCAGACGCATGATTCTAAAATTAATTACTTTTTTATTTTTTTAACCGCCCCATTAATTACAGTGAACATTAATAAACACATTTAAAGGGTATTTTGAGTAACAATAATGATTCTTAAGCCTCAATTTCACAGGCCCTAAATAGGCCCCATGATGTGGCAATGGTAGATTGTCTGTTATACCCTTAAATCATTTAGAAAACCTAGCGGTTATTTTTTTTCCCGTTTTGTGTGGAGCGTAATAAATGGCCATCATTTATTTTGTTTTGTGTCAACAATTAATGCGATTTTTCAATGGACGATCATCAATGGCTGATCAAATTTTTTTGGATTAAACCATTAAAATTGTCTTGGAACCAATTTTATTCGATCTCCCATCATCGAAACCGATCTATACACGATGAACACATTGTAGCAGATCCGTAATTTTAATTCTGAGAATTTTGATTACACTATTTTTTTCTTTTCGAGTTGGATCTCCCATCAAAGTCTTCTGTATCAGGTTTGAAAATTGTGTTTCACTATATTATGATCTATTGGAATGCAAGCCATATTCGAAATTAAAATTAACCTTTTTGAAATCACATATTCACTCTATGTTATATGTATTGATCGTCATATTACATTTTTTTAATTTTTTTCATTTTAATTTTATAAATGTAACGCTCAACATTATTACGTTCTGTTTATGTATGGTTTTTGTTATGTTATTTTATATATCTGATATCGAAATTCTCATTTTCTAATTTTTGTTACATTCACAAATGTAACATTATGAAATATAGCATTTATCCATGTATTTGCCTTTCTTTCTGGAATATAGCATTTATCCATGTCTTCTAGAATGTAGCATTTATCCGTGTAACATTTACAAAATGAAATTTTTTTTTATGTATTGGTCGTTATTTCACACTCTTTGATTTTGTTACGTTTTAATTTATAAATATAACAGTTTAAAATGTAACATTCACTCATGTATTGCATTTCTTTCAACAATGTAAATAGAAATTATGTATAAATGTAACATTAAAGTACATACTTCTGCAGGGGATTATGCTACATTTTCTCTGAAAGGCAGTGCACTAGAAGGTGAAATAGATGATTTCAAAAAGTAAAGTACTGAAATTATTGTTCTCAGTGTTGGAATGTCATTTGGATTGGAAAATAGATGATTTGAAATGTAACAGTCTTCCACATGCGTGTATTGATTTGTATTTGTTACTTTCATAAATGTAACAATTAATTATTTCTATGTATTGATGCAAAAGAGACACATTTATGCAGTACAATCACATTACAATGTATCTATATATCGAGAGCAAATGTTTGGATTTCTTTTACAGGATTCTATTACATTTTCATTAAAAGGCATTTCACAAGAAATTCAAATTGTCGACTCTGAAGAGCAAAATGCAGAAGTTATTGTTCCTATTGTTCAAATGTCCTTCCATACTTTTTCCCTTTACTTTTATGTGCTTTTTTTTTTTTTTTTGTTTGTGCGACATTTTGTAACATAAATGTCATATGTTTCTTACATTCTATTACATTAATGTGACATTGATTGATAAGATGAATATATTTTACTGTTACATTTACATAACACAGTTACATAATCATGAGACTGTAACAACTCACATTTAGCAAATTGTTATATTCTGTAACAGTTATAATCACATGAATGTAATAGTTCCTAAATAACACATGCACTGTCATAATCACACGAATGTAATAGTACCAAAATAACACATACACTGTTACTAGTTTTCATGCACGTGCCAAAGCACGTGGTATAACATTCACAAAAATATATATAAATAAAAAATAACGATATTACATAAATTTATATAAAACATCTATATATAATGCATTTATAAAAACAATGTAAAATGTTATCTATTTTATTTAATATGTACAAAGATAATAACATGTGTATATAACATAAATGAAATATCAATCACATGTTCTCAATAAAAGAAGAAAAACATTGGACACACTGATTTATTGTATCAAATACAAATAAATTCAATCACTAATATAATAAATAAAGACTCATCAATATTTTTAAGGTAGAAGAATACTAAAAATATTAATACTAAATAAAAGTTAGTGCATCTATCAATTCGAAATAACATAGATATCTAACAAATAATATTTCACATATAGTTTTGTTTACTAATGCCCAACATTTTATTCTAACTTGGTTGGAGTCATTGGAACAAGTTATGGATAAATCAAAACTTAAATATAAAATTCTAAACATCTTATACATGTATACAATTTGCTTATATGCTTTATGGGTTAATAAAAACTTTAAAAAAAAATTATAATCACTTTATACATGAATCCGAATAGCTTTTTGGGTTAAATGAAACTTGAAATAAAAAATATATATACATTTGTGCAATCTGTTTATATGCTTTATGGGTTAATCAAAACTTTCCTTTTATTTTTTTGGTGTAATGGGTTAATAAAACTTGAAATAAAAAAAATTCTAATCACCTTATACAAGTATCCGATCAGCATCAATCACGTTGATCACCTATGTGCACACTGATAGATCATTCAAGCATTTTTTTTTTTGGTTTCATGTCCCCTAAGTACAAGGGGATTGGAATATTCAAATCATGGCTCTTTTTTTGTTATTTCAAATCCAGAAACATATTACATTATATTTTTTTAATTAATTTCTCCTTCTTGTTCCTTATGCATGAAAGATACAAAATCAACTGTATGTAGTCTTTTGATCTGAATAAAAATGACCAAAGAAGGCAACTAATATCCTATGTAAAAGAAAATAAAACCTCTACTCATTCACTATTAACAATTTTTTTTGAAAAATCATACCTAATAAAATTATAAATCAAATATAATGGGACCCTAAATCATATCAAACTCAATCAAACAATATAGATCTTCATACCTTAATCTATTTTTTCTCTACACAATCTATTATTGATTTTTTATATCATAATTAGCACATTGATATATGATTGTCTTGTCTTATTAGATTAGATATGAAAAAATCAAATCTAATCCAAATAGTATATTGATGTTTTGTATCATTGAATAATTTTAAAATATTTAAAATTTAAATCAAATTAATATATGATTGTCTTATTAAATTAGATATGAAAAAAACATACGCAATCCAAATTCAAATATTATTTAAATCTTGTGTATCATTGAAAAATTATAAAATTTTAAATCAAATTAATATATGATTGTCTTCTTAGATTAAATACAAAAAAAGTAAATCCAATCTAAATATTATTCAAATCTTATGTATCATTGAATAATTTTAAAATTTAAATCAAATTGATATCAGATTATCTTATTAGATTAGATAACTGAAAAAGTAAATCAAACTAATACATAACAATGTTGATGTTTGCTCCAAATCTGTACGGATCATTTAAATTAAGTTTTCAAAAAAAATTTAATTAAATGAAAATAAAAATAAAAACTAATCTACTGATATGTGGGCGAAGAATATTTGCTTGAAAACAAAAATCTGTCATAGAAATGTTGTAATCTTCAAGAATAAAAGATGATCTCATGTAATAACTGATATTTAATTAGTTGAAAATTATCAAAACACTTGAATAAAATAAGTTATGCAATTAAAAGAAAAACATAAAATAACACAACACACACATACACACTTACACCTATTTATGTACGTTTTGAAGCATAGAACTCCTACAGGCATGAATTAATTCATCAAGTATATAACTCCTATATACATCGATCAAATGATTAAAGTACTTTTATCTTTATGCAATCCTAAAACATAATTCAAATAAATTAAAACAAAACACATAATAATAGTTATGAGTTTTTCATTGTAGCATAACTGAACAAAATTATTCATTAAAAAATTATTTAAAATAAAATAATTAATAATCAACACCCACATAAAAATATTCAAATAATATTATAAACAAAACAAAAAAAAATTAGTTTGTTTTTCTTTTTATCTTCATTTCTTATTAAAGTGGTACTTCTCTTCATGAACGTACTTCAATCCCTTCAACTAAAAAATACAATAAAATAAAATATCATAATAATAAAAACATAAAAAAGATGATTAAAGAACTTTTATCTTTATGAAATCCTAAAACATAATTCAAATAAATTAAAATTAAACACATATTAATAGTTATGGGTTTTCCTTGTAGCATAATCGAACAAAATTATTCATTGAAAAATTATTTAAAAATAAAATAATTAATAATCAGCACGCACATAAAAATATTCAATAATATTATAAACAAAACACAAAAAAAAATTATTTTTTTAATTTCTTTTTACCTTCATTTTTTTATTTATTGAAGTGGTACTTCTCTTCATGAACTACGTATTCTAAAAAATATAATAAAATGAAAGGTCATAATAATAAAAAGATAAAAAATTATCTCTTCAATTAAAAAAAACTTCTTGCTCTAAAAAAATCCCAATCACATGTGATTTAAATAGTATTCCTGCATGCAACATCTAATATTATCTCAAATTAGAGTATTTTGATAAAATCAAGGGATAATTTTGATCCATAAATTAATCTTAAAAAATAAATAAGTTTATCTTAAATCAAACTCAGTCAAACCTATATTTTCATATCGTAACATATCATAACAATCTTATTAGATAGATTAGATTGTATCAATGAATAATTTTAAAATTTAAATAAATTTACTACTATTAGTAATTAAATAATTGATTAAATGATAAATTAATAAATGAAAATTGGATCACATAATCCTTTTAATAAGTAACAGATAATAGAAATAGATAATGGAAGTAATAGATTATTATTATTATTATTATTATTATTAATTAAATAAATCATAAATTTATTTAATCATATATCATTGAATAATTTTAAAATTCAAATAAATTTATTTAGTAGTCATAATCTTATTAGATAAGACAATATCATTAAATAATTTAAAATTCAAAAAATTTAAATAATCTTATTAGATAAGATTGTATCATTTAATATTTAAATTTTAAATTTTTTTAATAATCTTATTAGATAAGACTGTATTATTGAATAATTTAAAATTTTAAATAAATCTATTACTGATCATAGATTTTTAGATAAGACTATATCATTGAATAATTTAAAATTTAGTAATTAAATAAATTATTAAATGATAAAAAGGGAAATGAAAATATCCATGTATATCTATCATGTTGTTATCTATTATATATTTTAAAATTTAAATTAAAAGATACATTAGTAATTGATCAATTGTTTAAATGATAAAATGGGAAATGAAAATACTGGGTCACAGAATCCTTTTAATAAATAAGTAATAGATAATTACATGAATGTAACAGTTATAAATCACATGAATGTACATTGATGATTAAATTTTTTTTATGTTTCTACACATATTGATTTTGTATATATTCACATATAAATGTAACTATCACCAGCAGAACTTACCTTCATTGCACAAATTCAAATCATTTGTATAATTTTTTGTTACACTTGTGTCAGATAGAAACTAAACACACTATATTTTCTACAACACGGTTACATTTTGTTACTTAACCCAAAACAATTAATTGTTTCTTTCTTATAACAGAGTAAATTACAAATGTAACAGAGTAACATAAAAATGTTTTTCTTATAACAAATGTAACAGAGTAACAATCAACTATTACATTTTACACAGTTTTACAATTTTTACATTCATTTGAAGAATTCATTAAAAACCTAATTAAAAGATACATTTCAGCCAGAAAATTTGTTGTACAATGCAATATTAATTACTTCAAAACATTGAATAATTAGAAACCTAAGTAATTCAATAAAAAAAAAGTTGATAATATCAAAAAAAAAAAGTTCCTCAGTGTTCATAGTCATTGCTCAAATCTGATTTTGAAAAATTTACAAAGAAGTTTCAGATTAAATTCAAGGTATCAGATGAACAGATTTTGGGGTTGTAATGCAAAAAAATAAAATCAAGTGTCTATTCGTATTGTCAAAACGGAATGAAAGATGTGTTTTGACTAAACAATTGGGGTTTTGTGACTTAGGGTGCGTTTGGTTGCGCGATTGCAAAACTGATTCTGCAGGAATTTGCGATTGCAAACCTGATTCTGCAGGAAGCTTACTTTCTCAGCTTTTTGAAATCGCAGCTTTTGGGCACTATTTGCCTGCAATCGCTGGGTTTAAAACTGCGATTACAAAACTATTTGGTTGCGCGATTGCAAACACAGTTTCCTGTAATCGCAATCGCGCAACCAAACGCACCAGATTTGTTTGATTTTGGGGAAATATGAATTTTAATGTTTGATTTAGCTTGGCGAAACAAACGGGATGTGAAATTAAGATCGTGATTTGTGTCGGTTTTCTCGCGTTCTCGTAACTCCTCCAAAACAAGGAATCTCAGTGCAGTGCATGCCCTAGCGGACCCTAAAAGAATCTGTAAGAGCTATATATAAATTGATGACATTTTCCTATAAAAGAAAGAAGATATTTAAGGCCACGTGGTCGGTAACCTCCCTCTCACAAATCACAATCCCCAATGTCCCTCTCACAATCACTAGTCGTCCAGAGACCATTTATCACGGCTTTATTTATTTTTTATATTTATTTTCATCATGTAAGAGTATCTTCTGTTGAAAAAATTAGCTATTATCAGATAAAAAAAACAATTAGAATATGAAGACATGGATCAGAAAGTCTGGTATGGAGTCACGTGGTAACGCTGTCTTCAGAATAGAATACACCCCCTCAATCGCACAGAGTTCTCGATGATCTGTTCCCAAGATAAAACCACCCAGCCCTCGCTGTTCTCTTCTTGGTGCAAGCAAGACGAGAAGTCGAACCGGTCGCAGACTTGATCACCCAAAAGAACAAGAAAAAAAAAGAAGTCTGTTTGTGGAGGATTTTTTAATGGAACACTTAGTTTTTCTGATTATATGAATCTCTGCGAAGGTGGTCTTTTTATAGGCACAGAGATGACCGTTGGAGGTGTAACGTTCGCAATAATTACACACGCTAATAATGATAAACCGTTACAAAAAACAAAACGTTTATCCCATTAAATTTTTAATCTTAATTTGAAAACTAATTAATACATTTTTTATTGAAATGTATTAATTTTCTAACAATCCCCCACAAGATTAAATAATTTAATTATAAAGAAAATAAAATAAATTTGGGCGATACAATACTGTGTGTTCGGTGAGATAGCTTAGGGCTTTGAACCTCACTCAGTGTTAACTCACTTTCATTTGAAGGGACGTAGTGAACTAGGTCTTGAACTAGACCCATTTGATCAAACTTCAGTAAGTCACACAACACAGTATAAGCACTAGATCAGGTTCTTTATCGGTGTGCGCATTACGGCCGTTACGCTTATCTTGATTCATGAGTGCTTTAGAGAGCCCTTGTTCTCATAGATCACGGCCCCACGATCACACTCACATAGTAGAATTCTCAAATGGTGCACTGTGCGGTGCTACACCCTGCCTTATAGACCTTGAATTCATTCAGAGCGATTGCTCTTCCTTTACCGACACAGTTACAAGTACTGGCACCATAGGAATGTTCTTTTAAAAATAAAATAATGAATTTCATTTATTTATTTTTATTTCAGTACTTAACATAGATACACATCAGTTTGTTTTTTCCTTTGAACTTATCCTCATGGGATCTCCATTTGGATAGGTAGGGTGTCTACTGTGGTACTATATTATGGGCTTTAGACCCATCCCCCTCGATGCAGAAAAGACTAGCCTCCTCGCTAGATCTCTAATAAGTGGATCTGCAATATTGCTCACTGATTTTAAATGCGATCCCTTTAAGAGTATAAACTCAGGATTTTTTTTTATAAAAAAATTTATATGTGAATTTATTCACAAACCCCACAATTCATAATATAGCATGCTTTATGAAGTGTAATATTCACCAATGAATATATAATTATAATATATCAAGTTCTTTATACTGAAATTATTATATAAAATATAATTTCTAGACTTGATTAACATGCTATAAAATGAAAACATCATGCTCATTTATTTCATATATTCAAATATGTCCCCTACATATTATTTCATAAATGAATATATTCATCAAATTCTCAATTTGAAATAATAATGAAAATATCTCTAATAAAAAATGAGCATTTATATGTTAAGCTTACTCCACAAATTACAGAATTTAAATTCTCATAACTTAGCCATATTTATAACCCCCACATTAATATGAACTCACAAATAATTCCATGAATAAATGCATGACATTTCTAATTAGGAGGTAATTGTAAAATAAATGCCTACTCATAAATGATCATTTATTTTTCATATAAAACATAAATAGAATCTACTTATTTTCTCTACACATCACATGCTTTTAATTCTCATAACTTGGTCTAATTTATCACATAAATATGAGTCACACATAACCCCCACATTGACATGAATATATAAAATATGTCATTTACCAAGTCATTTGCATTTAAACATGTGCGATTAAAATAAAATGGTATTTAGTTACATACCTTAAAAACTCTTGCATTTCACTGATGAAATAATATAGAAGCCTAATAATATCGATCCATACCGTGTGCATCATTAATCTAGAAGACCCAATATGATAATATGGTCCCACAAATTGATAATCAACATAATATGATATCCATAGAAGAATATGTAGACCGCTTGCTTCATATATGAAAAAATCCAGAATGCCAATAAATCTAGAATAATAATAATTCCATATATAATATCCCGACCACATAGAATATCCCGATTGCATGTGTTGAGTGATACTCAAGAAAGCCATAGAACCATAATAATAAACTCTTGTGAATATATTGGCCGATAAAGTATCTCAAGAATTCCATATATAATAATGACAATGGAACTCTACAGAAGAAAAATTGTAGAACCAATAATCATAGCATCTGGCCAAGCATAACCTCATATGAGAATAACTGAATTGCTGGTAGTCACGTCTCAGAAATATCAACAGATTGTTCATTTATCATCCGAAAAAATTAATATATCTGCCGTTAGTTCATATGTGTAGTCCTTGAGCTTCTCTCAATCTGTGGAGTAAACTAATCATGTTTTCTCTGGATAAGTATCTGTAAATATTGTTGCTAGAATCATCATAGCCAGCCAAAAACAACAAGCCACAAAATAAGAGGTTATCAACCAAAATATCAAATTTCTTCATTATCCTGCAATAGAAAAAATGTCCCATATAGAATAACCCAAAAAGCAGCATATAAGATAATATAATAAGCCTTCAACATGATCTGATCACTTCGGCAATCCGACTTCTAAATTGACTTTATCGCCAATATAGGCCCGAAAGAGAATCTGATATGAATACATATTTAAGATAAATCGTTAAAATCCATGGTAAAAAATTAAGGCTGATAATAGAATTATTCTGTTCTGAAATTGTTGAAAAAATTAGCTATTATCAGATAAAAAACAATTAGATATGAAGACATGGATCAGAAGAGCCTGGTATGGAGTCATGTGGTAACGCTGTCTTCAGAACAGAATACGCCCCCTCAATCGCACATGATTCTCGATGATCTGTTCCCAAGATAAAACCACCCAACCCTCGCTGTTCTCTTCTTGGTGCAAACAAGAAAAGAAATCGAACCGGTCGCAGACTTAATCGCTCAAAAGAACAAGAAAAAATAAGAAGTCTGTTTGTGGAGGATTTTTTAATGGAACACTTAGTTTTTCTGATTATATGAATCTCTGCGAAGGTGGCCTTTTAATAGGCACAGAGATGACCATTGAAGGTGTAACGTTCGCAATAATTACACACGCTAATAATGATAAACCGTTATGAAAAACAAAACGTTTATCCCATTAAATTTTTAATCTTAATTTAAAAACTAATTAATACATTTTTTATTGAAATGTATTAATTTTTCAACATCTCCTAATTTTTTGAGCCTAAGAAAAATAAAAAAATTTGAGCTTTAACCCACTCTCGATACAAAAATTATGTTGGGATCTTACGTGGCTGTCAGGTACGAAGTTTATCTGCATTAAAAAAAAAATCAAACAATTCTTATGGTAAGAGCTGGAAAAAAAATTACAGTGGCAGTCTCTGATTGGCTTCCATATATAAGGTTTATATGTGATTTACATAGAGGATCCGAACTCAGAAAAACAGTTTAGGAATTCTCAATTCTGACTCCCTACTTAAAAAGAGGGATGTATTTTATCAAACAATTGTATTGTCTCTTTTGCCATTTTCACTAACAGACATGTGTGTGAGATATGAATATTTATGTCTTTTGGTTTAAAGAAGAGAACAAATAAAGTCATTTCAGCCCTTACTTAAATCTATACTTATAAATTTCATTAAAAAACTGAGTAAAAACATCATTTGATACGTGGAGTTGTAGGAGAAAAATAACCATTAAAAATTTGGATAAATATTTAAGTATTTTTTTATTTAAATAAAAAGTTTGAGTAAAAATTTGATTTGATATGAGTATGGGTAAATAGTTAGAGATATTTTTTTATGATTTTTACTTAAATATATGATTGAAGATGTTCTAAGAAATAAAATTGAAAGATCTATCTAAACATAAAAAAATAAAATAAAAATAGTGCATATTTCTCCAAATTATAACACGAGGAGAAGGTTGGAAATGCTCTAACCACTGTTGCATTGCAATTGTTAACGGGACCCACTGAAATGATTTTTGCTCGCAACGGCGCGTAGTTGGAAGTTTGCTCAATTTAAATATCTGGGACCCAACCCTTTCTGTTTAGCTTTTTAGTGGCAAGTGACATGAAAGTTCGAAATCTAATCTAAAATAAAATAATGCAGGAATGGTGAAGAAGAAGAGAACAGAGTAATACAAAAAATATGAGACTATTTTTTTTAATATTGTTTATTTGATGTTATATATAAAATCAATCAATGTATAAGTTTGGATAGACAAGAATCAATTTTTTTAATTTAATCTCTTGATACCTCTTTCACTTCTTTTTTTGTTGGTAACAAGTCCTACAAGGGCAGATACATAACAGGGCGCAAAACACTAAACTAACAAAAAATACATACATAGGGGCCCGACTATCCCCACCAAACAATTTTCCAATCCCACCGATCAAAAAAAAAATAAAAAATGGTGTTTGGCTGTTCCCACCGATTCAGTTCGACCGAATTCGGTCATCATTTCAAGTTTTGGCGACCGTAATGGTTATCATTTCAGGTTTTGGGCGACCGTAATGGGTCGAACAGGGTTCAAAATTATATCTACTTATTCTTTGTAAACAAATAAATTTTTGGATTTATCCATCATATTCTACATTTATTATTTTATCCAAACAACAGTTAAAGGACTGAAAAAAATGTAAGTAGATACACTTTCAATTAATTCAATTTTTTATAGAAAAATATCTTATTAGACAAATATATATCATTTTTAAGCTTCGTTTGAATTCCTAGTTAAGATGATTCTTTGTTTGAAAACAAAAAAATGTACTAGTTGATCCAAACACATTTTATATTTGACTTTTGAAATTTGTCTGTAACTTATGTAAAAAAAATCGTTCTTATATTCTACATTTAAAAAAAATGATTTATTCTCCCTACATTACAACTCAGACTTGGAGTGCTATGAAGTTAATTGGTTATTTTGAGATATTTGAAAAACTAATTAAAGGGTAAAATAATAATTTTAAAATATTTTGATCCATCTTAACATAAAATTTAACCACGGGGTGTAAATGCATTTTCTGAACTTCATTTCTGTAGGTTTTAAAAACCTCATGAGTCCTAATGCATTTTTCCATTCTTTTTTTTTATTTATACTTTTGGTTATTGTTAACCAAACTATATAATTGAGCTTTGATTTTATTCATTACATTTCAGTTAATTCTTTTCTTCATAACACTTACATTTAAAATTCTCTAATGTTTGACGAAATTGATATCTAAGCTAACACTATTTAAACTTTCCTATAAAAAAAACACTATTTAATCTTAACGTGGATTTGATTTAAGCTCACGAACTTCAAAAAGACCTTTCTATAATTTTTAATACTTGTGGAGACTTTTATGTAATTTAGGTTTTTTTTAGAGTTTTTTTTCTTCATCGCACGCGTCGGACAAAAAAAAGAGGAGAGTGCGTAAAAAAAAGATGGACACGTCTAGGGGCTGTTTAGCTAGATGAATAGGGTGGAATAGGGGAGGAATAGAAGAGAATAAAGCAAAAAAAGTGTTTGGGTAGAGGGAATAAGGGGATATAGCTATGCGGAATTAGGAGAGAATAAACTGGTATTTGTATTCCAAGTCTACCCATAGGATTGTGTTATTCCTCCACTGGAATAAAGGGATCCACCTATCAAATCACATGTTATCACATGTACATCAATGGGGCCCACATGTCAAATCAACTTTTTACACCTTATTCACATTTTATTTCTCATTAATCAAACACTTCAACATTTATTATTACGTTTTCCAACGAGAATAACTAAAAACACAACCAAACATAAAATCACTTATTCCATTGATAAAGTCAACAATTCCTGGAACATGCATAAACCCCAAAATAGCTTATATCTCTATCCAAACGGACAGAGAAAGAGGGGTAGGAGACTGTAGCATGGGATCTAATGCGACCCCGCCCCATCTTCACACGAGAAGTCCGAGACCACTATTCAGAGTGTGATCAGAAGGCCCCCTTGGAATACCACACCCATAACCTCGATGATGAATTTCCCCCAATCCTTGATGGATGCAACCGCCACTTCCCACATGTTTTCTGCGTAGGCCCTCGAGTGTTTAAAGAAAATATTGTTTCGAAATGGCTCACACTCCTGCCGGAACGATAAATTGGAGGACCCGATTTGTGTCACTTGAATTATCTGGGTTACACAAAGCCATCCCTGCATTCCATCATGAGCCGAAGTTCACAGGAAGACCTGACAATGGCAAAACATGTGTACCACTGTTTGAGAAGCTTCATCCAAGTTAGTTGTAATGTTTTTTTTCTGAGTTTTTCTATTCAAATATTTTCTGTATAAAATATAATTTCTTAATCATAATGTGTTAGAGAGTTTGATAACAATCAATGAATTAATAGTGCAGTGTCAGAGTGCATAATAAAGTACAAAATGTGGTAGGCAACATAAAATAACAAAATCAATTAAAAAATATAACAGCTAACTTAATGATATTTCCATATGTTAACAGGGTTAAATGACCTAAAAATTGAATGAATATCTCCTTAATTTTTTAGGTCATTGGAAATTGAAAAATTCTCAATTTCTTGGATATAAAAACTTTAATGAGCTATAGATTCCATAACATACAGTAGATAGACCACTACTTATATATTAGATAATAAGTGACTAACTCATATCCAAATTGATCATGAACCATAAGCTTATAAGATCAACCCATGAGTTATACAATTTTTTTTCAATCTTGTTTTCAATAAAAAAAAATTGAATCCCCATCCCTAGAGTCCCATGACCCTTGGACAAAATTTCACATATATTCTTCTACCACACAGAGATTCAGAGCTTTATTACCGTACAGCAACACCATACATTTGTATTAAACTCGTATATTAGAAATTATTAATTTAACACTTCCAAATTCCAATGTTGTGGACGGTGTCATTAATATACTCACTCATTTTGTGATCACGTTATTATTGCAACATATTCAATTTTATTCATATATATTTTATTATAAAAAACATAATCTATATGCATTCAATATATTTTATTTTTCCGTCTAAGAATGTATTTTTATTAATGAAACATATATTTTAAAAAAATAATAAAAAATGGATGACATTTCCTATAAATTTGAGCCGGTGCTAACCTAGTCAAAAGAAAGAAGATATTTAGGATAATGTTACGTTCAGTCTCATTTCGACCCTCAATTTCAATCTACATGTGTTTCAAATTTTTTTAGAATAATATACCTCACCTAATGAGTTACATACTTTTATAAAAAATAAAATAGTACATCTAGTGAATTACATGGATGCATTTATATAAAAATTATTTCAAAATATATATTTTATTAAAATGAGCATATACGTCGTTAATTTTCTATCGACGCATATAAGACTGAAACTAAAGGCTACATCTGAGTGTAACATCGCCCCAGATATTTAAGGCAACGTGTTCGGAAACCTCCCTCTCACAAGTCAATCCCCAATGTCCCTCCCACAATCACAAGACAGAGACACTTATCACAGCTTTATTTTATTATATTTTATTATATAGATATTTGATATTTCATTCCATTTTGTAACCAGCGTTGCATGGCAATTTTGAATGGGACCACCAGAGCGATTTTTGCTCGCGAATGACATGAAACTTCTAAACTAATCTAAAGATAAAATAATAATGCACGAAGGATGAAGAAGAAGAGAACAGAGTAACACAAAAAAAATGAGTACTTTTTTTAATATTGTGTATTTGAAGTTATTTATAAAATCAATCAATTTACAAGTTTTGATAGACATGAATCAATTTTTTTTTAAATCTCCTGATACTTATATTTAAAATTCTCTTCATATTTTTTTGTTATATTTTTGTTAACCAGACTATATAATTGAGTTTTGATTTTATTCCTTACATTTTAGTTAATTCTTTACTTCATAAAACTTTACATTCAAAATTCTCTTTTTTTTTGTTATTCTCGTGAGACTAAATTGATTTCTAACAATATTTTTTTTATTTTGAATTTAATTGAGAATCGAACTCTGAAAAATTCGGTTAGCATCTCATTTTTGTAAGAATAATTAATGATCAAATTCTAGGGCACCAATCTAAATAACAAAAATTGAATTTTGAAAAAAATCGACTAACACATTCTCTCTATAAAAGATGACCAAGTGAGAAAAAAAAACTTTCTCTAATTTTTAATAGTTGTGGAGATTATGTAAATTATATGTTTTTCTAGCGTATTTTTTCTTCATCGCACATGAGATCCAAGAATATATCTACACGCGTCGGACAAAGAGCAAGCCACGTGGCGTAAGACGTTAGAATCGATATAAGGAGTGGTGCGACTTCATTTGAGGGTAGGGCTAGTATACGAGCCGAGACATGTTCAAGCTTCACTGCAACAAAACAGAGTTTTTGTGACAAACATTTTGAATGACTGTCACCTAAAACTATTGTTAGGTGACAGTCATGAATGGATGTCACATTAAACGTAGTTTTTTTGTGACTATTACATTTGTTTGTCACGAAATTCTATTTTTGTGACAGTTGCTTAAAATGTGTGTCACATAAATATCCGTTATCGTGACACACATGTTAAAAAAGTCACAAATAATAATTATAGGTGACAAACATTATTGAAATGTTACTACTTGTATTTATTAGGTGACATACACTAATGGAATGTCACAAAAATCACATTCACAGTTAAATTTGAAAGCTATATTTAGTATCCAATCTTACAAAATACATGAGAGCCAAAAAATCAGGGCCTTCCAATTTACTACAATTCTCCCTGGCCATGATTGCTTATCCATGAAAAAAAAAAAATAGGGCTGGTCTCTCTCCCCCATTTTACATGGCACCCCCACTGAGTCGAATAGTAAATCTGAAATCAAAACATCCCCCACTATCACCATGAGCCCAGCTTCATCATCCCCTTTTCAATTACATCAACCATTCAATCCTCCAGTCCCGTGGTAAAACAACCACCAGGTCCTCCTCCTCTCTCCCAATTTTTTTTTATTTATGATCTGTTGAAACACCCACTAATTATTTATTTTTATGCACAAATAATTTTTTATCGTCAGACATGTGGTGTATTTGGATTTATTCATAGAATATTAAATTGGGCATTTGTGCATCATAGTATTATTTTTTCTTTCAAGGAACTGTCTTATATTTTTTATTATTAATAAGGTGAAAGAAACATGAATGACAAAGATAAACAAAATAATTTTTATGGATATTTAAGACTGATTTAGTTTTAATATGGAGATCAGCTACCCTAGACATTTTATTTGAAGCAATTTTCAAGTAATTATATTGTATCTCATAATTTTTTATTCTTTTTAGTTGATTGTCTGAATATAGTTTTTGTTCTAATATGTAAACATTTCAGACAATTACAAGAATATTGTAATGGATAAGAGTTAGATTCATTTTTCAAGATTCACTGAAAAATATATGGATGGCATGGAGAAATTCATTGAATATGCCTTCAAGAATGGTTCCAACAAGGAGACGACCTTATGCAATAATTGTTGATAGGCTCGAAATGGATGGAATCATTCTATACATTCTCCAAATGAAATTAATTCTTCGGCCCACTAGCCATCATGTTGACCTTTCTCCCGATGTTTATAATTTAACACTAATTTGTTTCTCATTTACAACTTTTTTATATAGGTCTGATTTGTATTGAGTACATTATATTATATTTTTTATTATGTGCAAACTTTTTCATTATTTTTTTTAGTTTATTAACTATCTAGGATGCACTAAGAATTATATACTTGTTTTGTAGGATGATGATGTTTTTCCATTTCTTGACATCAATGATGAAGCAAATCTCAACAAACACTAATCAAATAAAAAATCCTATGAACAAAAAGACTAACATGGTTGATGAGGTAGTATAAAATCCAACAAGTTTTAATTATTTTTATGTATACATGCAATAGATATTTACTAATTTTTTTGTGTTTTTTCTTCTAACATGTATAATAGTTTCAAGTATTTCCTATCAAAATTTTATCAATTGAGAAGAAATTATTGGCAAATGGGATGTTCTTTACCCAAATTGTTGGAGGAACACTGTTGGGTAATGAATGGTGTGAAGTAGTGGTCAAATCTCCATTAGATTCTACAAGAAAATTGATGAGGTGGCATGTAACACTTAAAACCATATTGGACACCATATTGTATATATGGCCTCGAGCATTTGTAAGTGCATAATAATTTTTTTATTTTCTTAATTAATTAATGTTTCATTAATCATTTTTCTATAATCAATATTTTTGTAGGTGGAGATAGATTGGACGAAAGTGAAGAGAAACAATATTCCTCAAGGACGTTGATATTTTATTTTTGCATATTGAAACTCTTATAATAATGTAATTGAATATTGATTGAAATAATGTAATGAATTGTTGAGATTCTCTTATATATGAAGTGTTTTTATTATTTTTACTTTTTAAATTGTGATTGTACATGTTATAATTATATTTTTTTAGTAAAATAATTATTTATAAATTATTTGAAACATTTTATTATTGATAGAGCAACTATGATTATTGATTGTCACGAAAAAATTTAATTGTAATTATATATTATATAATGACAATGATAATTTGTCATTAAATGTCTATAAAAGGTGACTGACATTAACTACCGACAGGGTTGGTCTTGAGATTAAAAAATTTAGGTGGGCCCTAGATAAATTTTTAAAACGGAGTCAAGTTTTAATCGAGTTTTAAAAAAATTTCAAACTCGCTTATTTATTTAATTGAACGAGCTGAACGAGTTTAAACTGAGTCGAGCTCGAGCGGATTGGTTCGTTTACCCACCCTATTTGAGGGTGGGGTTGATTTTCTACATGTTTCCATTGGACCCCTCTTTCAAACATTTTAGGAGTTGAACCAAGTTTCATATAAGTTTTTATAACACAAACGAGTCGAGTTTGAACAAAAAATGAAGTTCGATCCAGATTCCGAGCCTAATCGAGTTTTAAAAAAATTTAAGCTCGCTTATTTATCTAATTGAACGAACCTGAACGAGTTTAAACTGAGCCGAGTCCGAGCGGCTTAGTATGTTTACACATTGGGCGTGGCTAGAGCCACCCCACATGTTATCCTACCCACCCCATAAAAAATTAATTTATTTCATATCTAACCCACCCCACGAATTCGACATAGACGATGTCTTCTTTGTTTAAGATTGTTCGACATAGACAATATCTTTGTGTTAAACACAGAAGACGTCATCTATGTCGAACGTGTGGTGGGTTAGATATGAAATAAATTAATTTTTTTATGGGTGGGTAGATAACGTGTGGGGTGGTTATAGCCCCACTCTTACACATTTCCATTGGGCCCCTCTTTCAAACATTTAAAGAGGACTCTCACTCTCTCTCACACTCTAAAGAACTGAAGAGAAGAGAGAGTACTATTCGAACAAAATCGAGGTGATCTCCAACTCTCCAATCTCTTCTTCTTTTGTTTTTTTTTTTTGTTGAATCATCTCTTGTGAATCTCTAATGCGCTTGAGATTTCCAATCTCTTCTTCTATGGTTCGTCAAGTGCTAAATGGAAAGCTGTTTTTGGTTTTTGAAGAATTCAATCGGCATACGATTGAGATTTCAGTTCATTTTCCGTTCGCGGTATTTGAGATTTTTTTTAAAATGTTTTGTTGAAGGTTGGTAAAGTGTGAATTTGGTTGCGTTTTGGTTTTGTTCAATCAGGTTCAAGTGTATTTCATTGACACACTATTTTTGAAAGGAAAATGTTAGACTCAGTCGTATTGAGCAATCAAAACTCAGACTTTACATGTTTTCATTTTTTTGAAAATAATAAACATCATCTAATAATGTATACACTTTGATAAAAAATGCATATCGCTCCATTTCGAGTTGAATGAACTCACTTTTAGTAAGTGCAAGAAAATATTTAATGTGATCATCTAACGAGGTATATGCTTCATTGGATTTTTAACGTGGTATATAGGACTGTGTTTTGGAGTGAGAAAAAAATTGAGTGTAACATCACTCTTTTTAAAAATAATAAAAAAACCTGATGTTTTCATCAGTTGATGTTTTTTTTTCTCTTTATGAAGTTCTTATAATATGATAAAAAAATTGGGTGAATTGCCCAAATACCTTTGCAGCCAACCCCCGATATTTTTTCTGCCCCCATCTTTTGAATTTTTTTTACCCCTCTAGCAAACACCTAATTTTTTTTCTACTCTCATCCCTTTAATTCCCCCAGCCCCACAAAATCGCAGTTTTCCCCCTGTAAGTGCATATATGTCTTCTGTAACTTTTGGAACACAAAATGTAATTTATATAAATATTATATGTAAGTGCATTACTATGCATGTAATGTAAAAATGCTAACTTGCAAAACACTAGAGAAACATACATTAATGCATAATACCTGAAAATATTTTATCACAATAAATACATCAAAGCACTTGAATTCATATAATGCTTGTATTCCGATGTTCTTTTTTACCCTAATAAACTAAGATGTTGTATTTAATTTGATTATCTTCATGTCATTTTGGTTGAAACAAATCCATTATTACACCTTCGAGTTAGCAAACGTACATCATTAGGAAGAAAAAGCAGTTCAAACTATATTAGAGATGCAATAATTAGTCAAACACTCAAATAAATCAAACATCAACAAATGTGTACTTCATGACAATATAAGAACCACATATATATTAACGTTATGTATTAATGTATGTTTCTCTAGTGTTTTACAAGTTATCATTTTTATATGACATAATATGCATTTACAGATAAAATTTACAGAAATTACATTTTGTGTTCTCCAAGTTACAGAAAATATATATGCACTTAATGGGGGAAACTATGATTTTATGGGACTGGGGGAATTAAATGGATGAAGGTAGAAAAAAAATTATGTGTTCGCTACAGGGGTAAATTTTTTTTTTTCAAAAGGTGGGGGAAGAAAAAATATTGGGGTTGGCTACAGGGGTATTTGGGCAATTCACCCTAAAATATTTAACATTCAACTGGATTTTCAAGATTGGAAATTGAGTTGGAAAATGTTAGACTCGGCTCGTTTAATTTCCAGGCCTAGATGCAATTTGTGACCTTTTTTTTTATAAAAAAAATAGTATATCTTATATAATAAGTATGAACTCTTATAAAAAAAAAGAAGTATATATTATAATGAATTGAATGAATTCATTTAGAGAATGCATGAAAATATATCTAATGAGTTATATATATTCACACACACACACACACACACACACTTTTCATTGCAGTGAGTGAAAGTGGCTAGCGAGGTATGAAGGGCTGTAAAATGGGCTAAGTTTAACAACGGTCATTTGAGTTTATTCTGATGCGATTAAATTATTACACATTGACTTTGGATGAGTATATTAGTATATAAATACATATTACAATTATTATCTGCCCTTTTTTAAGTATTTAATCTTGTCCTGGTATATATATTTATATATGATACAATTTCTTCGACGTGTGATTATTTTTGTAAGTCTTTTGACTCATTTTATTATTAGATTCAAGCAACCCGAAGTGGTGTGTGAGTGGTAAACATGAGCACCACATTAGCAAATCATGGTTTGATCCGACAGACTACATGCTGGTCCACCGTAAAGAATAATCAAACCAAAACTGTGAAGGGTCATGCACATCCTGCATCCATTACGGATATATCAGGTCGTCAGAAGTGGAAATCGCTTGTCACAAAGAGCAGTTTTAACACTGATGGAACAAAATTATCTTGGCAATTGCCTCGGGGAGTTTATGTTGTTCCCCGCGCTGTGTTGGCTACAGAGCCAGTAGTTAAGGTGAATTTTCTCTTTAATCTTCTGCCCCATTCTTGAAACTGAGAGATTTAAAAACATGCCTGAAGCACTGTATGACTATATTTACATCTTTTGCAACAAAGACATTTCAACTCCAGGTTTAAAATTGTGTCTCCTACTTTGTGTCTGAAACGAACACACTTGCCCATCTCCTTAGCATATCACGAATTAGCCTTTCTGCAGCTGATGATTCTATGATGAATCCATGTTTAACACCAAAATACATGTATTTAGGTGGTGCTCCCACCATTAAGTAAAAAAGAAGAAGCCCAATATACATATTTGCAATAATTGTTATTTTGTGATTCATCATGTGAACTATAGCTTTTGGTACAGGGAGTCTACTAATCTAAAAAAATGACCTAATTTACAGGCATCTTGCTTGTGCCAAGTGAAACTTTGCACACATTCATACCATCGCATGGCACATGTATGCACACACAGATTTTTGGATATGTTATGATATGAAATTGTTCGAATAGGCCACTGTTTTCCTTGCGGATGTGCATTATTGGTTGAAGAAGTAGGAATTGTTTGAACAGGCTAATGTTTTGCTTGTGTATGTACATTGTTGGTTGAAGAAGTAGAAAACTTCTATCCCTATGATATGTTCTTACAGAACAGAACATTTGCCTTTTTTCTCTGCCAGAAAACATGTTTAATTATTGTTTTAATGTTCATTTTGTTTGCATTAGCTTGGAGGAAAATTCAATCTCGATGGAAATTCTCAGATACTGGTAGGGATATCTTATAACTGGACCCAAATTCAGAATGTTTTCAGTTTTATATAACATCTCAGACATATTTTTCGTCCCGACAGGTTGATGTCAGCAAACCTACTCCTGGTTCCCCAACCCAAGTTGATATCCAAGTTACAAATAGCACCGACTCCTTAATTCTGCATTGGGGTTTGATTCGTGGAAGAAACAAGTATGTTCATCATTTTTTGGGGAATTCCAATCGACTTTCCAGGTTCTATTTAGTGATTTTTTCTTCATTCATGTATTCTGTTTCAGGCACTGGACCCTTCCATCTCTCCATCCTGATGGAACAAAATTATACAAGAACAGAGATTACAGAAGTTCTTTCATGAAAGCAAGTTATCAGAACCATTTAATGACTGTTTATAGGATTCCTTTAATTTAATTCATACTTTGATGTCGTACACTTTTAAATCATGCATGTCATAAATATCGAAATATTGTATTTTTCTTTTCTTTTCCCCTTCATGTAGTCCGGTTCCAACTCGTTCTTCGGAATTGTGATTGATGATCCCGAAATAAGTGCCTTAGAGTTTCTTATACTTGATGAATCACAGGATATATGGTGAGTCCCTCCATTTATATTTCTGTATGTCCTTTCATGAACATTTTCCTTCATTTCATTATTTTTGGAACAAATGATATCACTTTTGTGGTAGGTTCAAAGACAATGGCCAGAACTTCCGTGTGCAGTTGTCAGGAAATGGTGTTTCATGTTCAGATGTGTCGGTTCCGGAGGATCTTGTGCAGATTCAGGCATTTCTAAGATGGGAAAGAAAAGGCAGACAAACACACACACCAGATCAACAAAAGGCAAGTGATTTGCGTTTTCTTTTGTGTGCCATTTGTATGATGACTGTCCCACAAGATTACAATTACTGAAGGTAGGCATTAGCAACCCAAATATATTTCTGAATGGGTTGAATATATTTTAACTTCTTCTAACATACAGCATCATCCATGTGCTGTAGTGAATATACCTCTATTTTCCATCCTCAAAGAAAATCCTCTATTTCTTCATGCTGATGCAACTTCGACCTCTTCATCAAAACATTCTCTCTAATGCACGAGTGCAGTTTACATTAAGGGAATGATAAAACACCTCTTTGATGTGATGATACTGGGAAATCAGTCTTGTAGTCGGTTATAATTTACCATTTCTGGCCCATCCTTTACTAGAAGCCTTGCAAGGTGGCTTCTGATCATTCTCTTCTAATGGAAGAAAAAGATACATGCAAATGGAAGTTCATGTATGTATCAGTGAATGAATGTGACGGCATATTCATGTCAGTCCACTAATTTCCAGTGAATAAATGCATGTATTTTGATGGGAAAATTCATTATCAGAAATTAGATTTGCTTCCCAAGTTCAGGATGTACAATATTTTATTCATTGGAGAAATTTTAATTTATGGGTGCCATTCTAAATTTCACCTGTTGGCATATGTATGGAAGCCCAATTATTCTCCTGATAAACAACTTGTAAATTTCATTCTTCTTGGTTGAGAAACACGCAGTATCTTTTTCCTTTGTCTGAACTTTTCGTAATACATGAATGTTCAAGACATCTTTTTACTTAAAATTTAATTCTAAATCTTGGATTTGCATTAATTGTCTAACAGTTGGAATTTGAGGAAGCTAGAGGAGAGCTGCAACTGGAGTTGGATAAGGGAACATCCCTTGATGAGATTCGAAAGAAGATCATTAAGGGAGATGTCCATACAAAAGTGTCCATGCAGCTAAAGGCCAAAAGATATTTCACGCCTGATAGAATTCAGAGAAAGAAACGAGACATTACGCAGTTTCTTAACAAATTTCCTTCTGCAATGTTAGAAAAGTCAGAAAACAAAGTTGCCGACACATTGGAAACTCCCTCAGGTTTGGAACTTTGTTCAAAGGCAAGAGAAGAACAAGATGATGGATGCATTCTGATTAAGAAACTTTTCAGAATTGATGACAAGGAAATTCTGGTAAGCCATAACTTTTTCATGACATGTCAAGTATAGAGGATCGTTTTAATTGTGTTATTATAGATTGATGAGCTCACTCTCTAAATTTGAAGGTACTTATCACAAACCCACTTGGTAAGAGAAAAATTCTTGTGGCGACAGATCTGAATGGGCCATTGACGCTTCACTGGGGTTTGTCAAAGAGGGCAGGAGAGTGGATGGTAACTTATCACATGCTTATTAAGTTTTCATCCATATTAAGTCAGGGAATTTTAATTACCATGGCTTCCTTTCCGAGCACCCTGTTATTATTGATATGGTTATATTTATATTTTCCAGGCACCACCTTCAAACATACTGCCCTCAGGTTCTGTTTTACTAGAAATGGCCTGTCAAACAACATTCACTATTGATCCTTTCTATGGGGTAGGAACCTTTTTTATCGTTTCCATTTGTTTATGTTAAGGAAAAAAAATCTCGTGCATCAGCGTTGTATGAGAAAAACCATTTAAGATATTGACTCACCTTTGTCAATGAGGAATTGTGGATCACTGATTTTCCATTCAAGTTTATTTTTGTAGATTTAAGAAAAATATTCAAATTATTCTATGATGGGTTGGTTTACAACTTATTCAATGATGGGGGGTTTCCAATGTCTCTCCACAAAATTTTCAGGTACAAGCTGTTGATATTGAAGTTGATGAAGGAGATTCTGTGGGGATTCCATTTGTTCTCGTGGCCGGTGATCACTGGATAAAGAATAATGGCTCAGATTTCTACGTTGACTTTACTCATGTTATCAAGAAGGTACTGAATTTTTAAGTTCCACCTGTTCACACAAAACATTCCCATATTTCACTGTCATCATGTCTTGCTGCTTTATTTATTGAAGATTGATGGTGATGGAAGAGGTACTGCAAAGTCTGTGCTAGATAAAATAGCACAGATGGAAAGCGAGGCACAGAAATCTCTCATGCACAGGTCAGTATTAGCTTGCACCAGACCAGTTTAGTAATTTATATATCTGGTAAGACCTCCATTTGATGTATGGAGAAAATATCCACTTTCTACAAACTGTCTTTGGTTTATACTTTATATTTTCTCTTATAATTTTCATCTACTACACTACTCATGATGGAAGGAACAATTAATTGTATGCTATCTTGTTTACCATACTATAGGTTCAACATTGCAGCAGATCTCATAGAGAAGTCTAGAGATGATGGAGAACTGGGTCTAGCAGGGATTCTTGTATGGATGCGATTCATGGCCACGAGGCAGCTCACATGGAATAGGAACTATAATGTGACATCACGGTAGACATTCAATTAATTATCTTCCATACATGGTCATATTGCATAAAACCTTGAGAAGATGAATATCTGACAAATTCTAATTTCAGTAAGCACTGACTAGGAGAATTTGTAGGAGCCTTGTTGTTGATCATTTTGTTGAGGCCAAAGAAATCAATAGAGGTAGAAGATTAGCAAATTGCACAAAAATTGGAAGATAGATTGTCCCTTTCATTTGCCGGTTTAATTGAACATTAGGCTGGTAGATAACCAATAACTGAAGTGCTTTTTTTTTTTTTTGAAGAAAAGGCAGGCATTCAGCCTCGATTTATTGAAAGAAGAGAATGCCCAACAAAGTGCAGTTGTGGTTAGAATGTGATATCATTAGTTCATTACTTGACTGCTGCTTAACCCTCCGGACATGAATGTGGCATGCGGCCCTATAGAGTATCAAGATTGCTAATCTACTCACAGCCCCTTACAGAAGGGGGAAACAGCTCCCAAGCTCAAATGTTAATCTAACGTCAGAGTTTAAAACCCAAAACATCATGAAGAGACTGGTTGCAAGACTTGATATTTTTTAGGCATATGTGTTGCCCATGTTTGTTCTTTTTCTTGGCAACACTAGAACATATAAAAGTGCACTCTTACAATTAAACTGGTCATTCAAGTTGAGGCATTTATGATAAAGGCAAGGCTGCATAATGATATATTTTGCTGACACGCCCCTCTATGACTAATGAATTAAAAAAAAAAAGTGATGAAGGAGGTCTTCTTGTTAAGGTGCCCATGTATAGAAGAAAACAAATTAGGAAGAAAGTCATAACCTGAAATCTCCATCTCTGTTCTCTGACACACATGTACACTGGCAATGTGCACCATTAATCTATTCAACTGAGAGAGACTGTTCAGCAACTTGCATATGTGCATTACTTTTACTAACTAATCTGGGGTTCTAACTATTGTTGATCATATTATTCCTTTTTCCTGGTGATTCATGATGATTATTTATTTTACTATCCATGCTGTTCTGATTGCAGTGAGATCAGTAAAGCTCAGGACAGGCTTACAGGGTTGCTTCAGAATATATACAAAGCTTCTCCACAGTACAGGGAGATTTTGCGAATGATCATGCCAACTATTGGCCGTGGTGGTATAGGGGGTGTTGGACAGTGCATTCATGATGAAATAGTAGCGATACAGGTTCAATTCATATCCATCAGATTAACTGATTTAATCCTTTAGCATTCCCCATGAAAAAGAGATTTGGAAGCTTAACAATATGAAGCATTAGTTTGATCATTATTTGTATTCCACAGAGAAACTGTGATTGTAAAGGTGGCATGATGGAGGAATGGCATCAAAAGTTACACAATAACACAAGCCCGGATGATGTTGTAATCTGTCAGGTAATTCATGAATTCTTCATGGTGTTTTTAATCATTTTTATATCTCAATGTAATTATCTTTTTCTTTGACATTTCCAGGCTCTCTTGAATTACATAAATAGTGATTTTGACATAAGGAGTTACTGGAACACTTTGGAGTCAAACGGCATAACAAAAGAGCGTCTTTTAAGCTATGGTCAAGCTATTCACTCTGAACCAAATTTCAGAAGGGATCAAAAGGGAAATCTATTGCGTGATTTGGGTCACTACATGAGGACTTTGAAGGTTAGTCTGAATAATTTTTAGGATAATGTTACATTCAGCCCCATTTCCAGCATCAATTCCAGAATACAAGTGTTTTGAATTTTTTTAAAATAGTATACCTCATCCAATGAGGTATATGTTTTTATAAAAAATGAAACATATACTCTAATGAATTGCATGGATGCATTTATAGAAAATGTAAAAAAATTCTTTCATAACATGTGTCGTTAGCGTGGGTATATGCGTCGTTAATTTTCTATTAACGCATATAGGACTGGAATTCAGGCTGGAAACGGACCTGGGTGTAACAACGCCTTAATTTTTAAGGTCATGTCTCAGCACAGTGTAATAGTTTCTTGACCGCATTTATGTCACATTTTTTACTTGATCATCTGAAAGATGTTCTAATCCATGAGTTTCAGAGTATGAGCATCCTCTATATTTAAATGCAATGCCTTGTGGTCACTGGACACAACTAATGCTTGTGCACCAAAATAAATGTGTTCTTTTCAAAACCAATGTAGCAGTTCAGGTGTACAAAATTGTGAAGGTGTGAGGCTGGCACCTAGACTCTCTATGAGGCTAGGCATACAACTCAAAATGTGAGGTGTAAGATTTTTGAATTTTTTAATAGGGCTTAACAAGAAAATTGCTTTGGAGTTTGGTTTGAGCATTAATGTCACTAAGATATGTTAATGCAGGTTAGTACTTGTTAGAAATCAATTTTTTTCCACGAGGAGACTTGAACATAAGCCCCAAAAAATTGTCTATGAGAGATTAATTTCTACTGTGATTTTTTTTTCAATATATGTATTTTTTATTGAAAAAAAATGGAAAGTGTCAGTGTAATGGAGTTAGAGTCAATTACGACAAAGCACATATATTATCCAAACTCACATGTTCTAGCGACGATAATTTTTTGTGGATGTTCAATAATGCATGTCATCAAGAATTTAAAAGCCAATTGGTTTTAATAGATTGGATTTCAGTGTGTGGATAATCTTTAGGATACTAGATTTTCGTTTGGTTGATTTTCTGGTGATTGTTGTTCTCCCAAATTTTTTGTCTTCCAAACTTCTCATTTTTTTTTATTGGTAAACTTCTCATTTTTTGAAATTAAAAATACATGGCAGTGCAGTTGCATAAAAATTGTTCGTGTCTAATGTGACCCTTGGTTATGGAGACATGTCTGTATATCTGTCAATCTATATATGATAGATGTATCATGTATTACTGCAATTTATTCTTGATCATGTCTATATACACACACGAAATTGTCTATGTTCATCATTATCATTATTGTTTTTTTTTTGTCAATGCTTTTGAAGTTTTTTTCCTATGGCACGAAAATTCTCTTCCTTTTATGTATTATTTTTATACATCACTGGAGATTTTTTATTATTCATACTTTTTTTTTGTGAGTTATTGTTTAGGCAGTTCATTCTGGTGCAGATCTTGAGTCTGCTATTTCAACTTGCATGGGTTATAAGTTTGAGGTAACTTGTGTTATCAATATGTTAAAGTATACTTGCCTGCCTTGAATTTATTGGAACTACCACTATCCTTCAGGGTCAAGGTTTTATGGTTGGAGTTCGGATAAATCCCATTAAAGGGTTGCCATCTGGGTTCCCGGTAATTATTTTTTAGAACTTGAACTCTTCAAAAAGAACCATGAAGGTATTCACCATCGTCCTGATATATGTAAACGTTTCATCTTCTGAAACAGGAATTGCTGCAATTTATTTTAGATCATGTGGAAGATAAGGATGTAGAACCATTGCTTGAGGTAAGTAAACCAACTGTGGAAGCATCTGTTTGTTAATTTTGTAGAGATACCTGGCCCTCCATAGTCTGGTCCAAAAGCTGCATTGTTAAGTTGCCCAAATGTGCAGGGTCTCCTGGAGGCACGTGTAGAACTTCGGCCTTTGCTTTCGACTTCTCACGATAGATTGAGAGATCTCATCTTTTTGGATATTGCTCTTGACTCCACAGTCAAAACAGCCATTGAAAGAGGATACGAGGACCTCAATAATGCTACACCGCAGGTGCTTAATGTGTCATCTTATTCTATTAATGAACTATTGCAATTGTTCTTCCCTATTGGAGATCAATCCTTTATCAGGTTTTCATGATATCAACTTTGCATTGACTCGTACTAATAGGTCTTATCTTTTTATTTTTTTTCAATGTAGAAAATTTTGTATTTCATCACCCTTGTTCTCGGAAATCTTGCACTTTCATCGGAAGATAACGAAGATCTAATCTACTGTCTAAAGGTATCTACAGTGACATTCTTTTACTTTAGAAGATTTCTAAAATGAGGAAAACTTGATGTAGAACAGTTACCATTCTCCAGTCAATATATGCTAAATTAGATGAAATGCCAGGCAAAATCTGATAGGGAGGGTTTCTAATTCTCATGCTCAGTTGAAGCCTAGCAATTCAAAAGAAATTCCTTTTGAGAAATAAATATTTTATGAAGTTTTTTATCGAATTTGACGTGTGTATTTTTATGAAGGGATGGAATCAGGCCCTGGATATGTCCACGCGTAAAGATGACCAGTGGGCATTATATGCAAAATCATGTCTTGATAGGGCCCGACTTGCCTTGTCAAGAAAGGCAGATCACTACCTAGATATTCTGCAGCCTTCTGCAGAATATCTAGGATCGATGCTTGGCGTTGAACAATGGGCAGTATGTCATTTATCTGGGGCCATTTATGAAGCTTATGACCTCATTTAGCTTGGAATCTTCTTTTTACTTGCACCTATGACACAGGTTGATATATTTACTGAAGAAATTATCCGTGCGGGCTCAGCTGCTTCTTTGTCAGTTCTTCTTAATCGATTTGACCCTATTCTTCGGAAGGTGGCTCACTTGGGCAGGTCAGTCAAATTTCACAATCAAACTTAACTTAGTTAAAAATCATAATAAGTGCAAACACTGATTTTCATGAAAATAGACTTCATTCAACATTGATTTCATTCAACGTCAATGCCTTGCACTTGCTTAAAGATTTGTTAGAATGACATTAAATTAAATGATTGATCTTGCACACATTCTGATGCATTCTCTGCTAATTGAAACAGTTGGCAGGTCATTAGTCGAGTTGAAGTTGCTGGATATGTTGTCACAGTAGATGAATTAGTATCTGTCCAGAACAAATCTTATGAGCAGCCAACAATTTTAGTTGCAAGAAGAGTAAGTGGTGAAGAAGAAATTCCAGGTGGTACAGTTGCTGTACTGACACCTGACATGCCAGATGTTCTATCTCATGTCTCTGTGCGAGCCAGAAACTGCAAGGTGATGATTAATTAAACGATTTATATTTATCTTCTGTTTCATTTTCTGTTTGTAAGTTGACTATCTTCTTCTTAAAGAATATTAATAGCATTTGATTTCCTTCATATCGGGCAGGTTTGCTTTGCCACGTGCTTTGACTCCAACATTCTGGCAGACCTCCAAAGAAATGAAGGAAAGTTGATTTGCCTGAAACCTACTTCTGCAGATATAATTTATAGGTATCTTTTTTTGTTTTGCATGTGCATCAGTGTAGTATTGTTTATCAGCAACAATGTGGGTTTCACTCATCCCAAGGGGACCACAATCTCATTCTCTGTTGGCAATTGGTAAAGGTCGCCCCAACTTCTTGGGAGAGTCAACATGCTTAATATTGTTGATGTACTTGTCTCATCAATAGATTTTTAAAGAAAGCCCTTTCTATTTTCTTCCATTTCCCCCGCTAATATTTTGTGTTTTGCTTCGTATCAACTACTAGAATAGAAAATTTATATTCCTTATTTCTAAATGTAGTGAGATAAAGGAAAGCGAATTGCAAGACGTGAAAGATGATGGATCTTTGCCACCGTTACATCTGGTTAAGAAACATTTCAGTGGTACATATGCTATATCAGCTGAAGATTTCACCAGTGAAATGGTTAGTTCTATATTTTCGTATAGTTTCAATGGAGGTTCTTCTACTTTGTATTTTGTATCAGCAAGTGCTTTTATCTTTGCTATAACTATTTTGTCTATAATATGACAAGTGTTTCTCTGAAAATATTACGGAGAAACAAATGGTTTTATTTCCTCCAAAAAGAAAAAGAAAAGAAGCAATGGTTTTCTTTTCTCTAGAATCTTTCAGAATTTGATCTGTGTATTATAATATAGCCTTTGTTGCAATTTTAATGGTTGCAGGTCGGAGATAAATCTCGCAATATTGCATACCTGAAAGGAAAAGTGCCATCCTGGGTTGGAATTCCAACATCAGTTGCCCTGCCATACGGAGTCTTTGAGAAGGTTCTGTCAGATAATTCAAACCAGGTATCACTTGGAACTGTAGGAGTTCAACCTGAAACAATCATTGTCAAACTGCAAGAACCATGCACACATTCATGTGTGTATTTAGACAATATGCATTTGGGTCTCTCATATAAACTTTTATTTGAGGGTAATTATTTGTGCCAATTGTCATTCCATGTAACCTGATTAGATTTTATTATATTTTAGTTCATCCAACATTAGTTGATGCTTTTAAAGTTATGTAATAGGAACAAGTGTGTATATATTTTTCATGATATAAAATTGTAAAAATGCCAGTGGTTGCTCTTCATAATTATATGCATGCATTACTTGAGGAACTATTTCTTAGAATGAATACATCATCCTGTGTTTGCATTCACATTAGCATTTTATATAGTCAGTCGTGCGTAAAGGGAAGTAGGGGTCGGCAACGGGCCGGGCCATCAAAACAGGGCCCAAGCCCGGCCCTGGGCCCAGGCCAGCAGGCCCGGGCCTGAACGGGCCTCACGGGCCGGGCCTGGGTTCGGGCCACAGACGGGCCTACGGACCCAAATTCAAAATATTTTATTTTTTATTTTTTATTTTACGTTATTTATTTGTATATAATGTTAAAATAACACAAAATTTAAAGTGTAATGTTGAAAAAAATATTTATATCTATTGAATTTTCAAAATAAAAATATTAAATAAATTAATTACTTAAAAAATGAATAATTACATGTACCTAATTAGGTTGACACCTACATAAATGTTAATAATTTGTATAACTCAACCACAATTTAAATAAAAATTACATGTTACTAGTTTATTGGATTGCCCCCCATGGACTTACGGGCCGGACCTGCGGACGGGCCAGCCCGAACGGGCCCAGAACCAGGCCCAATCCCTGCCCACCCTGAAAACGGGCCGGGCCTACCCGGCCCATGAACGGGTCCGGGCCAAGCTTTCGGGCCTCGGGCCTGTTGAAGACCCTTAAAGGGAAGTACTAATTTTATATGAAGAGAAATCTCACTTTATTTTGTGAGGATCGGTTATGTACGCTTGCTCATTTCAAAATCATTTGTACACTTTCCACATTTTTTTAATGTTAAAATACTGATCATCTGATTTTCAGGTTGTGGCAGACAAATTAAAGACCCTGAAGAAAAAATTGGGAGAAGAAGATTTTGGTGCTCTTAATGAGATCCGGAAAACCGTTCTGGAGCTTGTAGCACCACCACAATTGGTATGCCTACCCTGAAATTAGGAGTGAAAACCTTTTAATGGTGCATGAGCTATAAGAAATACTTTTAGATATGAGCCTGAAATATTCAAAGTTGCTTTGGTTGAAATTGACCTTGTACTTTAGCCTGCGATAATGATTCCAAATGGACTTGCATGTCACATAGATAGTCTCTTCTGTTTTACATCATTTTAATTACATTGTCTTTAATCAATTAATAGATGTGTGATCAATTTTGGTAACAACTTCAATGCAACACAGGGGTCTTCAACAGGCCCGAAAGCCCGACCTGCCCGTTCACGGGCCGGGCTTGGGCTTGGTTCTGAGGCCTAGGCCCGGCCCGCAGGCACGCCCGAACTAGACCCGTTCAGGGTGGCCCGCCCGCGGGACCGGCCCGTTGGCCCATTGGGGCATTCCAATAAATGAGTAACATGTCATTTTTATTTGAATTGTGGTTGAATTATACAAATTATTAACATTTAAATAGGTATCAACCTTGTTAGATACATTATATTTTAAATTTTGTATTATTTTAACATTATATACAAATGAACAACTTAAAATTAAAAAATTAAAAAAATAAGATATTTAGAATTTGGGCCCATAGGCCCGCCGTGGTCCCAAATCGAAGCCCGGCCCATAAGGCCCGTGGGCAGGGCCTAGGCCCTGTTTTTTAATTGCGGTCTGGGTCTGCCCGCAACCATTGGCCAAGCAGGCCCGTGGGCCTAGGCCCTGTTTCAACGGGCCGGGCCGTTGCCGACCCCTAATGCCACAGATGTCACCATGAAATATTTCATCTTTAAAAAAAGAGTGGTGATATATCTCTTTAAAATCGGAGGAGTTGTACCATGTCATCTTTTTGTCCTGTTTGTGTTTTTATCAATCACGCAATTGAGAAATATTCTATTCAACATCTTCTCTTGTGAAATGAGGATTGCTTCTATTAGGTGCAAGAGCTGAAAGAGAAAATGCAGCATTCCGGAATGCCATGGCCTGGTGATGAAGGGACACATCAATGGGAACAAGCATGGATGTCGATAAAGAAGGTGTGAATACGTTGTATTGAATGCACAAACTTTTCTTGGCCTTTTTTTGCCTTCTGCACTCATCAATATAATCAAGAGTAGGGTTGGAGTAGAATTTCCAAAGACCGTTTTATAATTTTTATTTCATAGGAAGCACCATTGTCTCCCTCTCTTTCTCTCTTCATTGGTACTTCATCACCTGAAGTATGAAGTCAAATAGTGGAGTGCCTTGAATAAAAATATCTTAACTTCGGATAAATATTATTTCTGTACTCAGGGATGGAACCAGAATTTTCATATAGGGCACTCAATTATAAAACATTGTTTTTCTTTTTTGTTGTTACTTTTTTTTGTGGGTTGCATATGCAAGTGGGAGCAATTGTGGGTACTACATCTTCAAAGTGGTTGTTTTGTGAAAATCTGAGTGGAGTGAGGTGTGTCTGATCATACACATGGACATTTGGAAAGCTTATTATGCTGAGTACGTGGTCATCCGATTCTCCAGGTCTGGGCTTCAAAGTGGAATGAAAGAGCATATTTCAGTACCCGTAAAGTCAAACTAGATCATGAACACCTATGCATGGCTGTGCTAGTTCAAGAAATCATCAGCCCTGACTACGCGTTTGTCATCCATACCACAAATCCATCATCTGGAGATTCATCAGAGATATATGCTGAGGTACCACTGTTCTTCTGGTATAAAGCCATAATCTATTTTCTTTTTGTATGTCACATGTTCACCCTCACTTTATTTACTTACAGGTTGTGAAAGGACTTGGAGAAACACTTGTTGGAGCTCATCCAGGTCGTGCACTGAGCTTTGCCTGTAAGAAGAATAATCTGCACTCTCCCAAGGTCAATATACTATAATCCCATGGCATTAAAATATTCAAAGACCTGGTCTTGATGATTCGTAGTCCTTATGAGTTCATATATTTGTCATATCACTCATTACAGATATTGGGTTACCCTAGCAAACCCATTGGCCTCTTCATAAGGCAGTCAATCATATTCAGATCTGATTCCAATGGTGAAGACCTAGAACGTTATGCAGGTGCCGGACTTTATGACAGGTTAGTCCTCTTGTGCTCTGTATGAGTTCATTCATGACTATTCAAACATGCTTCACTAATAACTTAAGATTAGCACCAGCAATGATTAAAATTGTATTCAGTGCACAGACACAAGCATATTGGGCTGCTTGTTTTCTGGAAGTTATTTAAACAATTCTATGCGGAAGAGAATATATTGGTTTTCGGTTTAAGTGGATATCATATCTCAGTGCAAAGCTTGCTAGAATGGCCTTACCCTGTTACAATAGGCCTGATTGAGGAAATGCATGAAAATTTGGTTTCACTAGATTTTTGAATGGTCAATTAAAATTCTTCCCCAAAGAAAGGCCTAATTTAAATAAATACATGAACGATCAAATTTTAACAGGAGTTGAAAATTTTAAGATCGTAAAATATTGTCCTCTAATGTTTGATCAAGCATTATGAAACCCTGTGAACTCATAGTTTTACAAAACAGTGAATTGCTCATGAAATACCAGAATATGGATGGATCTGTAAGTTACTTCATTTGACTGTTATCTGTTGCCCTGCATTTTTTTTTTCTTCAGTGTGCCGATGGATGAAGAAGAGAAGGTTGTGCTCGATTATTCGATGGACCCTCTGATCAATGATGCCAGTTTCTGCAAATCAATTCTCTCCAGCATTGCACGTGCTGGGGGTGCGATAGAGGATCTCTATGGATCGCCACAAGACATTGAAGGGGTCGTGAAGGACGGGAAGATCTTTGTTGTCCAGACCAGACCCCAGGTATGATTCATTCTCATGTAATATCCATCCATTCAGACCAGCTAAAAAATAAAATAAAAATCATAGAGCATTAGAACATCCAACAAAAAATTTCAAGGCGTACTTCTTGGCGAAAATTATGATGGATGCACAATAAGGTTTCTTCTGATTGTAGCTGGGAATGTGGAGCTCAAATAACATGAATCTGTTGCATTAGTTTTTACTGGCAGTATAATATAGATTCCTGTAAAAACCTTCATATTATTTTTAGTGATAGAAGTATGTCCTCACATAGCACGAGCCTTTAGATTGATCATAGTAAAATAAAAGCTTGTTATAATGTGTATCCTTGGAGGCTTGGACCATAATTTTCAGGATACAGTTCCGCTTGTTTTGTATGCAATCCAGTAGTGGAGGTCCTTATGTTATATTTTGTAGTCCAAATCTTGTTTCAATAGAATTCTCAATAAGGAAAGAATAATGTTAGGGTTTTGCTTTTCGTTTGCTTCTTTGTACTTTCGCTTCGGGCTTACCCCTATTTCAAAAAAAAAGAAAAAAAAAAGAAAAAGAATAATGTTCGGGACAGTCCACCCGCGGATGGTTCACATATGTTTTGATTTTTTTAAAATAGTAAACATCGTCTAATGATGTATATGCCTTAATGAAAAGTGTATATTTGTTACATAATGAATTGAATGAGCCCATTTTTAACAAATGTAAAAAAAAAATTAATGGGGTATATACCTCACCTTCTTAGGTAAGGTATATACCTCGTTGAATGGCTATGAAGGAATATCGATTGTTTACGAGATTGTCCATGTATAATCTGAAAATCAATAATGATTTTTAGGCTCCAATTTCATAAGCCACATGATGTGGCAATGTGACATTACCTATTATGCTCTTTTACTTGACAACTACCTTAACATGCATCCCAATGATTGTGGAGTATCATCAATTCTGAAAATCCTATATTTCTTCACCATTAATTCATTCTGAAAATCAACGCAGCAATTCTTCGAAATCTCTGCATGTCATTCGCTGGTCGGGAAAGTCCACGCGTGCATCCGCGAATCGCCGTTACGAAGAGATCAGGGCCTCTCCTATTCTAATCCTCTGCGCTTCAGAATAAGCGGCTTATCGTGTCCGTTAATGGCGAGATTCAAGACTTCCCTCCTCTTCTTCTCCTTCGTCTTCCTCATCGCCTCCCCTTTCGTACCAGGTTTTCGATCTTCTCCAGATCTCATCCTCCCTAATCTTTTTTTTTAAATTGCGGTTATCGTTGTCTGTTCGCACTTGCAATTGAATCCGTCTTGATTCGTATGAATTTTGATCTATCTCGCGCGAAAACAACCGTTTGATGTGGTTTTGATCGCGATTCTCACGAATTTTGCATGTTCTGATTGCATGAAAAACCTTTAATATTGATGTGGTGTGATTAACATGAAATGACTTTGGTCTCGTGTGCGGGACTGACATTTGGTTTTGTTGTTTAACAATAACAATACACAATTTTTTGTTATTTTTGTTACATTTGAATTGTAACAGTCTTGTGCATGTGTGTAGCGGCGGCGGCGGCGGTCTCTGTAATAATTGCTTTAGTTTCTGTTGTGATGGTGGTTTTAATGAGTGCTATGGCTTCGTCTGTTCTAAGCCGTTCTAAGGAGACGACGATCTCGGATAACATAAAAGCTCGAGCTCTTGAAACGCGAGTGGTGGTCTCAAACATGGACTTTCCGGGATAACCACAAAAGCGAGATCGCCATTGAAGACGGAGAATGTGAAGTAAATCGTGAGCTAGGTTAGGTATTGTTTTGTTGTATTTACATTGTGGAAACTGTGTATTGATTAATATTGTTACATTTTATAAATGTAACAGTTAATGAATATTGTGATTTGATACGAAAAAAACACATTTAAGCAATACATAGTTTTTTGTTATTTTGTTACATTTGAAAATGTAACAGTCCTGTAAATGTCTGTATTGTTTTTTTGTATTTACATTTGAAATGTAACAGTCTTGTAACGACATAATGTTATTTAACATACGAATTCATGATATTTCAATGATCAATCATATTATTATTCATGACTATTTGGTTTGCAGGGAGTGCTACATTTTTTTTTTTTTTTTTTTGTTTCTACAACATTTTTTAACATGAATGTCTTACATTTACATATTTATGATACATTTATGCATCACTGTTATATTTATGTAACACTGTTACATTTACACAGTTATACAATCATAAGATTGTTACATTTACATTTATGCATTACTGTTATATTCTGTAACAGTTATAATTTATGTGTTATTTAGATAATTTAGGTGTAATTTAGGTAAGTTTTGGTGTAATTTTGATGAAAAACAATTTAGGTAATTTTTGTATAAGATGGGTAAATTTTGGTGTAAAATTCATAAGAATTTCAAAATTCAAATTTGAAATAGACAAATTTTAGAGTGGGATATATTTTTCAAAATAGGTAAATTTTAAAATAAGCAAATTCAAATTAATGTAAAAGATTAATAAGAGAAAAAAATGAGGATTTGGGTCAATGAGATCTATTTTTAATGAGAGGCATATATGTATTTTGTCATTTTACCAATTTTCAAAAGTCAACAAGTCAACCAATAAGGTGATGACACCTCATGAAGCCTGTGAGTGGAGCCTATAAGTTATGGCATGGGTATCATCACCCACCCTATGAAAATATGTAAGAAACCGTATGGGCACCCCCATAGATGCTGGTACGCCTTTTTTTTATTAAGTATTTCTTTTGGATGTCATTTTATCATCGAAAAATAGCTTCATTTTTTGCCAAGATTCCATTATTTGAACATTGAAGTCTCCTAATCCAGTCAGTGTTAAATTTTATCAGTTTTTCATAGTCTAGGGATTGATGTAGAACTCACATGTTAAACATGAGAGATGACATGTGTCAGGATTGATGAGAACTTATCCAACACTGGCTGATCTCGTCCCCCTTGAACTCCCCTAAGTTGGCCAAGTATTTCAACAAGCAAGTCAATTCAAAGAAATGAGGACAATTAAGGCAAACAATACACGATGACTATCCAAAGGGCAAAGAAGTCTAAATATTGTCATATAAGCATTCTTGAAGAAACCAAACACAAGATACTTTCATCAACAATAGAAAAGTAAGGAAAAGTTGTATTGACGAATCACTTCTCAACAAGGTAATGTTTCTTGACAAAAATAAAGAAAAAAAAGTTTTGTCTTACACGCTTCAGTCACTCTCAAAGCATATCCAGTTAAAAGAATGTATTTACAAAAAAAGGTGTATTCCATTTCAATCTGAAACATACTAGTATTGATATTAACAGGTTGTGACTGGTTGAATTCCTTCACTGACTGCTTGGTAGCACTGAAGACTGCACAAAGGGAGATTAGATTTGGAATCCCTGTATTTGTACGTATTTGTACAAGTAGGTCCTGCACAGCTCTCTCTAGGCAGGGGATACCTAATATACAATACCAAAAAAATAAAAAAAAACTGGATCAGAGATTTTCTAACTTTCACATAAAATGCAACCATGAAAAAAGTGTCTCTATCTGACTCGAGGAAAAAAGTATCCAGAGATAAAAATAAGTGTGATCTCCAATATAAAAAAGCATATCAGATGGATACATTGCAAATGGGTTATATGGTTATAATGTGGTCCAGTGAGAGGTCCCAAGAATAAAATGTAGAGAACGGAATATGGAAACATACATTTAAAATAAATAAAAAATTAACTACACTCTTCACAAATTTAAAACCAACCATAGGACATGATGAAAGCCAAGCATAAAATAGCATCAATTTTTATGGACCCTTTTGGATTCCTTTGAGATGTGACCGATAGCTGAACCAGTTTTTAATGGGATAATCATTGTTATTTCTGTTTCTTTAACAGAATCATTTCAAAGTTTTAGATACAGCAACAAATTTTAACCATACTAGAGTAGCCAACAAAGTTTAAAGGACCTAACAAAAATTTTATAAAATTTCAAGGATTCCATGTATAATCATCAGCAGCAACAATCCAGCATGTGTAACAAAGGGTAACAAACCTGCATGTTGAAGGCACAAATAAGCATTGAAGCTCACTTTATTCAGAGAATGACACTATGGTTCTAGTTGGCCCCATGACCCACCGTATGGTATTAGACTGTAGAGGCTTTCTAGCTTTATCCTGTATGCACAATAATAAAATGGATGAACAAAGTAATTTGGCATGCCAATATTAATTTTCCGGCTCCAGAGATGCAGGTATTCAATATTACCTGTTCCATTTGAGTCTATCCTTGATGGAATCGTCTCTCTCTGTTGGATCCCTGATCCAAGATCTTATTTATTACAGCAGCCTGACAAGAAGAGCTCTCCATCTCAGATCCCAGTGAGAGAACTAGTTGTTATAAAACACTATAAACTGAGTGACACCATAATTTACCTGTATCTCCCTGGCCGCCATTTCTACTTTCATTCTGTGTCGCTGGGCGGCCTCTGATTTCTTCAGTTGACCTTCCAAATTAGAGAGTTTTTGCTTTTCCCTCGAAGGAAGAGGACAGCAAGAACATTCCAAAAAGAAAGTTCAAAGGTCAGCCAATGAGTTGATATTGCGAGGTGGACTCTCACAAATTACTGGTTTCCCTTGGAAACCTTGTATATTCACCATTCTAATATCGAATATCTAAAACATATTTACCCAAATTGTTCCGGTTACAGTCCGTTGACAGAAATACGTACCATGAAAGAGATCCTTGGATGCAGCTTTTGAGTCAGCTTCTATGAGGGGATGAAAAGTGTGATGACATTCTAGAGCATTACTTTTTTCACTGACTGAAGGCCCAACTAATTCATGCTTTAAGTTTCACTTTTGACAACCAGACCAAGGTCTGAGTTTTGGGTATCTGCATCAGACAACACAACATCTTAATTGGTCAGCAATCTTTTGTTTTTCCATGCAAATTTGATAACAAATCCAGATCACACCCACCTTCTACTAGCCCAATTTTCAGAAAGTGTGACCTTCTGCATAGGGGGGCATCCTTGTAACCTTCATTGTGTGCGGTATGACTTTTTCTTTTCTTATGAGACTGATGATTGTGGCAAAAATCATTTTGTTGCAATCATTTCCATGAACGTGCCTCTTGAGAACCCCTGTACTACTACAAACTGGCTCAAAGGCTTGGATTTTAACAACAGCTTTCTTGGTAATTTTTTGAGTTGCCTGTTCTTTGTAAGGCTTCTTTCGTGAATTTTTTCAAGTGGAGCGATTCTGAATGCTGGGAATTGTAGGATTGATTTTTCTCTTGTTGTATGACCACATCCATTCTTACTATTGTCCTGGAAAAAAGAAGTTAATCTAATGAGTGGAAATTTTCAAAATGAAGTTCTCTAAAAGAAAAGTGAACCTTTAAATTCATTGTTGTCACAAGCAGCAAGTTTTTTCTGATCATTGATCATCTTCAAGTTGAATCATGCTTTGATAAGTGTTATGCTTCAAAGGGAACAACTGCGTAAAAACTGAAAAACTAGGAAGAAATACACACCAAGATAACCTTTTCACATCCAAACCAATCACGAACAGCTTAAGTATATTCTTAATGCATTCGTCTATGCCAATAGGTTGAACTTGGAGAACAAAATATAATGTATAAAAGAAAATTCCTCTTGCAAAGGCTTACTGTAACGCCCCCGATCCCACGATTCTGTTTTGAAGCGTGAAGTCCGGTTGCGTTAACTTAATTCCTCGAATCTCAAAGTTCTATTTTTTTTCCTTTTCCTTTATCCAGATATATAATAAAATAATGCTAAAATAAACTTTATTCTTGAGAATAATAAAATATCACATATTCCACAATACTCTCAATTTGATCTGCATATAATTTATACAAAAAAACATAACTTGATACAAATATGGTTACTAGGAAGATGAGCCAACTACATGCCAAAGAAATGATCAACACCTTCTACATGAGTCTAGTGCTCCGAAAATCATTATACGAGCTTCAACCTCCAATGCCTTAACGAATCGACGACCATCAACAACTAATCTAAAAGGTTGGGAAAAGAGAGGGATGAGCTACCACGCGCTCAGTGAATGGACACGAGTGTCCCAATAATATATTGTACTTTAAAATAATCAGTTATAAAATGTCTACGAAACAATTGTAATATAATGGAAATCTTATAATAAAGAAGCCATTTAAAACATACAAGGACATAATTACATTTTTCTTTTTCAAATAAAATATGATGTCATAAATAATCTTTTCATGAATTCAAACTACATGATGTACATGAATGTAACGGGCACGCATGCCCGCTTTCCACGACACCTAGCCGCAGAGATTTTACTTTGAAAATCAGACCACGTAGACATAGCCACCTAGACTTGGGTCAAAATTTAGACCGCAACCACCTAGATTGAGCCACCTAGATGATTTAATGCATGCACAATCAAAACTATTTATTCTTTCAAGTATGCAACATGCGACAATTTTTTATAAATCCCATAATTTCCAATGCATACGATATATCCAAAAATATCAACCTATATGATGATAACATGTCCATATGCTTCGTACAAGATAGATTTCATAATCGTAAAATAACATGTATACATATATTATGATTTTCAAATAATATAGAGACATCCACTCACCTCCAGTCCACGCAATACAAATCGATGCATGCGCATGAACGCTACACACTCTCACATGGATAACCTAGCATAACAATTATACAATAATAAATCAGAAACAATTCAATTATGACTAAAATTACTGACAACCAATTTACAACAACACTAAGCCCAATAATTTTAAAAGCCCAAACCTAACAGACCTGCAATCCGCAACTCACCTCAAAGGCCTAACGAAAATCCCAACTCCGAATAAATATTAAAATTTTCATATACTCACAATGATCCGAAAATCAATATCCATTTATTTCATAAGTCCATGTAATTGATCAATCCTCGAATAAATATATAAACAAATCCAATAAGGCTTAACTATAATTCCAATGATCGAATAACTCAATCCAATCAATTTATATCCCAATAACAGTAATATCCAATTAATATTCATCGATCTCATTAAACCAAACTATCGATTTAAGATCTTATTTAAGTTCTCAAGATCAATAAAATCATCAAAACCCACAAATCAACTTATACTCCATTAAACATCAATTTGGATCCCTTTAATCTTTAAAATTCATCAAACTTGATCATCAAGCTAAATATTTGAATTCAAATAAACTGCACAGAAATTCTTTCAAAAATCATAACTTTCTACCCGTAACTCCGAATTGGACGATTCATGATTCGTTGGAAAGATCTTTTCAAAACCTATTTCTGTTTGTGAAATAAAATTTTCCCAGAAACGACTCTATCATAGTCAAAAACATGATTTAACGTCCATACATATAATCAACCCGAAAATAACATTTAAATCCCCAAAACCAATCAATCTATTTTGATTCTAAGAATTCATTCGAGATTCATTGAAATCAAATCAAATAATCAACCAATTAAAATCGATCAACCCCCCTAATCATCAAACTTCTTCCCCAAATAATTGATCGACACAATCATATCCTAACAAAAATAAATTAAAATATTAAACAAAAAAATAAATAGGGAATGATATCTCACCTTAGATCTGGTTACACTACCCACCATCTTCATCTAGGGTTAGATCATCACCACCCTTCATACCTTCTGAGATTTGGATGAAAACCCTAAACTAAACATGTTATTTAAAAGGGTTTACCAAAATTACAAAACGATCCCTAAAGTGTTCTTGGTTTACAACTAGGTCCCTATCCAATTTACACAAAGGTCCCTGAAGGCTATTAAAAGGTATTTGGATTCGCAACTAGATCCCTGTGTCCATTAATCTGACACTTAAGCCTCAAATTAAATTTCCCGAACTCCGAATCTCACCAAATTTCAGCCAAACTATCTTGAGACTATAAAGATCTATATAAAAATATAAAATAATTATTTCAACATCAATTTATAATTATCATAATTATAAATAAAATTGAACTCATTTGGGCCCACCCATCGTCAAATCTGAAAAATGAAATAATTAAATTTCAATTAAAATTTCCATTATATATTTAAAACAAATATATAATGCTGAAAAATACAGAAACGTTACATTCTTCCCCCACTTAAAAGAATTTAGTCTTCTAAATTTAAATGAGAAACACAAAATAAAAGAAATACGACATCCAATTCTAACAAAACAATCATCCATCGTACATTCAAACAATAAAAGTATGAATCAGTTAATGAATCTGACACATATATGACAATCACAACAAATACACTATGCTCTTGGAGATTATAAAAGCTTTCTATCAGGTACTTTCCAAGAAACAAATACGTTAAAAATGCTCTACAAATCATGGCAAAGGGTCCTTCTAGCAAGATCTTCTACATATCGTCTTCCTAGGGAGTTTCGAATAATTTTTTTTCCCAATAAACATGTTCTATCAATTATGTACTCAATTCAGCTACCATACTGAAAAGTATATTCATAAACAAAATTGGCTTACCATCCACAAATGTTTTGACACCCAATCATAAAATGCTAATGCACTGAAAGATAACACATTTAGTGGCCCACAGAGTATAAAAAAAATCTCACCATGTCTTTGTGTAGCTCTCCGGGACGACTATGTCCCCTCCGAGCGCCTTCAGCTCCTCGATCGTCTCCGGGTTCCTGGCCTTATCATTGATAATGCTGATCGTCTGGAGCTTCCGCTCCTTCGCCGCTTCGATCACGGCTCATCCAATGTCACTGTCCCCACAATTCTGCACCAAAGTCTCCCCCCCTCCTTTTTTTTTTGAAGAAAGGTAGATGTTTGCTATCCGATTTCATTTCTGATTTCGAATTACAAACTCCGAAAAGAGGGTGATTAGAAAGCATTAAAAATATCTAATAAAATAAAACCCATCGCTCTCCGTGGTTAGAAGAGACATCTAACCGAATGGAGGAGGACGAAAGGGGGGGTGGAGCGCACCCCATGGCTACCCCGTGACACATAATCTCCCGCCTCTGAAGTCCACCTCCTCCGCCTTCGCAATGAAGCGTCCTCAGTTCCTGATGCACCCTCGAAACATGTCCCACATGTTCTCTTTGTACACCCTTGCACCCCGAAAGATAGCCTCATTCCGCATCCTCCAGATAGTCCATGACCCTGCCGGTATGATGGTTCGCGCAATCATCGCCTCCAATCTGTTGTCCGTTGAGTTTGTCATCCCAGGCTGAGCTGCCCACAGCTCTTCTAGCGACGTAAAGGATGTCCGAAATCCGTCTGCGCCCCACCTCTTCCCAAAATTCCTTTGTCACCGGGCAAGTGCAAAATAAGTGCAGGACTGTTTCCAGCGGCTCCGCGCAAAGGGGACACGCCATCGAATCATTTGGTGCCCACCGAGCTCGATACGCTCTCGTAACAAGACGTTCGAGAGAGAGGAACCACATAAAGTCCCCCCTTTGCAGAGAAAATTTCCCCCAAGCAATTATTGAATCGAAAACATCAGGTGTTTAAACCTTAGAGATTCAAAAATCCAAAATGCCTAAAAGGTGATTTTTTGGGACGTTTTGAATGGGCAGAGTAAAAAGATTGGTTACCAGGTTGGAGAGAGAGGGAATCGAGAAGGGACTCCACCGTCTTCTTCAAAGGCGAGTCCGAGCTCGACAGGGCTCTGAATCCATGATGAAAACTGGTCTTAGACAAAGAGATTATCTACGCATCCAAACAGGCTTCTTTCTTTGTATTAGCTAGTCACCTAATACAGTACAGTGTGTTATGTGTACACCTATTAACTGATACATGATTGGCTCGAAAATTAAGTTACTGTGTAGTTTATGATTATTCTATTATATATCAGAATAAAATAATTTTTTTGCTTGTTTGTGTTTTGAATTATTTTCGTTACTAAATGTAATGATAAAATTTTTAATGTTTGGATAAAATATGAATAAAGTGTGGATAGAGATTTATAAAATGCGAAAAATTGATGACAATTGATTTATAAAAGCTGATGACAATTGATTTGAGAGTGAGTCCACATATTCTTTTGGGTTGAATAACCTTAAATAACTTAATTCTAGGGGTTGGCTGGAATCCATATACCACTTTAAACCAGTTAATTATGACATATATATTCACATTTATTCCACTTATCTAAATATCTATCTTGAGGTTGTTCTTACTGATTCTCATTTATTTCAAACATATTCTCGAACTAAATTCTTTTGAGTTGAATAACTTAAAATAATTTAATTTTAAGGGTTTGTTGAAATCCATGTACCACTCACTATATTATCCTCTGATACAAAAAAAAAAAATATGTGAACGAAAATTCAATATGAAAAAAAATTGCTGATGAGAATCACATTTTTCATCTGTTAATCAGGAAATGCCATTTGTTTGGTTAGAAAAGGTCTAATAGCAAAAAGAAATTTAATAATGAACCAATCATGAAAGTGAGAATAATCTATGTAAAAAATGATAGAATAAAATACTCTAATTACTCATATAATATTATTTTAGGTATCGATTTTTATAAAAAATTAGATAGTTTTTTTTAACATTTTATTTTTACAAAAATCATACTTAATCCAAGTTTTTAAATTTTTTTAATGATTCTAACTTTTGATATAAGAAAAAAATAACTTTTAATTATAAAAAACATACTTTTAAATATCTGACCAAATTGAGTTTCCGGAAAATTGTTATCAAAAACCATTTTTTGTGAATAACTAATTTTAAAATTCATTTTCAAAATATGTCAAATTTTAGGTCACACTACTGGAACTCTTTATTTAACTTTATCACTGTATGAGTATTACTTGACGGAAAAAGATATACACAGCCCCACTTGCATCCCGTTTTACAGCCTATGATTTTTTAAAAATCATACACTAATTTTTTGAAGTGCATGTTATTATATGAAATGAAGTATATACTAAGATACATTAGCGTATTTTTTTCATAATGAAAAAGAAAAAATTGGGTCATATACTATGTTAGGACTCATATGCTAAGATGACGCAGTATATACTAAGTTATCTTAGCATATGGGATTGCAAAACGGGCTGTAAAATAGACTGCATGTATCAGCGCCCTTACTTGACTTTTTATAAAAATATATATATATATATATTTTATTAATTAAACAATTATTTCAAAAAAACTTAAAATTCTGTAGAAGTGGAGGGGACCCAACGCTTAACCACGTGGCTGAACAAAGTCCATCCAATCAATGTTATATTGTCAAGCCTGATTTATAAATGAGCGTTGTTACTCTCAGTTTTTTTTATGGTTCAAAATATAGTCATATATATCTTGTTAGAAATTCAGTTAAACATATATATCGTGGAACATCATATATCTCATTAATTTTTTCTTACACTTATTAAAAATGAATTAATTGAATTCGAAGTTGAGCGATATACACTTTTTATTAAAACATATATATCATTGAATGATGTCTGCTGTTTAAAATATAAAAAAACATGTACGGTCTAAGTTTTGAACGGTAAAAATGATTGAATATGATATTTTCTTTTATACGATAAAAAAAAGTTGGGCCTGGCATGAGCACCAAACGAAACGGGCTGAAAACTGGGCCTTCAAATGGAAGATATAAATGGGCCGAGAAACAAACCCACATGGCCCATTTTTTTCTTGTTAACATCACGGTGATGTCACTTTGACGTAGCTTTCTCTTTCTTCTACATATTAGCAATTTGCCCCTTTCGAAATTTCATATTTATCAAAACATCCGTACACCCCTCTTAGACTTCTCTTTATAGGCTGGATTTTTAATGGAGCAAATCGTAACTTTACCATGATCAAATTTTTGTCACATACCTCATTTACTCAAAGAAATATTAAAACTCAATTATTGTCACATACCTCACTTACTCAGAGAAATATTAAAACTCAATTCTGATCAGTGTTTCTTGAATGATGTGAAATAAATTTTCAAATCTAAAAAGCACATCAGTATAATTTAAACATCCATAATAAGTAAACAAAAAAATGTTGAATGTATTTTTCGTGGGATCGGGACAAATAGACGGAGGTAGTTTTCTCAGCTCGATCGTAAGGTGAGCTACGGGGAGTCCCTCCAATATAAAAATAATAATAATAATAATAATAATAATGTTGAATGTATATATAAGCAGACAAGGAGTGCTACTTTGGTTAAAAAAACATATAATTATCGAAAGTGGTAGATACCAGATACCATCAGTCCCCATCTATCATTCCTTCTCTTCTTTTCATGTTAAGCATGAGGTGGTCTTTGCCACTCTTTACCCCACCACCATCAGCAGTACAAATAAAAATAAAAATAAAAATAAGGTCATGCCTTTATCTCTTGTTGTCCAAGGCATGCACTGTATCTTCTTTTTTTGTTGAATCCCACTTTCATGACTTGTAATTAAAGATGTCCCCATTGCCATTCAAATTGCTCACCCTCCAAATGGATGTGTGAAAGAACATCAAGCTTTCAAGCTAAGACATGGTGGGTGCCTGCATGGGTGGTGATGGTGGTGGTTGCAGCACTTGAATTCACAACTTTTGTGTTCCCTCTTTTATGTTTATGGAGGACAATTCAACCAAAAAAAACAGTGATTATTGTCACCCTCTTTTGATGTATGTAATCCTTGAAATTTCACACAAATGGTCCTTCTTGTGGGTGCTTTCATTTTGATCTCACTTGTAAAAGAAATTTATGGTCAAAGGAGCTACACTATTTCAAATTGGAACAATAATGGGTAATAATAAAATGTCTATAGCATGGTTTTTGAGAAGTAAAAATAAAGGTTTAGACATCATTTTTTAGGTTAATGAAAGCTTTTTTTGCTTGTCTACACTTTTTGTTTCAGTTAGTTCAAGAGTTGGGGATGCTTCAATTCAAATGATGATGCTTGAAGTGAATTGGACCAACTTTCATCACTAGTGAGTTAGCATGCATTGGATGTGCCACTATATGTCTCAAATGGTCACCTGAGATGATTGTTTTGCCTTGAATGGCTCTCAATCTCCCATCTTTCTTTGTTATCCTTAAATCTTTATGAATTAATGTGATTTATATATTTATCTTAATTATATGATTCCTAAAAGATCTATGACAGCAAAAGAAAACTAACATTCTACGATGGATGTGGCGCACAACGCAAAAGATCATAAAACACAACTATAGAGTTAATTAATACACAAGTTATTCCATTTTTTTTTTTTATCTTCAAGAGTTCTACATAGCATTCTATGATGGCATTGCTTGGCATTTGCAATTCCACTTTATTCTATGTTAGTTGTTCATTCTAATTAAATCAACCAACTGGTCCATAATTCCCTCTGCTTTATATCTGGGTCCCTATCCAAGTTCACACTGATCATATAAAGCCTCCCCTGTATTTGAAATGGGACCAACTCCGAGATCTCATCATTTTATGTGTCAACGAAGTACTATAAATCGGTGGCCACCACCGACGATCAAACATTTTCCACCTTTTGATTGATCTGGGACCAGCAAATTCAGGTCTTCTGTGCCTTCACTGTAATTCCACTTTGCACAATGTGGCCTAAAAAGAGTAATTTTGTTCTCCTTCAACAATGGGTTAACATTTTTTTGGCTAAATATACTACTAATTTAAGTAGGGTATTGCAGTACTTGTGAAATCAATCCATTTTTTCATTAATGATTTTTAAAAAAAATCTTTGACTGGGATTCTATATAATATTTACATCTTCTTAAATATTAATTTAACCTTTAACAAAATATGTGATGATATAATAGGGGAGGGGGGTGATTGATGTTTTTATTCTTTAATTAAAATTTGGGATTTTTATTTTTTAAGTTCTTATAAATTATGTTATTCAGTGATCAATCCCTTCACTCTTAATTTTTTTTAAGTCTCTAATTTCAAATGCCTATTTCATTTTTAGTTTCTGCGCGAAACGTCCGTCCATATACTGCTATTTTGTGAAATGATATTTTTGTTTTAAAGTCCATGTAAATTATGTTATTTAGTAATGAAGCCCTCCCATCTTCATATTAAGTCCCCAACATCAAAAGCTTTTTTTATTAGTCCTTGGATAAAATTTTGTTGTATGATTTTGTAAGTATTTTGATATTTGGAACTTGTGTATAAAATGTTCGGTGAAATATCTAAAATAAAATTGTATTTGCATTGTTAGGTATTCAGTAATAATTTCAGTGTTATGCAACACTACATATGCCCACCCAATCCGAAATTGCATTATCTTATAGTTTTAGCTGACTAATTAAGATTGATTACATAAGCAAAAGAATTTTAAATTTAAAAAATTTAGATGCTATTAAAAAAATTATTTACGGGGATCGATCACTAAATAACATAATTTATAGGGATTGATCATTAAATAACATAGTGTATATCAACTTTTTTTTTTTTGTTTTGAAATGATAGTTTAAGAATTTTAAATATCTGTCAGCCCAAATAGATGGACATTTGGCGTAGGGATTAATGACGAAATATGTATTTGATCAATATGAAAAAGTGCGGAATTGATCACTAAATAACATAGTTTATATGAATTTAAAAATAAAAATCCCTTAAAATTTTATGGAAGAATATTTAATTTATCAATACAAGTAGGTGACAAATGATATAAATTCTAATTAATATTTTTAATTAAACCATTGTTTGATGATAAAAACGATGTTGTAATAACAAAAATATTTCTAACATCTTTGTTTTTAAATTATATTAGAATACTATATTAACTTTTTCTCATAATTATACAAGTGAATAGCTTCCCCACCTTGGCCTCACATATGGAATACTTCAAATCAGTCATTAACCACTCCCAAATTGAATAAATCTTTCCTTACTATTTTTTTCAAAGTCAATGAACATGGAGATTTTTTTTTGCTAACAAATTAATTAAACACAACACCTAAATACCAAACAACATTGAAATGTCAAATGCCTTCCAACACCTGTAGTAGGACAAGTAAAAGAAAAGAAAATGATTTGCATCTCCAGTGGTCCAAATATTTACAATAATAACTGAACATATATTTGTATCTCACTTTGGGTAGATGATCATCCTTTTAAAAGGTCTGCCTTTCACACAACAAGAAAAAATAACCTGGCATGCACACACAATGATTTTGCATGTCTTGTTCATGACCCTCTCAAGGGTTGCGATGCGCGCGCGTACCACGCAAACGATGCGCGGCACGCGCACATCATTGTTCGTGCTCTTCTTTCTTTCAGGGGACTTTGTTTTCCATGGTTGATTATGTGTGTGTGTAGTTAAATTTATAAATGGTAGGTTTTTGTTTTAGGGTCCGTTTGAAAAAAAAAGTTTGGACAACCTTTGGGTTTATAGAAAACTGTTTTTCTAAACTTGTTTTCAAACAGAAAAACTGGGATTAAAAGTTGCAAACAAGTTTATGTGAAAAAGTTGTGGAGAGACAGCTTAATGTAAAATCAGTTTTAAACCTAGTTTTTTTCTTAAAATCAGTTTTACAATCGTGTAATCTCTTACAGCTTTAGGTAACGTTTGGTTGTACGATTAACCAAATTTTATGTTTGCAAGAAGCTGCTTCTGCAATCGTGCAATCAAATAGTTTTATTGTAGCAGCTTCTTGCAGACAGATTTCCAGCAAATTATGCCAAAAAAATTACAATTTTTAAAAGCTGGAGGGAGTGAGTTTCATGCAAAATCAATTTTAAAACTCAGATCCTATAAAATCAGTTTTGTAACCACACAACTAAACGGCACCCTTAGTTTAGAATAGTCTACCATGACATGTTTAATTATATTGAATATTATTTAAGGTTCCGTTTGGAATTGGGTTTGGGGAGAAAAAAAACTACATACATATTTTTGCAAAAAATTGTTCAAAAGTTATTTTTTTTATAATATGTAGAAAGACAACTTCATGCAAGCCCAATTTTAAACCCAAATTTTAGGAAAAAGTAATCTCTCAAATCTATTTTCAAACTGGGTTTTAATTAAAAATAATTTAAAAAGTTGTCATTTGAAAGCTGAGTCAATTGGATTATATGTTACGGATAATCTTACAAAATTTTCTTTGTTCTCATTTGGAAGGAGTTTGGGTGTTACATTTTCTGTAAAAGCTGGATTTAAAAAAAGAGTTTGCAAAAATATGTAACTTCATCGATTATATAAAATTTATCTTTTAGTCACATTTTAGGAAGAAAAAAAATGTCTACAACTTGTAATTAAAGTGTAACTTTTTTTGCTCGGAAGCATGTTTGGAGAACTTAGCTTCCTGCAAACTCAAAACACTCCAAACTCGTCTCTAAACATAACCTTAAAAGTAAATATTCTCAATCTACATTAGAAATAATAATTGTAATTGTGCTTCTATGTATACATACAAGCGATTACTTTTTTACTTTACAATTTAAAATAATAGTTTTAACAATTATACAACAAAAAAACTATTACATACATAATACATTGCCGTCTATTTTGTTGTTGTGTTTTTTTTTTTTTATATAGATTCAACAAACATGTAAAATGTTTATTAAAAAAATTTAAATTTTATAGTCTACAATGTATGATTTATAATATATAAATCAAATTTTCAACAACCATGACCTACTTCTCTCTTAAAAGAACCCATGCAACCTAAACAAAACGCCATCACATTTCAACTGCAATGGTAATTTCTGCTCATCAGAAATTCAAAACTTGTGTGCATGTTTACCGCATATGATATGAATTTCATGCACATATAATTTTTTTTGTTCCTAAGTTTTTATAGCACCCGAACTGCACGCCTGCACACAGTTTCCTTAAAATTTACCTTACAAATTGGATGTAATCTTATATCTTTTATTGAAATTTTTTTGGATTTTGTACCCATCAAAAAAGCTAACCAGTGGCAGCTTTTTATGCCAATTCTTTTCACAACAAAAGGAATTCCATATATTATTATATGACCCATACTTCAACAATATACATTTCATGCCAATCAACAATGGCTAAAAAACTTGACCAGACTGGCTTGTTTGAACCGACGATTTTTAATAATAATGATATTTGAATATGCAAGTTCTTAAAACTATATTAAAAAAATCAGTTGTCTTCAAAATGGATTTCTAGATAATGTTATATAATATCAAGAATTGTGACAATATTTTTTAAAACTTTTCATATTTTTTATTTAACTAATTAATTTATCATTTATATTATATTGGTGATTACATGATATTATGTCACAGTTCAACAAGCTATATATTCAGTTATTCATTAAATGGTTCAATTTTAAAAACATTGTGAGTTTATCTTAGACCAAATGAAGGTTTGCATAAAGTAGTAAAATGTATCAAGACTACTAAAGTTTGAATATCTTATTTTATTTAGGTTCAGTGGATGAGAATCTATTCTCCAACCCATCTGTGGCAAAAGCACTCAGAGATCCTGATTTTTTTGGTTTAGGATATGTGAGAGAGACTCATTTGTTTGGGTCAGTATTCTCACCATTTGCTTTTCTTTCTGAATTGAAGCAAAGGTTGTGAGTGGGCTTTGTAAAAAATAAATTAAAAAATTGGATAGAAAGATGAGAGGGGGAAGGAAAGATTGTTGTGGAAGTGGCAAACATCATTGACAGAGCTTTCCCCCTCAAAAGACAGCTAGATTAAAGTTTCCTCTATTGGTGCCCCCAGAGACCAAATTATAACCAGTTTAATGAACTAAATATGTTCATTAAAAATTTGACCACTGATTCTACTATTTCAGGTTAGGGAGATGATTAATAAAAGGATTTATGACTTTGATGTTATGGCATAGTGATGTAACCTAAAATTAAGCAGTTGTTTTCAACTGTTTATACCAAACTCCATGATACATGCATAGTGATATAAGTCGTGTACAATAAATATGGTGATGGTTTTGTTGGTATTGTCCATGCACATTTGTAAATGATATGGAATAAGTATTATAAAAATATGAAGATAGTTAATCCGATTGTTAAATGTATTCCACTGATCATTAGCATGAGAAATTGGATGTAAAAGACGACAACAACTTCAGTACTAATTTTTTAAATTACGAAGAATATGATAAACCCATCTACACTAAATGAATACGTACCATCCTAAAGGTACTAAACGCATAATTCCACAAATAGAATTTCATTCGGACAAGGAGGTATCTGATGATAATCTTTTTTTGAACATTCAGAAAAAATTTGCTGTGTGACTATGGATATGGGTATAAATGATATACAAATTTAAGTATGAATTCCTCTTGGGGAAATAAAATGGTTAAATATCATGAAACAACATATAGTTCAATTAATTGATGGGAATTTGGTTAGTTAAGTGAAAGTGGGCTACCTTTCTTTGTTTATAACCTAAACACCTCGCCCAGTCTGGGCTGACACAGAGAACATCTAGGGAAGTGAGAAAGTACTCACCCCAACAAAAGAGGTTGGAAGTGTATAACAGAAAAAAGAAGTCCAAAATACATACAATCCCACATTGAAAAAAAAAAAGCAAAAAAAAAGCTAAAGTTAGTGATGAGAAGCCTTGTATGGGGGACTGATTGCATCCCTCTCAGCTAACCATAATAATAATATTAATAATAAAACCAAAGCTTTAAAAGACTCTGAAGTCTACTTTATAGAATAACACAATAACATGGAGTGAAATCTAAAAAAAAAGTAAATACCACACACAACACAATACCACCCATTCAAGTCTCTCTCTTATTTTTTTAATGGCTCATGCTTGGAAGTTATGCCTGTCAGAATCCAAGACCCAAGTATCTTAAATAAGGTTGTAGAGAGAGAGAGAGAGAGAGAGAGAGAGGTATCTGTTTATTTAGAGGTACCCAAGCTGTTGGAAATGGTGAGGTTGCTGAGCTGTGTTTAGACAAAAACAAGGAATAATATGGGGTCTTCTTCTGCTTGATCTGAAACACACAAGAAGACAACAAGAAGCCAATGTTTGCACAAACAGACAGCATTAGAAGCAGCAAAGACAAAATCTCTGAAATTCTCCAACCATGGCTTCTAGTAGTTGTTGTTGTTCAAGTTGTGGCTGTTTCAAGTCCTCCTCTTCAATCACTGGCTTCTCCATTGTTCTTCTTGTTGCTCTCCTACTCGTCTCAGCCAGTCCTGTCTTCTCTTCTTCCACAAACAGCACCACATTTAGACCTGGAGAGGAACTTCATAAGCTGAGAAGGATCAAGGCCTATCTGAAAAGGCTCAACAAGCCTTCTTTGAAGACAATTCAGGCATACCCACATCACATTTTTAGTTGAATTTGTGTTTTTAGTGTCTTTTTATTGATTGGGTCTTCTTTCATTGCACTGTAGAGTCCTGATGGGGATGTAATTGATTGTGTTCCTTCTCACCTTCAACCAGCATTTGATCATCCAAAGCTAAAAGGACAGAAACCATTGGTGATTCTTCTTCATCAGTCCTTCTCTGGGTTTGGTTTTTTTGAACCAAAGCAGTGATTTTGAAGGGACTAAAAGGCTTATATATACAATGTGGTGTTGCAGGATCCACCGGAGAGACCGAAAGGTGCCACCTTTTCGAACCCAACCGATGAAAGCTTCCAACAATGGAGGGGCGCCGGTGAGTCTTGTCCGGAAGGGACGGTTCCGATACGACGGACCACAGAGACCGACGTCCTCCGAGCGAGCTCGATCAAGAGGTTCGGCCGGAAGCCGATTAGACGCGATTCTTCTAGTGGTGGTCATGAGGTTTGTGTCACTAAAGAAAGCTTAGATTGTTGAAAACCAAGGAGAAGTTGATTTGCATTTCCAAGTTTTCTTATTGAATCCTCACAAAATGATGAGTTTTTGATAAAGAAACAGAGGTTTTTCATTTCCATAAGAATACTTTGGAAATCACAAACTTAGATTCACATATACATAGACATGAACAGTAGACAGAGAGAACCTTGTTTTCACCAAAACTTGACATTTTAATTGCTGTAAGAATAAAAAAACAGAGTCAGTCAGTCAGTCTGCATGTCTGTCTCATATTAACTGATGCATCATTAAAGTCTCTTCATGTAGAAACTTGACAATTTCAAATGGTTTTCTTTGGTAATATGTGATCCTGGGAAGAAGCAAGTTTTATTTCAGAAAAATAGGTTTACAGAAGCTTCACCCATTTACATATCTAGGTGTTATGTTGTTTAATAAAGTAATATAAATAGTATCACAGTTGTTTTTATCTGTGTTTGTTTTCTATATAATGAATTCAAACCATGTGGATTGTGGTGGATGCTTATCTTCTGACTCTACATTATTACATTTGCAGTCCCAAAATCCTACTGTTCTAGGATCTCCACACAGCACCTACATATATTGACACATTTAAGAGTCTGTACCACATATGTATACATCAATTAATGGGTTGGTGTAACAATTGAAAGTTAGCTCCACTAAACAGTTCCTTTATTTTGGTCCCTTCATTTATTTTTCAATTGTCTGTGGACAGCATGCAGTTGGTTATGTTATGGGTGATCAGTACTATGGAGCAAAAGCAAGCTTAAATGTGTGGGCTCCAAAGGTGACCACCCCATCTGAGTTCAGCCTCTCACAGATCTGGGTCATCTCTGGCTCCTTTGGCAATGATCTCAACACCATTGAAGCCGGATGGCAGGTCCGTATTCATTATAATTTTTTTTTCCAATAAAGGTGTGTTTGTGCACGCAAAAAACTAAAGTAAAATGAGGAAACAAAATTGTATTTTTTTTTATTTAAAGAGGAATAAATTTTTATTTTTCGTATGAGTAAATGTAAAGCAAAGTAACTGAGAATAATTTATTTTTCATTACTTTTTCTTTTTCTTTGATCTAGATTCCTTCACTTTTCTTCAATTCTCAACTTATTTTTGAAGCGTTGAAAATATGATCAAGGCCACATATCAGCACTTAAATTTTACAAGCTATTTATGGCCTACAACTCATGTCTATAATAGTTCTTTTAGCATCTTTTGAGATGGATGAATAGATTGTTGAATAATCTGTAACTCAATTGGAAAATTCATGGATTGTTGAACCCTCTTTATCTGAACTGGTTATGCCAGCATTTTGAAAATGACTTGTCAGTAGTCACTACCACTTTATTGTTCACAGTTGATGTGGCTATTACCTAACCACACCATTCTTTTTTTTTTATCAATGTGTTTTGTCATATAAAATACCACTCTCACTTAAATTATTTCTCTGTTTTCATAAATATTTCTAGTAATGGTCACCATAAGCTAGAAGCCATGTGAGGTGTTTTACTTCTACTGCAAGAAGTTGGCAGAAACTGCTCTTTTAACTAATAACATTAAGATATATTGAATCGCCTGCTCACCAAGTGATTTGGACTCAACTCTTACTCCTGATAGAATAAGATTTAATTGAAAAAAAAAAGGTTAAAAATTATGGTATCTATTTTATGTTCCTGTTATATTGAAGATTTAAAAATGAGTAGTTGGTGCAATTGAATGTACTCTTTAATAGCACTGCAACCACATTTATGTTTATTTACTTCTTTTTTTCTTCAGGTGAGCCCAGAGCTATATGGAGATGACTCTCCTAGATTCTTCACATATTGGACAGTAAGTGAAAAAAAAAAAAAATTTCAAATCCAATATAATTAACAATTAATCTCATGAAAATAAATAATTATGTTTTAAAAAATTCACTTAGACGGATGCTTATCAAGCGACCGGATGTTACAACCTCCTCTGCTCCGGCTTCGTCCAAACGAACAGCAAGATCGCCATCGGTGCCGCCATCTCTCCCACCTCGGCATACACCGGCGGCCAGTTCGACATCAGCCTACTGGTTTGGAAGGTAAAATATAAATTCAACTCCAAACACTCTAAGCTAATTGTAGGTTAAAAACAAAGCATGATATAACTATATAGCCTTGCCTTTGGTATATCCCAATCTTGAATGTTTTTATTAGAAGTAATATTTTTATAAAAGTGCTAGAAATTTTTTTTTCACTTAAACCACTTTTACTATTAACTCTTCGAGAAACATATTTTCATTAAATTTTTGAAATACGATAATTGGTTTTTTTTCAATTTAGATTAAATGTGATTCTTGAAAAATAAAATCTAAAAATGCACGGACTAATTTTCAAATGCTACCAAGTTCAAAATGAAAATCATCATGCACACACCTGCCTAGTATCCGAGACAATGAGCAAGAGTGTTTCAATTCTTAACCACATATTATGCTCAACATGCTTTGAATCGATCTAATCAAGATCATATCCAACTTATAATATATATTTATATTATATATATGCGAGATTCAAAGAATTCATGTATAGACCAATAGTTGACACAAATCACTTTTAGAAGACGTTTGAAAACATGGTTTGAAAGATTTTGCATCTAAAAGAAGTCAAAAAGCAGCAAACGTATTTCCAAACACCCCAACTTTAAAATGATTAATTGAAAATCATGACTTAGTCTTTTTAGTTATAAACGTTATTTAATTTAAAATAGTTTTCCAAAAAACATAAAAAAAAGATAGGTTTTTTTAATTAATTAATTTTCAAATAATAATAAAAAAGTGGTTTCTGATGATCAAACTACACACCCATGATGAAACTGCCATTCAACATCCATAAAATAAAACAATTTTGTTTCATCTACCATAATCACTATGATTACAAGATCCAAACCATGAGCACTGGTGGCTACAATTTGGATATGTATTTAAGTAGATTTTATTTTTAAAAAATTGAAAATTCTCAAACTCATATTCAAACACATTGTCAGCGTTTAATTTTGTAAACCACCATATTTCATTTGTAATTTAAAAAAATCATGTGATTGAAAAACTAATAAAACAACATTTTTTCAAAAACTGAGTTTAAAATACAATCTACAAAGATCCTATAATCATGATAAATACAAAACTCAAACCATTGGCACGGGTGGCTCCAATTCCGGTCAAGACTTTGTAGTTAAAAATGTAATTTAATTTAAAACAGTTTTCCAAAAAAACAAAAAAATATGTTCTTTTATTCTTCACCATCTTCCAACGTTTCTTTCTTTTTTAAAAGCTAAGTTTAAAACGGAAGACTGTAATCACGTGAATGAATGAATACAGGACCCAAACCATGGGCACTGGTGGCTCCAGTTCGGGTCAGGACTCCTGGTGGGGTACTGGCCGTCGTTCCTGTTCAGCCACCTGGCGAACCACGCGAGCATGGTCCAGTTCGGAGGGGAGATCGTGAACACCCGACCCGACGGCTTCCACACCTCGACCCAGATGGGCAGCGGTCACTTCGCCGGCCAAGGCTTCGGCAAGGCCTCCTATTTCCGCAATCTACAGGTCGTCGACTGGGACAACAATCTCATACCGGTCCCGGGCCTCCGCGTCTTGGCCGACCACCCCAACTGTTACGACATACGTGGCGGCGCTAGCGGCGGATGGGGGAACTACTTCTACTATGGTGGCCCTGGGAGGAATGTTAGGTGTCCTTGATATATAGAGGAAAATTTGAGATGTGATTTTTTGTTTTTTTTTTTGGGTTTTGGGTGGGTTTGGGTTTTAGAATTTTTTTTTAACAGGGGGGTATTTGATTGATTTTTACAATGGTTTTTGGAGGGGTTTATGTAAATTTTGATGAAACATGATATAAGAGTGAATATACTAGGGTTGTTTGTGTTATCTTTGGTAACGGTGTGTTTTTTTTAAAGAGGAGCTTGGGGGGAGAAAATCAGTGAAATTTGATCATTAGCAAATGGGGATGATAATAGAATACTTGATTCTCCAAATAATACCTTCAGTGCAAATGTTATGGGACAATTTTGATGAGGAAAATGGTATGTCTAGCCTCAATTGCAGTCTGATTTTTTTTTAAAATAAAATCATATACACTCTCATTAAAGTGTATGTTGATGTATGAAATTAAATATATATTGAGATACATAAGTGTACTTTTTTCACATTGAAAAAATGATTTTTTTGTGTCGTACACTATAATAAAACCATATGCATTGATAATGTGTAGTATGTATTATGTTATCATAAAAAAGATTGAGTGTATCAATACTCTTTTGATAATGCAAAAGCTTAAAATTTTTCACCATAGATTCATTTTTTTTGACGTTTGCCAATTTTGTTTCAAAAAATTCTGCAATTGAAAAGCTGATAATATAACATTTTACAAATGAGATTTTCAAACACCCTTAACATTGTTTAGTACATGCAGGACCCAATTTTCCAATTAGACAAGATGTTTGCATCTCTCCTTCGCAGTCATCAATCAAAGTTTTTTTTTATTGAACAACCTTGCAAAAATAAATAAATGCTTGAACACATTTCATCACCAAAAATTTCAAACATGGCGTCTATGATTATGAAAGTGGGTACGTGATAATAAGAAAGCAATAACAATAGTTGACTCACAACCAGTGCCTCCCACATGCAAACATTGAAAAGAGAAATAAAAAAACAGTCCCCACTAAACATGGTTATATGTATGGTTGTATTATATAATGTCAAATGTGGAAGAAATAAAATGCATTCAGATCATAAAAAATCAACAGACACCTGTTCCTAAAATCAGTCAACTCTGTGGACAATCTCTCCATCTCATAATAAATAAATGTTGCAGTTCAATATTGAATGCATTTTTTTCTGTTAATACATTGGTTGTTGAATACGAAGAAGTCTTTAACTATGTTATTTTTGTGTTTTGTGTAAGCGTTTTTTTTCTTGGCGTGGAAGCTACGAAGTCTGCGATCTTGCTTGACCCGCAAATGATGGACTCTTGAAATACACACACACAAACACTAATTATATAGTTTTTTTTTGCTTGGTACACTAATTATATAGTTATTAGTACACATATGAGGCACTTGATTTTAATGGGATTTGATCATACCAAAAAAATTATTAGTTTAAAAGTTTATTTAAGAATACTATGAAATAAATATTTTATTCTTCCCTGCATCGCTACATAGAGGTCATCACTCATCAAGCCACTACCAGCTTGTAATTGACCTGATTGAGACTAGATTGTGAAAGATATTATCTGTTTTTGTCCCTTTTGTTGTGTAAGAATTGAATTATATACAAGAATGAACTACCTTCTCTTGATAGATAATGAGACTAAACCATGGGGAGGGTCTCACCTCTTCCTAGAGTTGGCCAAATGACCTGTGAGCCTGGACCCGATCAAGATGTTTCAAGGCCTAAGCCCAGCCATGGCCGGCCACCGCTTAGGGCCGGGCCCAGGCTTTAGGAAAAACCCCAAGCCTGGCGGGGACCTATGGCCCAATAACTCTCTTTTCTTCTTGAAATATTCTCAAAATGGGAATATCCAACAATGGCTTTGAATTTTACAATTTGAGTTTTAAATTTCACAGTAACATTATAAATACCCTGTACTGTACCCTTTCAATCATGCATCTTATGTCATCCTCATCACCCATAAACTAATATTCAATTCAAATCAATTTTATTATTCAAAGTATTTCCAACTCAAAGTTGCTTGACTCTTCCATTCATTTTTTTTTTTTTGTATGTTTTAGGAAACTAAACAAAAAAACAAACATAAAATATAGTAAAAAATGGTCCAGGCCACAAAGCCCGGCCCGGACTTGGACCTCTCTGGGCCAGGACTACAGACGGGCTCGGGCCTAGTTTTGGGTTTGATGTCCGTCCAGGAAACAGTCCGGCCCGGGCTCGGCCAATGGCCAACCCTATCCCTTCCCACATGAGCCTTTTAGATTGCTAGATTTTCTGACTTGGCTCTGTCCTCTCATGGAACAGTGCACCCTTGGGCAGGATCATCACATAACGGATACCCCCTGGTATCGATATGTGATTCCCCAATAATCCTAACCCATGTAGGGTATTCACCAAAAACAAAAATGTAGGGTAGATTACTAAATTATCTTGTCATGAGTCATTCCATCAAATATCAAGGACAAGGAATGCAGTTATTCAAAAAATTTAAGACCAAAGATATGATGTCGTTCCACATCACCTAACATGTATGGGACATGTATTTTTTACATGTATAGCAAAACTCTTACACACCAAAAACAAATTTTAAAAACTTAAAGTTCACCAAGAAACAAAAGTGGACAATATCTTGTGTTTCAATGGGCATCCTACCCATCAGCAAGAACCTGTGTATGTATATAAAGTTAGCCGCCCCCCCCCCCTGACAAACAGATTTGACATATATGTTACAAGAGATATGGCAGTAAAATTTGTTCAATTACACAATCCAGATTCACAAATGGGGTTCACACATTCACAGATTCTACTAAACTCTTCCATACAACGATCAATCAATCTTAGCAGACAATCTGGACCAAAAACCTCTTCCTGACCAAAATCATCTATACAATACAAATCCTCCAAACCTTTTGTGTTGCTACTTACCAAGCACTGTTCATCCGTCAAGGTGTAGGCTCTATCTATTGCTCCACACAACTCGGCAAACTCAGGCGACTCCGAAAATTCTTTTATGTTGTAATTTGGATTCAGAACCTTTCCCGAATCGTCTTTGGAGAAGGCCTCAACTGATTTCATGTCCAAGACAACTTTATGTATGGATATTAGGTTATCGATATGATGCCTTCCTCTAGTAGAGGATAATGGAACTGGACATTCGAGTTTCTTGATATGATGATATAATTGGGTCAAGTTGGATAAGAACATTCGCGTGATGAAAGTAAAGAAATCAAAGAAGTTCATGCCTGCAACAAATAAGAAATTATACATATAATCAAAAAACTCTAACAAGTAAGTTTCAAATGCCTCTTCATTATTCATGAAACCAGTAATAAAACACGCATTGGAGTTTTGTTATACCTGTGTTGGCAGCAAGATTGCGTTGGCAGAGGCCTTCAAAATCATCAGAGATGTCTCGAATATCATCTATGTACCCCCTTGCTTCATTATAATCTTTTACTAGCAAGTTCCACTAAAAATAGATGATAATCAAGGATTCAAGGTTATGCTGGAAGATTTTTTTTTCATATAAAAAGAAAAATAATAATGTTTCGACTTGTTTGAAAGTTTGGCTCAGTTTTACTTACCACCCACGAAAGATTATAGCCATTGAACCAGTTGTGGTTTATGGATATCGTGTCTTCCTGCAATGGCATGAAGTAGTAGTTTAGAAAAGTTTAGGACATGTCACTCAATCAGAAGAAACATATATAAAATGTTGGTTTTAACATTTTATAAGGGTTCCTAGATTTAATTTTAAACACAACAATAGTCATATTTTATGTTATAGTGTATGTTACACTCACACATTGTAATGACAAACTAGGGTTGTTCAAAAAATCCATATCGCATGACAAAGGGGGCAATTGGCCTGATTGAAAAAAGTCCATAACATTCCATCACAATAGACATTCAAGCCTATGAACAAAAATATACTTGACCATTTACTATTTGGTAATTTTTCAGGCAGGTTTCAGGTATCCCAATCTATCTGATTTTTCCTACAGTGAGTTCCAAAAGATATGAATTTCATCCAAACAAAAAAAAGAAGTTGATGAATCTGGTACATGGTAAGATGTTAATACTTTAATTATTCGTGGTATAATGCCATCCTAATATTATTTTAGTTGTCCAACTGAACGAAAACAAAAAGTTCAAAATAGATTCCATGAACCCTTTTGCACATTACCATATTAAGAACTTGATGATACCATCCACTAGGCACAAATATAATTTCATTTCTCTCTTGAGTACACTCCAACCATATGGTCTGCACACAATGAGCAACCAGCATTAATAGGAAGAAGATGGAAACGAAAAATCTCATCAAAGAGCTGGGATTTATTGCCTCCTTAAAGCCTGGAAATTGTTTCTCCGGAACATCACCAAAAATATCGTAGACGGAATTTTTCAAGTTCCTACAAGTATTATTATCAACACAGTTAATAAAGAAATAAATTTAAATGAAAAATCATATCCAAAAAAGTGATGACAAATGCTAATGTTGATCAAGTAGTAACATCAAGATTGTAGATGAGTTAGAGAAAGCTAATAACATAGCATCCATTGTAATCAATAAATCGAGAAGATACTCATGTGTCCATCATCCTTTGGACTATGAGAGCACATAAGTGCATCTATAGTATTCAGAAAAGGGCAAGTACAAAGTGGTTGCAAGAGTATTTTAACAGAAATATGCATCATGCTAATCATTTATAGGTATAGAAGACAATAATAAAAGAAAAATTGACAGCATCATCCCCATTTATCAATTGATTCATATCTCAGTAGACATTTGTTTCTTTCTTTTCTTTCTTCTTCTTTTTTCTTTTTGGGGTGGGGGGGTGGGGGGTTGGTTGTGGGGGTTGGAAGAAGTTACATGTATCAACTGAAAAAAAAGTGATTACTAAAGAAATTTAGTACTCCTGAACACCATCCAAAGCACATTCTCAGTACAAGTCTCTTGTGATAATACGAGAAATATTATGAGCTATATACAAGCAAAAACTATTAGAATATAAAAAACCAACATTCAAACAGGTTGAATCTTTTCCTCTCCCAAATTATTAACATGTATTGATCATTAACAGTTCACAAAGATACCTATCAAATATAAGGTTTGATTGGGAAGGCGACAAAAAATGCCACCGTTTTCTCCCACAAACATTTGCAGACCAGCTATATGACCTGAAAACATCAGCATGAAGGGGGGTCCAAGTACCTGTGAAGAGTCAAAACACACAATGCTCAGTGCTCAATTAAACAGTAACACTGATAGAGGAACACATATTAACAACAATTATACATAACTTAGGAATGGGATGATCAGATAATAAAATAAAGAAGAACCAACTTCATACCGACTATCCAGGGAGTTAAAATATGTAAATAAAATATGTAAATAAAGAGTTCATATTTCTGTGCGCACCTTTTGCTCCCATATACACAAATCTATAGTCAGAGCAATTTATTTCACTTTCTTCAAAATTGGATTGTGGATCATAATGCATGTGATGACTGTCAAGATATAGATTGAGCCAATCATCAGTGAAAAACGGCGGAGTTGTGTATGCCACATAATCAGGGTATTCCTGAGATCATATTAAATAACATGAGAAAATAAATAATATGGCTATCATATTTCAAACCATTTGTGTAAGCATGAAAATCAATTAGTGGAATGAACATGTAGCACCATAAAATTCAGATCATTCTAAATCATGTGAAGAGACAACAGTTAGCTGTGACATCCCTCCAAATCTAACTAAATATGGAATCTATTACAAGCGTTATAGATATATGATGCATACACACAAACAATGCCATTAGCATACATACCACACAATTACAAAGTACTTCGAATTTTTCTGAAAATTCAGTAAAATTCGGTGATTGGATACCTTTCGAATATATGGCCAAAAAAACTTCTATTCATCAAACTGTAAGTTTAATACCTGTTTGGTATGATTTACCACATTCTTCATAGTTTAATAACTAGCCCAATTGGCGTCGCCACCGTCACATCCGACATAAATTTTTGTGTGCGACACTCATACTAATAATCAGAATATTGTACTTTTCCCAACTTGTCCATATCATTTTATGAATGTATATTTATTGCAAACCATTAACAAATATTTGTCATACACAAAAATTGTGTCAATGCAGCATGTCACTGCCTCCATAAACGCATTTAAGGCAATAGCATTGACTCTTTATTCAAGAGGGCTCCTAGGTTGATTTAAAGATCTCATATCTTACAATATACACATCCAAATAGAACTAAAGAAACCCATGTTGATTGAAACAATAGTCTTGTGTTGTCAATTATGAAAGCACGGTGATACGAATACCTTCACGAAGTGCCAATCCTTCAGATACAGAAGCCGCTGCTCTTTGACATTGCAACAGAAACCATTAGAATGCTCTCCGGACGATAACTCCATCCAGTGGCTCACAAATTCAGAGACTGACATCTCAACTCTCTTCTGATCAGTAAATTCTCTCGTACCACAGTCCGCGACCTGTAAAACAAATCCAATTATCATATCAGCATTCAGCACCATGAAAAAGGAAAAACTAATGCTTATCACACACAACGCCACTAAAAATCCACTTCAGCGTGACATGAGTCTGCCCATCATAGTGTACACACTGTTACTAAACTTTCTTAAACCCTTACAAAAGGTTTTACAGAGATTCCAAAATCACCTCCTAAATTATTCAATTTTGACCCAACAACAATAAAAACAACAACCCAAATACCCAATTTAAAACTCCACCAGAAATTAAACGAATACAAGATGATGTTCCCTTGTAACTACAAAACCAAATAAATCAATCAATCACAACTTGAAAAAATCCAAAACTTGCTTGCGAAAGTGCAAAACCCATCACTACTTTCCATTGGGTGAGCATCAAAAGGGGAAAATATGACCTGAACTTTAGATTTTCCGAAATGGGTAGAAAAGAAATGAAGGTTAGGGAGTCCATCATGGGTGACCCAGTCCCTGCAAGACCTCCATCCCTCCATCAGCCCTGTTAACAACACAGGCTCGTTCTTCTTCAGGTACCTGTTCACGAAATCCCCATAAGAGAGTTCCTTCCCGTTCACCCTCTCTATGTTCCCTCCAATTTTCAGGCCCATTTTCCATTCACACACACAAACCAGAGAGAGGAAGAGGTGAAGAGCCAATTCAGCCTGAGGGGGTTGTCATGTGCCTGGGCTGGGCTATTGGACTGTTGCCTTTTGTAAGCGGGAGCAATTTTCCCCACCATCCATATTTTTGTCCCCACCACCCACAAAAAAAATTGGGTGGTAGAGATAACAGGGGGAGGGGGGAATTTAATCACTGAACTTCTTTAAATATTTAAAGATGGCGGGTTTAGACGGATTTGATTAATCTCAATTTCAAACTCGCTAATAAAATCATGTTCTAAACCCATCTTAAACTCATGTCAGGATTGATTATTCTATCTCAAACTCATTCCAATGGATTTTTAAAAAACCCAAACCCGTCTTATCCCATTCCATTTAAAAGGAATCGAAACTAAGAATTTCACTTTTTTAAATATTTTTTTATTCTTTTTTATATTATATACTAAATAATTATATTATATGATATTAATTGATACATGCTTAAATATTTTATCAATTGTATTAATGATAATGTATATGGTTTAGTTTAGTTTTACTTATGTATCATACTAATTTTGATGATATAAGTGACTTAAATGGAGTATACCGAGATAAGGTAGGTTTTGCCATTGAATTTCAAACTCGTCCTGTATCTTTATTGGGTTAGAAAGAGTCAAGTTCGAGTTCAATATTTAAGGTACCCAAATCAGGGCGAGTTTCTTGAGACCGGATCCAATCAGGATTGGATCCAGTCAGTTCAATTGGTACTGAATTGGACACCCCTTTAATCGAACTGCACAATGTATAAATCGAACTGCATAATCAATTGTTGGGTATATATTTCACTTTCCTATCAGATCCTAATGATATTTAGGAATTCATATTTTCTCCAATAACTAATTAGATCCAATAAGAGAGGGAAATATATACCCAACGACTGATTGTGCGGTGTGATTTTTATGTTGTACAGTTTGATTAATAGGGTGTCCAACTGCCTCGAGTTTCTCATCCCTACTTTTGTTTGTTGGGCGTTGTTACACCCAGATCCATTTGCAGTCTTAATTCCAGTCCTATATACATCGATAGATTTCTATCGATGCACACTCACATTAACATGGATTATTCCATCTCAAACTCATTCCAACAGGTTTTTAAAAAACTCAAACCCATCTCATCTCATTCCATTTTAAAAGAATGGAAACTAAGAATTTCACTTTTTTAAATATTTTTTATTCTTTTTTATATTATAAACTAAATAATTATATTATATGATATTAATTGATACATGCTTAAATATTTTATCAATTGTATTAATGATAATGTATGTGGTTTAGTTTAGTTTTACTTATGTATCATACTAATTTTGATAATATAAGTGACTTAAATGGAGTACAGCGAGATAGGGCGGGTTTTGCCATTGAATTTCAAACTTGTCCTGTATCTTTTATCGGGTTAGAATGAGTCAAGTTCGAGTTTAATATTTAAGGTACCCAAATCAAGGCGAGTTTCATGAGACCGGATCCAATCAGGACTGGATCCAACCAGTTCAATTGGTACCGAATTGGACACCCCTTTAATCGAACTGCACAACGTATAAATCGAACTATATAATCAATTGTTGGGTATATATTTCACTTTTCTATTAGATCCTAATGATACTTAGGAATTCATATTTTCTCCAATAACTGATTGGATCCAATAAGAGAGGGAAATATATACCCAACGACTGATTGTGCGGTTCGATTTATATGTTGTACAGTTTGATTAAGGGTGACTCTATTTGAACCCCTCAAAATTGTAAGTAAGCCCCCCTTATTAATAAGCCCCTCACATTTTCATAACTTAATTTATAAGCCCCTCATATATTAACATCATATTTAAACAATAAGTAAGCCCCTCATTTGAAATATGTGTTAGATTTAAATCCATATAATTGTAATGTAATTGTAATATATGTATTACATCCCCTTCATACTATTTTTTTTTCTTTCAGCAAGGCATTCATATCAATATTTTACATTAAATATTTATTTATATAGAGTATGTGATTCATTATTGTGAAATATGTGATATTAATTTTTTTTTAAATCAAATCACTAAAAATTGTCAAATAGAATTCATAGAGATAATATTCAACACAAAAAAAAAAGTTTTCATGCACAAAGATCAATTCGGCACAAAAAAAAAATATATTATGAATTCTATTAATATTTAGGCAATCGAACATATATTTCTTTATTATTTTTTGGTGAAAATTGAAATAAACAATTATAAAAAAATTTACATCAACCATATACCAAAAAAAATTAAAATCCACATTTATATATATCCATTCAATTTCAATTGGAGCATACATTGATGCCCAGAATTGAGGCCACATTAATGCCACATTGATGCTCAAATATAATTCACCTCTTTTATAAATACATATATAAATAAATAAATTTAAATGAGATGGGGATATGCTTATTAAAAGAATCTTAATGAAAGATTTTATTAAAAAATTAAGTGGGCTAACTAATTGGGGGGTGTTCTTATTAGGAAAATCTAAATGAATTTTTTACAACAAAATCCATTTAAGAGAGACTTATTTACAATTTTGAGGGTTCAGATAGAGCCACCCTTTGATTAATGGGGTGTTCAACTGACCGGATCCAGTTCTAACCGGATCCGACCTCGAGTTTCCCATCCCTACTTCTGTTCGTATGATAGTGGCCCGTGAGCCCATCTCCATTTAAATCAGCCGGGCAACACAAAACGGACGGCAGAGATACACCGACGGCTCTCTCTTGAACAACATCTCACCTTCACTTCAGTGGTCTTGTCCCCATCCATATAAATGGCGGGATAAAGTTCGGATTGTTTTTTAACTTTCAATCACTTCCTCTCTTCAATCTCTGATTTTTCTTTCTTTCATTTTTTTCAAAGTTTAAACACAGCGGAGGCAACGACAGAGAGCAACTTTTAATCGAGAGAGCGAACGAGAGAGAGAGCAACTTTTAATCGAGAGAGCGAACGAGAGAGAGAGAGAGAGAATGGTGGAGCTCGCGTTGGCGGACCTGATCAGAGTAGAGAGAGAGAGGTTGGACTCCGCCTTGAAATCCCATGAGCAGTCCCTCCGATCATCCGTGTCAGGGTTTCGGCAAAACATCGAGCACCAACGTTAGATCTCCCTCCCTTCCTCTCTCATTCTGTCGATCTGTTTTTGATTTTGTGGTTTGTCATTGTTTGGTAGTTACTGAGGGTCTCGATCAGTGGGATTCGGGGATTTTGAACCGTTTGGTTTCACTTTGGCTGCTCTAGCGGCGTTTTGAAGTCTAATTAGGGTGTGATTTTGGCTCTGAATCGATTTCTACTCCTGAATGTGTGTTATTTTTTATATTTCAACGCACCGAGAAAAAAATTAGGGTTTCCTACTACTTACCGAAAAAAATTAGGGTTTCCTATTATTCATTGCATTTAAACAATAATATTAACACACCGCGAGCTATATATGTGTTTTTATTTATTTTATTTTTTGCTTCACTTCTTGCATTTTATGTTTTTCTGAGTGATGTTGGGTCAGCAACTTAGCATCACCTCCGTAGTTATGGATTTGATGAAGTGTATTTTTATCATTGTTTTTTGGTATTAAATAATGTGCATTCATGTTCAGTGAAACTTGGAAGACTTAAAGATCAACTCAGGGAACTGGAAGAAGAATTGACCAAGACGCTAACAGGTATGCTGATTAATGTGGTGGTGTCATTTCGATTCATGATTTCTTGTGTAAAGTATTCAGTTTGCAAATTGCCTCTCTTTGTTGGTTTTTGGGATTTTCTGGGTTATTTTATATATCTATTTATTATGTTTGAAGTTTTAGATTCAGTGTTTCTGGTTAAGCTTAATAGGGTTGAGTTTTGATTAGTCATCGCAGGGGTACCAATTAAAGGTTTCATCATCAGTATGCTTGCTCCCTTTTCCTGAATTATTCATTTTTTATGTCAGTTGTTTTTCTTTAAAAAATGATGTAAAATGTCTTTTGTCATTTTACATGGTTTTGCAGAGAATGCTCGTAAAGAAGCTAAACGAACAGCTATCAATGAATCTCTTTCTATTGCAAAATCTGCATCGAAGGAACTCTTTAAGATTGTTCAGGATCAGAAGGCCAGGAGGGACGGATATGCTGCTATTGCGTCTCAACAATCAATTTGTAATTACCTTTCTCCTTATCTTCAAATTTTCCTGTAACTCTTTATGCTTGCATTTGTTTATTAAATTCCTAGTTGTTTTTAATATCTTAAATATATGTTGCATGGGTACCAGGACCGTATCTCGTAGACAAAAGAATTGTGTGAAAGATTCCATAGTTCACAAGAAAAGAAATTTTCTCATAAAATTTATCCATAAAATTGTTACAGGATTCAAAATATTTTTGGGATTTACAAGAATTTGATGGTCAAACCTAATAATAAAAATATAAAATTATGACTGCTTTGAAACTGTACTAGACATTTCATTTTCAAATCATAGTTGAGTAAACACGCGAAAAGAGTTTGATGCCTTAACGGAAAGTATGTTTTCCTTTTTATCATCAAATATTGCACTGTGCCTTATTCTGGAACATAAAGTTCTCTGATATGGTATTGAAAAGATTATAACATTAACAATTGTGTGTAGAAGTTCATGAGTTTAATGCATAATGTGCATGACCACATAGAGCCTAAGGTAAGTTGTAATATGATCCAGGCAATGGAACCAATGTTTTCCATATTGAAGACTGGAATTTTGACATCTTCATTCAGTTATTTTTAGTGATTACATATAGATTGTTATGTTATTAAGAAGTGGTTTGTGCTCAAGCTGGATATTTCTAAATGATCATGGATTGCAGAAGAGTTTTTAGTTCATGGATGTTTCTCTCTCTTCTTGTTCTTGACTTGGGCCTTCAACATACATGGCCTTGTCCTGCAATTGAGTGATCCCAATATTTACCATCTTGTGTGGAAGCCCCTGTAGCATCTGAAGAAAATAAAAATGAAGATGTGGATCGCTGCAAAGGCCTGGAAGAGTCCACTGCATGGTATCAGAAGGTTCTCGGGTTTCATATTGAAGGAGGACATGGTATAACTGAACAAGACCTCATGTTTAGTGTATTGACAGCCCCAGCCCCCACCCGATTCTCTCTGAATGGTTTCATTTTATTTTCTGAAGGTGTCAAATTTGTGTTCAACAAAATTAACAAGCAAGATCCAAATGAAGAGTATACATTTACTATCCGACACGAAAATGATGTCTACACATGTAAGTACTACTTTGCTTCTTTTTTATTGCATGTGTGAGTGATAGAAACATATTCTTGATAAATTAATTGTGGGGCACTATATTTACATTATATTCATACACAGTTCAATTTTATGATAATTTTCAGTGCTGAAGTGTAATCCTCCCTTGGACAACATCAAAGTTTTTATTAAAGAGTTGAACCAGTCTAATGGCCTATTCAAGTTTGTGAGAATTATGAGGGAACGATTTCAGGGCGCTGCACTCAATGGTACAACTCTTTGTTAACCTTTTTTCCTTTTTTTGTTCTTTTTAAAAAAAACTATCATAAGCTTGTTCAAATTGCTACACCTCGTGCTAATTCCTTTTGTAGTAACCTGCTCATGATATCTCCTTAAAAATGTAAAAAGTGCGTGTCTCGTTTCACATGAGATGTCAGATGTCCAAATGTTCAAAAGGTGCTGACTTAGCATCGAATGATTTTGCAGTATTGCACCCATTTCATTCACGTATGTTGTCTGTTATCACTTGTAGTAGAGTTTGGGTTATCATATTGTAATCTTGTAGAGGTTGATTCAATTGCTTGGAGGATTTAATAAGATTAACAATGTTGTTCATCATTTAGATTCTCATTAATAAATGAATGCTATTTTTCTACCAGGAGTACGACCTGTGTCAAATTATGTTCAAGGAGATTCATCTACAATTACTCTATCATCACCTCCATCCACAATGTCTGCAAGCAGTAGAACTTCTCTTACTGGCCTGAGTGGTGTTCGATTTAGTGGTAGGTCCAGAAAGGACAAGCATTCACGAGTTGGTACTCCGTCTTCTGTGTCAGCAACAGCTTTGCGTCGGTCCCCACGTTTTAAGGTAAGTAGGTAACATATATCTAGTTCTTTTTCCTTTGAATTTATTTCTATTTGATTTTTTTATATGGGTGACAACAAGGCATAGAAACATATAATGGATTATGTTCTAAAAAATTACAATTCTACCCAAAACTACTGTAGTTCTGCTTTTTGAGTTTTATATCATAAGGTGGATCTATGAATAAAATTGCTTGTTTCATTGTTCAAACATTTACCGAAACATGAGTTCAGCTTTTTGAGTTTTACATCATAAGGTGGATCTATGAATACAGTTGCTTGTTTTACCAAATTAATTTGAAAGGTTTCTTGGACCATCACCAACATCCTTGTTTGATGTCCCATTTTTCACACCCATATTGAATTATCACATAAAATGTTTAACGTAACAATTTTTTGAGCTGGGGAGAGAGAGGATCACCTTGTCGCAACACCTTTTGGTTGAGGCCTTCTCACTAGCTGGTATGTCTGGCTGAGATGATGTTTATTTTCCTTTTGCATTGTATTTTCCCTTGGGCTTTTATATATATACGAGGGCAACTGCCTACCATTTAGTTCAAAAAAAAAATTTTTTTTTTTTTGAGCTCCATCAACCTAATAACCTCTTGCTCTCTGACTTGGTTCTAATATCCAGTTGCTGCCTTCAGTTGTCTATTGATGCAATCAATGCAAATTCTGATATGCAGTCAGATTTTCCTCTGGCAGGTTGATAGGCTTCCTTGAGTGCATGAGACCATTCACCTCGACCATGGTACTTGTTAATTCTTTTTTTTTTAAATGCCAGTGTCAATGCATATTTTAATGTGTGCACTTAATGATGCGCGAGTGATATGTATAAAGAATCAGTATGCTATTTCATATAATTTCTTCTCTCTAACATTGAAGTTTGTGTGTGAATATTGTATCCTTGTGCAAAGTTTGTATTTCTCACTATAATTACATAAGTTGACATGATTAATCTTACTTATTTTAAAGGGTATTAGCCTAATAAAGATTGATTCTTTAGCAGGTTTGAGAGTTCTTGGAGAGGAAGAACATGATATATCATTTGATGTTTTGTTGTCTATTTGATGGATATATCATTTGATGTTTTGTTGTCTATTTGATGAATCTTTATTTTTCAAGCAATCAGGTGAATCTGTCTTCCCAATATATTCGTGTTTATTGAATTGACCCAATATATTCGTATTTATTGAATTGAGTTCGGCAGAACCGAAGTTGAATTAGTGAGAGAATGATTCATGCCTTGCCTGTGTTTAAGCATTTTATGACCCCTTATAATTCCAGGGGCGACGATACACTCAGTCATCCCTAAAGTCTTAAACAGATTATATGATATCTGTAATTGAATCTATATTCAGTTTTGAGAGTATATACTCATATTAGTATGTATTTCATTACCTTAAGAAAATCCAAAATGCCTTGAGACTACGATGACTGTAGGAATGATTGTTCATAACATTTTTCTTATTTTACTCTTTTCTACTCCACCTTGCCCGAGAGTTGGGGCGAGGCAATGGGACACCGTGGCACTTTGAGTGCATGCTATAACTTTATTTAATTTCTTCTGTTTACATGTTTTAATCTTTTTTTTTTTTTCATTTCATTCAGTCATGTTCGTTCTCACTTCTGAAATATAATAAGACTGCATTTTGTTTAAAGAAGAAAAAAATTGTGTCAAAAGCCTATGGCGTCTTCCTTGCAGCTTAAGTATTTGATAGGCAAGACAATAATTGTTATTATTATTTGTTACATAAAAGGAGACACATTAGTTTTCACGTGTATATTTTTATTTTATATGTTATATGTGAAATGATAATGTGGTCTGTGTGGTCTGTGAGAACTGTGTATATACATTTTTTAAAGTGGTACATGCGTAGGTAAAAAAAAACGTCTCATTAAATGTATTTTTATTTTAATGAAGTATGTAATATCTTAATGAGTTGTATGTTTTTTTTATTGACGCATATATCTCTTTAAAAAACATAAAATAGATATATGTTTTTTTTTTACTGATGCATATACTTTTTTAAATGACGTTATACTCCGTTTGCATTGATTACATAGATCACATAATATCACTACTCTACTTTATATAATGAAATATGTATTTTCTTAAAAATGAAATATATTCTCATATGGATTCACTTATATAAAAAAAAAATTACATGTTCCAATAAAGCATATGCTTTGTTTGATAAGGTTGTAAATAAGGATTGTGTGTAACAGAGTTGAAAGAGGCACACCCATATATAACATGTTTGTTTGATGTTTTATGCTAGTGTGGCATTAGAGCATCTTTAACCATGCTCCATCAATAGCTTCTTCATTTGGTGGAGCATGGTACATTTATTTACGTAAGGAGTTAAAATCACATCTTTCACTCTAACCATACGCTTTGAATAACTTCTACAATAATATTTTATGAATATTTTTAAAAAAAATAATTATATTTAAATTTTAAAATTATAAAAAATATTTTGATGATAATATTTTATTTTTTATATCGTTATTGTCATATTTAAATAGCTATATTGAGATAACTTGGAGGGTTGAGTGGAATATTCACTAAATAGATTAAAAGAATACTCATTGTTAAAAAAAGATCATTGTAAAATACATTACCACGAGGATCCATGTGCACAAAAACAATTAAAATAAATTAATAAAAATAATACTTAAAAAAATAAAATGATAACAAATGAGAAATTTAGATCAAATATAAATTTGAGAGAGAAGAAAACTTTAATTTTAGAACAACAAAACCTGTAGATTGAGAGTGTAAAAATTGTATGAATGAGAATGAGATTAAATAGATGAGTTATTATATCCGTTGAGATATAACTGTTATAAATATACAAACATAACAATTTTTTAAAAATTTTATGTGAAACCCAACAAAATTTAAATGCAAAAAGTATCATTTTTAATTTTTTTAATTTTGGAGGCCATGTCTGGGAGCTCCTTGTGGCCTCCTCCATTTATTGAGTGGGCTCGCTCGAGTCCGTCCAAATTGTTGAGCGACGAGGAATCCGTTGAAGCTGATTTTCTTTTCGCGCTTCTCAAGTCGAATTTATTTCGACCCTTGAGATGCTCTTATATAGTTATATACTAGTTTTATTGTAAGCGCATTCGCGCGAGTTAATAAAATGTATTTGTAACATGACAAATGAATTTTATATTTCTTAGACTTCAAATTATATGAGGATATCAAATTCTCAAAAATACAACTAAATAATATTATTTTTATATGAATTAATGAATTAAGCAAAACATTTGAATTCATAAGTCACATTAAGAAAATTTATACATACGTATTATCCTTGGCTTATAGGTAAGTAAAACATAATTTTTACCCATTAACATCGGAAGTGAAGAAAATTTTTCATGTGTTCAAACATATGTTGTCTCAAGAGCATTAATTTATAGAAATAGATATTTGATTTTTAAGGAATGTATTTCAAAGACTTTAATAACGAATGTGTAATAAAAATTTTAAAAATAAATCGATATTCTAATTTCCAAATTTATTATAACATTATATATTTGACTTATTATCACTTAAATTTAATTATCTTATTTATCGAATTATAGTCATTGAAATATTAATTACCATGATTTCAAATGCATATCAAATAAAATGTATTTATATAATAAGTTATATAATATCATTTCTTATCATGTCCCTACATAATTTCTTAATAGCATGAATAATAAAGTAGCTAATAGCATTTCCTGTTATATTTCTACAAAATTTCTTAATAACATTAATAAAATTCCATTTTGTTATGTAATAATGTTTTCTCATCATTCTTCGAGGTAAGCTCTTTCGCGTGGAACTAATTATGTTTTATGAAAATTCTCAAACAACAACGCAGTCATAATATTTAATAATAAATATTCAATAATATTTATGATACTAATAATCAATTAATTGATTTAAATCTTTTTATCCATAGTCAGAATCTAGAAAAAAAAAAGATTAAAAAACAATTGGATACACTTCCTCCGTGAAATAACTGATTTAAAATTTGGCGAGTCATGTTTTGATACGAGAGATTTCATTATAAATCTTAAAATCTGAATGATGCATTTCTTTGTAACATAGATGGGGGTCTAATTATAAAACTGGTTCAAACTAAAGATGAAACTTGAAAGATCTCTCAAAAAGAGTTGTTAGGGACCTAATAATAAATATGAGGGACTTGGGCGCCTATCTACAAATAACCACAGAAAAATACAAATGTGACCAATTTTTCAGGGATCTATCTATAAATAAGAGGGATCTAGGGGTGTATCTGGAAATGCCCGAATCTAGGGACCTATCTATAAATAACCACAGAAAATGACAAATTTGGCCGATTTTTTCAGGGACTTGTTTATAAATAAGAGGGATATGGGAGCTTATCTGCGAATGGCCGAATAAAATGTTAACATGGTTTTGGGTATTTACGAATGAATGAACAATTAAAGGTGTTTTTTATAAAAAAAGCAGCAGCTTAGATGAAAACTTTTGGCTCTATTGTAGTGCTTTAGGATATAGAGTATAGATATATCCTTGGTCGCCATGATCTTGAAACTATCAACCTCGGTTGTTTCAACAGACATTCGATAAATTATTAAAAATGTCAAAAATTGCTCCTTTAATCTGCGAATGTCTTGAAATAGTGTGAATACATGTCAAGCAATAACTCAAGGATGTTTGGATAAAAAAATAAATAAATGTGGAATTGATTGAAATATGATGAATAAGTCTAAAAACTTGTTTGGATGAAATGAACACGTGAATATAGCTATATTAAAATAGATGAGAATAAAATATATCAATATATAAAATTGTGTTATTTCATCCGATCAGTCTATTGTATATTGATATAAGAGGAGTCTATATGTCAAATCATATTTAATAATATTTAAATCATTTTATATACTGAGATACATTAATTTACTTTTTGTTCACGTTACGTTATATTGTTATATCATAATGTATGGAACTACAAAACATAGTACAAAATGGACTAAGTGTATCAGCGTTAGTTGGATTATGGTTCACATAACTCTTGATACAGAATAAAACTTATTCTTGGGTATACAGTTATTCATGCATAAGTGAGTATAAATAAAAATAAATTGATTTTATGTTTGGTTGTATTTTGAATTATTCTTATTGGTAATAAATGTTTTGTTGTTTGGATAAAATGTGAATAAAATTTAGATAAAGATTTATAAAAGGTGAAAAAATAATGATAGTTGATTTGACAGGTGATTTATAAGAGGTGATGAGAATTAATTTGACAGTGGTCCCACATATTCTTTGGGTGAAATAACCTAGGATAATTTTAATTGCAGAGGTTGGATGAAATCCATATACCACTTTATACTAAATTATTGACATATTTTATTCCTGGGTATACTTTGTTATCAAACAACCAAATAAGTTTATTCTAACTTATTTTACTGCTTATCTGGATTTATTCGGCATCCAGACAGACAGGGGATAAAGGTTCTAAGCCCAAGAAAGGCCCGACCCATCTAAACAAAGGAGTGTTTTAATCATACTCGATCATTCAACAACACGAGTTATAGATCTTCGTCAAATCAAAACATAATGTACCACCTAAACCCGGCCTAAAATCTCGCAATGTCAGAACTCGTTAGCTCTCTTCGGTGACTGATTTTTTTGGGGGGCTTTAGCTCCGTCTCTTCTCGCTCGATTTCAAACTTCTCGTACTTTGAATCTGTAGATAAATCTAGGGTTTCAATTCGATGGCTTCGCCTGCGCATATTGACGACGTAATCTCTCTCTCTCTCTCTCTCTCTCTCTCTCTCTTCTGTCTCTGTTTTTTCTATGATTTGTTTTGGATGATTTTCAGGAGGACGATTTTGGTGGCGACTTCAATGGAGCTCGACGACCAGGTTCTGTCGGCTCTTACCCTTCCGTTAATGGTTTGATCATCGACATTGGTTTCTTGTTTCAATTTCTCTCTCTTTTGTGGTTCTTATAGTTAAAAAGAGAGGATTTGGGGAGATTGACGACGACGACTATGGAGATGGAGATCTCTTCGGAAAGGTGACTTGTGACTTTTGTGAGTCTTTTGATTTGTTATTATCTTGTTAGAGTTTCATTAGTTTTCAGGGCATTTGGAGTTGTTTTCTTTGGTAATTTGGGAATCTCAATCCATGGAATTAATTTTGGTGTTGCTATTTGATTCTGATGATGGTGCTTGTATATGCAATTCATAATGTAGGGTTTGTTTTTAGACAAATAATCACGTTGAATTCATGGTAGAGCTCTGTCTCCTTTGGATTCTTTTGAAGTCCTTGTGGAAAAATGTGTCGTCATTTTGGTACTGAAGGGAGTAATCTTGATGAGTTATATTATGTGTCTTAGAGAAGTGACTTTTTATTCTTTCACAATGAAGGGAAAGGTGGCTGTGGATGAGAGTGCCCCAGGTGCTGCGACAGGGATGATTTTATCTCTTCGCGAAAGGTAATCTTATAGATTGTAGTTATAGGTAATATTTTTTATTTTGAAAATTGATGTCCCAACTTCGGAACTTCTTTTTAGATGTAGGGGTGTTAACTGGTAATAATTTTGAAAAACAAATGGCTGATCTGTTGAAATTACGAGCACAAAACTAATGTACAAACTTGTTCGAGTATTGATTGGTAAATTAAATAATGTAAGAACTTTGCAGTATATCCTCTCTTTGTTATTATTCTGAGGGAAGAATAAAAAAAATAAGCACTGTTTTCTTTCCTTCTTTCGGCACTTTAATGACTTGTGATTTATTTATTTTTTGAACTCCTGCCATTTAATTTGATTTGTGTTGGCTACCGTTTTGAGATTATATGGTTTCATTTTGTTAGAGATCTCCGTCTGTGATTGAGAATTAACAGCTTGTGTTGTAACTTGTAACTTATTTTGTCTTGGCAGTTTGCAAAATTGTAAAGAGGACCTAACCACATGTCAGGTACTAAATGGACATCATATATTATAATTTGATGTTTGCTCTATTCCAATACTGGCAATATCTATAATATGTCATGTGCATTACGTCACTTTATTATATTTGTTAATATTCCACAGTTTGGTGCAATTTTCAATCTAACAGTACATGTTACATCAACCTTCCTTGATTATGGGTAATCTTTGGTTCGGGAGGTGACCATCTCGATTCTGTTGTGGGTGTGGAGGCCTTTCCTTGGCCTTCTCGTTGTGTTTTATACTTCTTTTAATTATATTTTGTTTGGAGATCTTTTCTCCTTATGTTCGGGGGTTTTCTATGTTAATAAGATTATATATATATATATAATCTTAAAAAGTTCCCTTGTAGATTTTTGTAACTTAGATCTGTAATTATATTCCCCATTGTTGCATGAGTATTTCGCATTTGTTTCAGATGCAACTTGAAGAGGCAAAATTAGAGATACAGAAATGGCATTCTGCGTGTCAGAATGAGTCAATAGTACCTACAGGAACAACTCCAGGTTAGCCATTATTTTTTGCTTGGAACTTGACCTCTTCTACGACATATACTTGAAGGCATCTCATATACACAATATTTCTTGATTCCAATTTTGTGACTATCAGTTCTGTTCTGTTACCTTACTGGTTCATGCTTTGATAGTTGTGCTGCCTTATTTATATTCTTGAAGGTCTCCCTGCTTATCTATTTCAAATTGTTGGACCCATATACTTTACTTGTTTGGGGATTTTTTGCATTATGTCAAACATAAAAAAGTGTATTCTCCATCTTATTTTCCTGGGTATCTGTGCGCTTATTAATTGAATTAAGCATCATCATATCTGCCTTCACTTTCCCACATATTTCCTTCCAGATCTCATCATCTTCTTCTTTTTTTATGCAGAGCCTGCACTATTGTTCAATTATCTTCAAAACCTCAAATCATCTGAGTCATCTTTGAAGGAACAGGTTCAATACTTTACTTTTAAAATTCTTACTAACAGTAGAATTATTCGAACCTGCATTTACCAATATTTGCTTTTCATGACAGCTTGAGAAAGCAAAGAAAAAGGAAGCTGCGTTTGTTGTAACTTTTGCAAAACGTGAGCAGGAGATGGCAGATTTAAAGGTATGCTTTTGTTTCCTTTGTATGATTTTCTTCTATGGTGGTTTTATTTGTCACATTTTGTTGTTAAGTTTTTCTTTTGCACCATGTAAACTTAAAAAAAATATTTGTTTGATTGGTATGCAACAGATAAATTGCATTCCAAGTATGTATGTGATAACTAATAAGGCTGTAATCAGTATCAGTCCTTATGCAAGTAATGATGTTTCCTTCAACATTGAATTGGCTACCAGTTATTTGATGCACCATTAAATTTTTTAATGAACCTGCAATCTCGTGCTTCACAAAATACTTTACCTATTAAAGATATCCTTTTGGTCTATACATGAGGTCAAATTCTATTCCCAATTTGCAGCTACCATTCTGTCACTGACAATACTGACATGTTGATCCCAATCAATTAATATCTATTTACTAATCAATTTTTCAGTCTGCTGTCCGGGATCTGAAGGCTCAAATGAGACCTCAAGTATTGCAGGTATTATGGCTATAATCCTTTTCTTTTTGTTTGCAGATGCTTAGATAGTAAATGATTAGATATATCCTAGTATAGAATAAGGGAAGGTCTTCAACCATTACCTGTTTTTATTGCTAGTAAACATGAATATTGGGTTCAGACCCATAGCTTTGTAGCTGACAGGTGTGTTTGCAATTAAGAGGTCGTGGGCATAATTGAGACTTAAAACAAAAGTTACTATAAATTGCTTTGTTTGTGGTTTCATTTTCCTGAACTCGGATAGTTGGAAACTTGCTGTATTGATGAGTCATGACTCCAATATGTAATATACTTATGATGCATCCTTTAGAAAATTTATTATTTCTGTTGTCTACTCATTTATTTACATTATTAAACAGCTTATATTGCTCATGTTGTTTATATGGACAGGCCAGAAGATTATTACTTGATCCAGCCATTCATGAGGAGTTTACACGACTGAAGGTGCATGTCTCAAAATTCATTATGCAATATGCAACATGATTTTTCATTTTCCTAGACTTAAATTAATTGATTAAATACTTGATGTGAGGTCAAAGTTAATTAATTAGTTCATGCCAGTGATTCCTGTCTCTGATGTCTGCCTAATTTTGTTTGATTGTTTTCGGCTTACTTCTTGAGGCAATGGATTTGTCTACCCGGGATCTTGGATTTGTTTTCTTTGTAACGCACTCTCCTTGACATCTTATATGTTTTCTTTTCAAGAGGCAAGACATACTGCATGTGATCACTGAGTTTTATCAGCTGATAAAGTTATTATTTATGTCCTGTTAGATGAATTTTATTTTGTAGTAATAGCTTAACAAACTGAGGATGCTTTTGTTCATTTTGGTGTTGCATTTCATATGCCAGAATTTGGTTGAAGAGAAGGAAAAGAAAATAAAAGAGTTGGAGGACAATGTTACTGCCATCAGTTTTACTCCCCATAGTAAGAATGGGAAATCATTAATGACAAAGTGCAAGATTTTAATGGCAGAAAATGAGGAGATCGGTATTTCAGCTTCTGAAGGAAAGGTAGTAACTGCAGACAACTTGCTCTTCACTTTCAATTACTATACAACTATAGGTTGATGTGTTGTGATGTTGATTTCATTGGTTACCTTATTTATCAATAACATTTCAATCAATCTCCAACTAAAATGTCAATTACTTGTCTTCTTGAAATATTGAAATTTTAGAGCAAGAGAACCTGGATCTCAATGCCATCAATTAATCATATTGACTTATTCTCCCTGTCCTGGAAGTCTAGATGGGTCTGTTAAATCAACAACAAGTCATTTTTCGTTGATTCATAACATGATGATGTTTGCTTCTTTCACATGAAATTATTAAATAGGTAATATGAGTATGCAAATTGATCATTTCTTTTATTGTACTATGAAATCTGACATAAATTTTTATCAAACATCACCTAAGACCACGCATGTTTAAAAATGCTTCTTGTTCACTGTCCATATTGATGAATGATGACATCTTCCTTCCTTGGATTCTGACAGTGGGAGAGCTTGCTATATGACCAATATTTTTTTTTTGTAAGAGGTGGGATTTGAACATAAATTATGATCACAGATTTTGTTGTCAACTATTGAGTTATGGGTGCAAGCACTTGTATTACTAATATATAAATCATGAATTTTCTTTCTCTGGTGTTCTCGAATATGATTGCCATTCATGTTTTTTAATATTCATTAGCTCTAGGTTGCATCACATTTGTTTATTCAAACTACTGCTAATGAACCATGTTGAAATTGTAGATGCATGATCTATCAATGAAGCTAGCTTTGCAGAAGTCTCAAAATGAAGAGCTCAGAAATCAATATAGAGGTTGGTATTTTTAGTGATGCTAGATTAAATTTTGTTTTTTATTTTTGGTGAGTAAGAGTAGACCATTTAAATAGATATCATACCATGTACAGGGTGCACTTTTTTGCCCTTGTGTTTAGCTTACCTTTTTTTTTGTTGAGAAGCATCGAAGTAAGTTCCATTAGTCTGATTCTTACTGGTTCTATGCCTTACTATATTACATTCACAGTGTTATATAAAGCTATGGATGGTCTGACAAACGATGTCGAAAGATACAATGAAATGGTAAACCATGTAAACTCATGATTTTGCATTGTTACCCGGTTTAACACCATTGACACAGCAATGCTATTTATTCTGCTGTAGGTGCTCATCCTACAAGAAAAACTAGAAGAGAAGGACAACGAGATTAGCGTGTTGAAGGAAGAGCTATCCCGAAAAGAAGTGTTGTCAGAAGAGAGAGATTCCGCAGATGACGAGAAAAAAGTGATGGAAGATGTTGAGACCAACACAGTAGAAGTGAAATCCGAGGCTGAAACTTGACACTTTCTCACATGGCAATGGCTTCCTCGTTTTGTTAAATTATTTAGCATTCAGTCTGCACTGGCTGATGACTGTTATTGTTTTAGCTCGAAATGCGCTCACATTTTATTAAGACGTGATCAATAATTATGTTAGAAGAGTTTTTAAATACCTACTTTCACTCCCCAAAAAGATGGATCAGAGTTGGGATTGTAAGATGCTTCCTAAAGAATACTGATCAATGTAATGTGGGTTTCCAAAATGCAGTTCTGAAGAGAATTTATGATATTGGCCTGACAATGATAACCTAATCCCATTCACCAAAACATTACAACAAAAAAAAAAAAATTATGGAAAATGATACATCTGACCCTTTGTGTAATCCTGTTTGTTGTTCTCATTGATTCTCTCTCAAAATAATATACTCGCATGTTGAAACACATTATAAAAAGTGAAACATACATTGAAATATACTAACATTTTCTCTTTGAAAAAATAAAAAAACAATTTTCAGAATAAATCCTGTCAATGTAATCTGTGCCCGGAGTTTCAAACAGGGATACAAAAAACAAAATTCCAAGATGGCTATTCAAACACAACGCACAACAAAAACTGTACATATTCAGTGACGGATATTCCCATCATCAGATATTTTAATATCAAGTTCTTCTGTTCCTTTGGGCATTCTCTTTCTTAATATCAATTGAGGCCGAATGCCTATCACATTTTAAAAAAAAAGTTCTTCAGCTCCGAGAACGCAGGGTGTTCAATTAAATCAGAGCGGGTGTTCCTTTGGGCATTCTCTTTCTTAATATCAATTGAGGCCGAATGCCTATCACATTTTAAAAAAAAGTTCTTCAGCTCCGAGAACGCAGGGTGTTCAATTAAATCAGAGCGGGTAAATTTCTTTCAGCTTGAGTCAGATGTGCGGATCCCATGCCTCTTGAAGAACTCTCTGAACCCATAAGCACTTGTGTCGTAATTGAACTGTCACAAAAAAATGAGCCAATCAGAGTATATATGCCATAAGATGCTGCAAGATGACTATGGTCTAAGTTGAAGTTGATAATAGTGAATGATGGGTATGCTGATAAAATGTAAATACCAGATTTGCTCGAATTATCTATATGCTCAAACCAAAGAAAGTAATTCTTTTTATACAACGAGCCGATGACTGGCTTGTATGCTTCAGCCAATACAAGGGGTTTGGGTAAGTACTTTTTTCTCCAGGTCAAACTACAGATGAGATGATATGGTTGCCTGTTTGGAAAAAATTTAGTATCTCAAAAAAAGCACGGGATTTTTAAATGATGAACAGGGATATTATCTCACACCCCCCCCCCCCCCACCAGTTGTTTGATTGAGGGATAGATTATGTGGGAATAAAATAGTTATACGGGGATAGAGGGGAATTAGATGAGTTTTGGGTGAATACGTAGGAATACACTATGCATGCCTTCCCTAGGTAAAGTTATCAGGGTTACAGATTATCCATACTAAACAGACATGTTTTTTTTAGGAATAACCCTATCATTCCCTTATTCACTCATTCATGAAACAAATGAGGACTTGAGAACTCACAGGCAAGACTTTGACAGCGTACTTTGTTATGTTTGACTCTGGAGTTCTTCCTTGGTTACCTGCCTGTACAAAGAAATTGGATCCAGTAATAGTCAAAAGAGATGGATTGGTTGACAATAATTTTTTTTTTAAAATCATGATTATTAAGAAGTCCGGAACCTGCATTCTTCAATGATATTCAACAAAATAGACTAGAAATAAAGCACTCGTGTAATTAATTGGTATTAGAAAAATTGTAGATATATTCATAGTAGCCAACATTGCCCCATGGATGAGTTGAAGAAAAACAAACTCACTTGTTCAGGACTAATAAAGCACTCGTGTAATTAATTGGTATTAGGAAAATTGTAGATATATTCATAGCAGCCAACATTGCCCCATGGATGAGTTGAAGAAAAACAAACTCACTTGTTCAGGACTATGGAATATTTCGATGAAGGGGTAGTCATTTTTCTGTCGTGTGATGCAAAATCCTGGATACTTTGGACATTCGACCTGGATAATTCATGGAAAAGTGTTCAAATAAAGGAAATCACAGAACACCAACTCAGTAAACGAGAAAAGACAGCATTTATATGGAGATGCAAAGTTTGGTGCCATAAAGCATCAACAGAACATATGTTCTGTGTCTAGCAGTCTCAACTGGAACATTGATAATCACAATTCTAAAATGAGTGTCCAACACAGCCAATACGCTTTTTGATAATAGCGGTGCTACAAAATGGCCTGCAAAAAACGGATGTGATAAAAGGGATGTGATCTTTACACCTATAGACTAGAAGGCATTGAACACGTAAAACTCATCATATGAAGTCCACTAGTGAGACTAGAGGGAAGTTACCCAAGCCTGGCTCTCTGATAGAGAACAAAATTGTTCATCTTTCAACAAGAACCAGAGGCAGTCATTTCATATTAAAAATCAAGCAGAGCAATATCAGACATGGTAGAAATGCATGGCCAACAACAAACCTAGTACCTATCGACAACTACTAGCAATAAATGGACCAAGCACATTAATTTCAAGCCTATTTCAGGAAGCACTGATCACCTAAGAACTCTAATCCTATTTATGTACCCCACACCCAAGAACCCACATATCAAACAGTGACAAAGCCACAAAGTACTCCTAACCTTCTCCGAATGTTCATGAAAGTTTGGCGATTGAACACCTCCCATGCTCATCGATGGAATATACTTCTGTTTGTCAAATGCACGCTTAGTACCTTCAAAATCCGAGTTTCCATTTAGTTTGAATGACTCCTCCCATTCTCCATGATTTATAAAATAATCCTAATTATTGGCATATGCTTTCACACCTAACATAGAAGTTTTTGCATGTAATTCTTATACTGACAACATAATCAAGAAAATAGTCTAGCTATCTCCATACTCTTACTCTACTTATCCCAATTTTTTTAAATGTACACCCACCGTACCGAATATTTACTGTACTTTATTGATAAGATCTAGTTATATGCATGAAAAAATTAAATATTTAATATTTGTGCACCAGATATGAATTCTGCTGTTGTTCATGGGTATCTGTCTGGCATCAAGGTTGTGGATGGGATCAATTATGCCAAATGGAGATCCTAACTTGATATTACCTTAGGCTGCTTGGACTTTGATATTGCCATTAGAGAAGATGAGCCACAACAACCCAGTAATCAAGTTAAAACTAACTATTAAAGGTGGGAGAAAGCCAATAGAATGTCAGATGATTATTAAGGGTTCCATAAGTGAATCTATCAGGGGTGGAACTCGTACACCTGAAACATCAAAGGTCCAAAGGAACTATAAGAAATCATTGAGAGAGAACATGCAGGTTCTGCAAAAGCTTGAATTGGCTTACTATGGACAAACTGGGATCCATCAACTATGATCAAATAACAATCAACCAGAAGCCCAACACAATGTCATCTACACAAACATTTCCAATATACACCACTATCATAAAGTATAATCTAATATGTATAACAATAACAACAAACACCCACATTGAATAAAATTGTTTCCCAATCGAAAAAAATAGATTTTTTTTGTTACCCGCACGAATTTCACATGAGGATGGAACTCGGCGGCGGCTTCCTCCAACACTTTGTCGAGATGTCTTGTGTAGGCGCATCTGATAAACAAATCCCAATTAAAAAAAAAACAACATTTTCAAGAAATCACACAGAGAGAGAAATAGAGGGAGTGAAAACAAGTGTGGTGTTTGATGTAATACTTGATAGTGAAAGCGACGACGACGGGGCGGCCCTCGTGGAGGAGCTGGACGAACTGTCGCTCCGACGTGAAGTGGACGACGCGCGAGGGGCAAAGCTCTTTAGGGTATCCCGTGTAGTACCTGTCGAATCCCCCAAAATCAATTCGGATTCGATTTGAGGATTTTTTCTTGATTTGGTACAAAATCAATCGAGAAGGGGAAACAATAATGGGGACTCACTTGGAGGTCGACCGGAGGTGGGAGAGCATCATGTCGAGGAAGGACTGTTCGCCCATGGCGTCGCGTCTTCCCCAGGCCGTCCGACGGAGCGACCGAACGGTCCGATGTGAGTCTGGTGGGTGAGGTGGTGGTGTCTGAGAGGGATGAAGAGAAGAGTGGGGTTTGGATCGTCTGTGGTCAAACACAATTCGTTTATCACTCCCAAAGTCCCATTTCATCATCTTTTCAAAAAGACCCCAAAACAAATAATATGTCAAAATACATCCAAAAAACATCCATCACCCTCAAAGTCCCAAACTTCCTTCTCTTTCCATAAGGACCCCCAAAAGACAATATTTTCAAAATACACCCCCCACTCACCTACGCCAAAACAGGAGTCCCAACCTAATTTTTTTCAAAAACTTTTAAGTTATTGTAAATTATATTATTCTACTTATCAAGAAAAAAATATTTCATTGACTTGGACTTCAAATCTGTCTTCCAAGTAAACGATAAGATAATTTAGAGTATAATATTAATGCATACATCAAGTGGCGGAGTGAGAAATTTTACTATAGTGGGGGAGAACTTTAACTTAGACTATAAATTTTCATTAAATTTTATTGTTTTCTTATATCACTAGGTTTTTAGGTAAAACGAATCAGAATTCAAAGCGGATAAAGATTGACCCGGTTCAACAAGCTGGTTCGAGTCGAGTTTTAAAACACAATTATTTTTAAAGGTACAAAAATATATGAAACCAACAAAAAAAAAAATGTTAATTGCATCTTTCAAAGATACTAGAAAAACAAACAAAAAAAGATAATGTATTAGTCTAATTTGCACTTTAAATATAATATAATAAAGGGAAATTTTGATAAAACAAACACAAAAGATGTAATAAATTTAACTAAACAAATAAAGAAACATAAATTAAATATAAATACATTAATTATATATATATATATGGGACGTGATTAGGTGCGGTCGGTGCGGCCGCGATCACGGGTCCATCGCATCGGACGGTCGGGTGCGATTCACGTTGACCGTTGGATGCGATGGACCCGCAATCGCGACCGTACGACTGCACGACCGCACCTAATCGTTTATATATATATATGACTATTTTTATCATGTTATTGATCCACATATCAAACAAGAGCTAAAATAAATTAAAAATAAAATAATGATGTAATACTCGTAGAAATATAAATATGCATAAAAATTTTGAACCAACAATCAAAACCATCTAATTCATGCTTTGATTAATTAAAATTTATTAATATTCCACCATTTCCATCACATATATTAGTTAATTTATAACTAGTAAAAAAAAAGAAAACATACATATATCAATCATATTTTTATTTTTGAGAGGTGGCGGGGCTCTTACTTTGTTGTAGGTGAGTGCCTGAGTGGAGAGTATTTTGAAAATATTATTTATTTTGGGGTCTTTTTGAAAAGTGATGAAGTAAGACGTTGGGGGTGATGGGGTTTTTGTTTTTTGCTTTACAGGTGGCGTGTTTTTAGTGGGTGCTACAAGGAGTACCCTGTAGCATCACTACAGACGATCCCAACTCAGAAGGGTGTGGTGTGGAAAACGAGTTTCAACATCTTTTGAGTTTTCAACAAATTATTTTTCTCATGTTTATTTTCAAACAGATAAATTGGGATAAAAAATTACACACATTTATGTGAAAAATACATACAAATTTGTGTGAAAAAGTATTTAAAATTTGAGTTTTCTAAAAACTATGAAAAGACAGCTTCGTGCAAAATCATTTTTAAACTCAGTTTTTGTCTAAAATCAATCAAGCAACCAAACGCAACCTAACTGTATGATATCCATTGTTCAAACACTAAACATGATTTTATACTTAACGTCTAGTTTAGGTGTCCTGTTTTGTACTAAATTTTGAGAGTTTCATGTATATTTCATGGTGTTATATTATTTATGTATTATTTTTTCTATATTTGCATTAAATTAGTAGGGCACATTTTATTGGCTTTATAGCTTATTCAATTGTTTATTATTTTTCAAATTAGTTATTATAACTTTTATTATATTATTTATGTATTAATTTTTCTATATTTACATTAAATTAGCAAGATACATTTTATTGGCATAGCTTATTACATTGTTATTATTTTTCAAATTAGCTATATCAAGCCTTGGAGATGTTGAGCTGGAGTATTTTAGTTGCATTGACAGAACAATTGTATTGAAGTTTAAAAGTCAAAAAATAAAATATAGTACATAATTAATTGTTTTGTTTATTAAAAATATGAATTATAAAATTTAAAATGATGTTATAAATATAGGAGTATAATGGGAATAAAAAATAAAATGTACTAGGATTCTCCAAAGCCAACCAATTTGACGGGATTTTGATTTCACCCTATTTTTTCACTTACCTAGATTTTGTGTCCTGTGCGAGCCATATTTTCCACTACTACGTTTGGTTGCACGATTTGAGACGATTCCGCTTTTTAAAAAGCTAAAATCCCAAAATCGTACAGTCAAACAGGGTGAATTCCAGCATAATCAAAATCTGTATTTCTTTTAATTTTTCTCTTGAAATCCGTGTTTTAAAAAGCTAAAAAACTGCGATTTTTTGTCAAAATTGATTTTTTAATTAAAAAACAACTTTCTCTACCAAACATTAAACTCATTTCAAATATTGATTCCTAAATTAAAAAAAAAACATCCTAAAAAAGTTAAGGTCTAAAATCATCTTAAAATTATTCTAAAAGCTACTTTTCAATATGTGTTTCCAAACGGAGCTAAGAAAACCACCAACCAAACAGATGAAGTTCAACAATTCCCTATTAATCATGGGATGGAATCAAAATCCACCCTAGAATATCATCAACCAAATGGGCCTCAATTGAATATGACAATAATGAAATTGAGAGTTATTAGAGAAAGGACATCACTACATCAGAGGTGGTCCTGTTGGCAAAAAGTATATACAGGTTTATCTGTATATGAAAGATTACATTTCTACAATATATATCAAATCTTTATAACTTCTCTGGCTCCTCGAATTCCTAATGGTACACTGGCATATACACTGTTTGTCACACACACACACTGCTTGAGAAAGGTGAACTCTGTATTCATCACCCTCTTGAGGGTTGTGATCCCTCAAGCGCTATTTCATCCCAAACCAGCCTGTGATTTCTCGTGCATTATTCCATCCCAAACCAGCCTGTCCTTTGTTTCCAACGGCCTGCAGCGGCTCAACCATGCCTTTGCTGCTGCTTCCAAGACCCTCCCCCTACGTGCATTGAACAGATAAATAAATGTATGATGGGATCATAACACATTAAATAAAATACGTGCAAATTTCATCTGAATTCAGATTGGGAATTCCAACTCGAGATAGTGTCCATGCATGCATGGATGAAGCCGCATGTTTACTTAATAAGGTTTTGCTTCTAGTTTAAAGTTTGAAACAACAGGCTCCCAATATAGAAAAGCTCAAAACAAAGTTGGCTGTGTTTCATGGATTTCAGGAGCCCCTTCTATCTCAGAAGTGATAAAAAAAAGCCTCTAATCACACTTTTAAGGTGACAATTGGCTTTTACTCACTTTTCAAATGATGAAGATAGCCAATGAACCAACACAACCCATGCGGGGTTGGCTCTTTGGCTAGAGCCATCAGATTTCCCCATTGGTTTCGAGTTCAAATATCCATGAGCTTACAGGATGCGCATGATCTGTGGGCGATTCTATTTGGGGTTTTCCCAATTAATGTTAGGGTTCATTGACAATATAAAATAAACAAACAGAGAGAGAGAGAGAGAGAGAAAGAGAGAGAATCTTTAGTCCCTAATGTTCAATGGATAGGATGCTCAATACAGTGTAGGGTGCAATATTGCTTCCATACACCTGCATATCTCATCTCTATCCGAGGTTTGTGTACTCACCTATGATAAATAATTTTCTTTCATTTTTCTTGACATACAGAGGATAGTTTCAGATGATATAGATAGAAAAAGAATGGTACAATAATGATTTGATGCCTACCTCTTTCCATCCCATGCCCTCCAAAAGTCGTCTAGCATAACTACCGGTTCCAAAAGACATGTTTAAAGCTTCAGCTTGTGCTTCTTCCATGTTTACTGATTGAGAAGATGACTCTTCTCCTTCAATACTGTTCGCATTCTTTTGACCGGGACCTATTCCAAAACCACCATGCAATGACCTCCTCTCAGCGGCTCTATCTCTATATGAAAGCTTCTTTTCCTGGAAAAAAGCAAGAAAGTTTAGAATGAACAGGGGAAAAAAAGTATATCAAATTTGCTTTTCTTCCTGTAGCAAAGGCACGACAAATAACAGATTACTGAGCTTCAACCGGAATTCGACTGACAATTTAGTGAGACTAGTGTCCTTCCAAAAACAGGTGTAGATTATTTTGCTAGCACTTAAAAGACTTGCATGAATTTGTTCAACAAAATAAAAAGTTACCATAACAGAAATCTCAACAGAAAGTTCATAAAAGTAAACATTTTGTTTCATCTTTTTTTATCAAAGATTTGATCCAATAGAGTCATGTGATCACGTAGTTGATCTTCTTGGGCATTTAAAAAAGGTGGTTTCCAAATTGTTGAAATAATTTTTTTCTCAGAGGTTAAAAGCATAACATCCTTTATACTTTTTTCCAGCTTTTTACATTTTATAAATACTTGTAAAAAGTGAATCGAGCACTGAGTTGTTCACATTATATCACCTTGTTCAGGATATAGGCAGGTTGATCAGATTCAGCAGGTAAGTCCATGCAGAAAGTGTCTGCATCTGAAATTTCTGATCCCTGGATTCTATCAATATCCGACGATTCAATGCTGTTTTTGCCAACGTCGAAGTCAGGAAAGCCCCAGTCTTTTGTGGGATTGGAAGAATCATACACTGATAAAGAAGCCAAGTATTTCACGCTAGGACTCCTCAATTTATATACCTTCCCTAGAAAAATAAAAAAACAAAAAGCAAATGGCGAACAATCACTAATGTGAATTCTTAAATGTGAACAATGTGAATAAATCAACAAGGGTTATATACAAAAGGGAAAGATATACAATCGTTGATGTTGGTCTCCCCCATTTATATATATAAATTTTCACCATAAGATATTATCATTGCCTGTAGGATGGCCAAGTTTTTGTGACGTAATGTTCTCACATTCCACCCATGATTAACTACTAACACTCATGTATTTTCAACTGCGTGCATGTGTGTGTCCTTATGTTTTGGAATATAAACCATGTTCTGATACCAGATTCTTTATAACAACTAGAATTAGGATATGAACTGGTTAAAGTTCAGTGACAAAACCCTCCTTCATACACATTCAGAACAAAAGTCCACAATGACATGAGAGGTGTTGAAGAGCATATATCTGGCTGACAAAAATACAAACTGCAATAAATCCATAATTCCATATACCTTGTTAGATATAACTAGAGAGACACACCTGAAGCAACCCGAACCAGATCATGGTGAACTTCACAAATATGAGCAGTCTTTAGAAGCCTACCACCGGCAGGCATGGATGGGTGGAGCTTGGTTGTTTGATTGACCAACCTTCCAACCAGCCTGGACACAATTTTCTTCTTCTTCTTTTTCTTATTCTTCTTCTTAATTTGTTGTCTGACCAGTTCCCAATTCCACAAATCCACAACAGGAAAAGTAGGAGGACCCTCACTCTCTAATGGTACAACCTGACCATACTGAGCTAACCAGTTTTGCTCATCTGATAAACCTTCTGCATCAGAATCATGCACCCAACTTCAGTGCACATATGGTAAAAAGGGGGAGTGAATGAACAAAAAACAAAAAGTTACAACACAAAGTTACAGACTAAGAAATGTTTTCCTCAAAACTGTGCAATCACCTTCACTATGGATTTGGATTCTTCCACTTGATTCTGGTGTATCTTGAATGTTACGAGGGCTTGATTGGTCCTCTTGAATTTCCTCGCATGCCATGCCTTCATGATCAGAGCATGGACACTCTTTAGATGAGTCATCATGTGATGCTTCACACGTATCCTTACTTTCTACTCCTAGATCCAAAGGCATTCCTTCTCAAATTCATAGTAAAGATACCAACAATAAGAATAAAATTTTTGTTAACATGCTCACCGCACTTCTCTTCAAAAATGGGCAAATCATCGTTATTGCAGCTCCTTTCTAAGCTGGAATAACCCCTTAAATAAAGATTGACAAGAGTCTCTTCTAGCCTGGACAAAGAAAAAAACATCACCATACGAATGGAGGCACAATAAGCAAAACCCAAACAGCCGCAGGCATATAGCAATAGAAGTATTACATAGTACGCACCATGCAGATGATGGAGGGTCATTTTCAGACTCATCATTCGTATGGGATTCTCGAGCGTCTGTCACAAAAGCACAAAGAGAAAATAAAAATAAGCAATTCTAAATAGAAGAACAAAAAGCACTAGCAATGTAGATTACACATTTCAACGAACAACTTATACTCGTATCGAAATGGGTCTAATATTATCACATATGCACAACTTGCCTTGCATAGGTTCATCAAGAGTGGAGCTCGGCAATCCTTGATCATTGGATCCCTCAATCTGAAATGTCACGAATATGATTCAAAAATCTCAATAAAAAAGCATCAAATCCATTTAGAAAACAAACATGGGGTTGTCACTTTTGACTTGAGACAAGGGTAAATCTCGAGTTCAAATCCTCCCAAGCTTACTTGATGCAAAGTGATTGTCAATGATTCATTCAAAATGAGAATTCCTCTTTCTCAATAATCCAGTCCTAATAGATTCTGTGGAAGGATAGATTTGACCTAGAATGTTCAGGAATGAACACAATAATGAAAGATTCCAAACCCAATTTTCCTAGGCATTCCAACAGAATAAGAATGAGAATGAATGTCAAACTAGCCTTAAGGTAACTTTAGTCAAGAAGAAGAATTCCTCCTTCCTGAAAATCCAGTTCTGGAAGATTACATGGAAAGATAAAATTTTACTTGGAATGTCATGAATGAATACAAGAATGGTTCTCCTATTCCAGTAGAACGAGAATGAACGCTAAATTGACCCTAATAAATAAACAAATGTTAAAAATCCACATAAGAATTATATAATCCATCGCCATACCTTTTCGATCTCCAATGGCACATATCCCCCATTCTCAAAAGCGTAGTAAATTCCATTTTTGCTGCTGTAGTACCACCCCGCATTCGGATCATGATAAAATCCACTACTGCAGTCAAATAAGAAACCCCCAAATTAAACATATCTCAAGAACTGATTCTTTTAGGGGGTGATGAAACCGTCGCTAAAGATAAAAATAGGGTTCTTTAGAGGAAGATTGAATTGATTTGGATGTGTGAGTTTGGGATTGACCCGGAATGGAAGTAGAGGTGCGTGTTGTCGTCCCATTCGAATGCGCCGTCGCTTTGGGTCGTCGTGTTTTCGAATCCGACATCCTCTCCGGTTATCCCCGCCATCTCTTCCCCCACAGACCACAGTGCGTCCGACTTTTCGGAGTGAGGGCCGCCGCGGGATTTCTTAGGTGGTGCGATGGGAGCATGAAACGGTGACTACTGCTAAGCCCACCACCACGTGGGGCTGTGTGACCGGCCCAGCCCATTCAAAGAACCACATTATTCAAAGTCGCACAGACCACACTCAGCCCTTTTTGCAGCCCGTTATACTATGATAAGGTAGTATATACTATGATAACATATTATATAACTCAATTTTTTTTTCATTTTTTCATTCTAAAAAAAATACACTAATGTATCTTAGTATATACTTTATTTATGCACTTCAAAATGTGAATGTATGATTTTAAAAAAAATTATAGGCTGCAAAATGGACTGTAATTGGGGCTGTGTATATCTTTTTCCCTGCAAATAACAACAGATGGAGCGCTGATACACTGATCATGTAGGAGCTTCTATCGTATTCACAGTGTATATGATGTTAATTTTTTTTTATCATTTTTCAACTTGAATGAAAAACACTGATGTATATCAATTTATACTTCATTTCATTTAATAATACATACTCTAATGGAAGAGTATATGATTTTTTTAAAAAAAATATCAATAGGTATGTACTGCAATTGGGGATACACAACGGGGATATGTTTAGTCCCTTCATGTAGTCTCATTTGTCAATTGCCCTCTATATTATTTTTCGAAACATGATATATCTGGCCTCCATTGTAGCCCTAATTACCGTACACAATGATTTTTTTTAAAAAAAAATCATACAATCTCAAAATGAAGCGTATGCTGTTATATGAAATGAAGTATGTATATATGAGATACATCAGTGTATTTTTTTAAAATTAAAAAATTAAAAAATTGTGTCATATACTATGATAGAACTAAATACATTATGATAGCACAGTATATAATACATTATTATAGCGTATGGGGCTACAAATCAGACTGTAAAATGGATTGCGTGTATCATCGCTCTTATTTTTCTTTTGAAAAAAATCCATATAATCCCTTATAATCTATCAGATATCTATATAACATATGACTTTTTCATATATCCATATAACCCTATGTAAACACACCCACAAATCAAAAAAACCCCCAAGTTAAAAATTGGTTGTAGAGTTAGAATATTCAAAGCATATTCCGTTTTTTTGTTATATGATTTTAACCTTTTGTAAGCATCCAATAATCTAAAAAATTCTCTGATATTTTCAAAATTACCCCTCCTTCAACCTTTTTGTAATCTCCATTAAAGCACATCGACCACCTCTCAAAGGCTCTGATGCAAACCCCGATTTCACGATCCTTGCGAGCCTTCAATGGGTCATTTCATCGAACGATTGGGTTCAATTAAACTCACAGTGACACTGACAAAATTTCATTCGAGGTTTACAAACACAATGGGTGATACAGATCAAACTGTAATCAAACCATTGAAATTGGTGACCAACCCAATTGGGTGACATTTCACCAAATGATCAAATACTTTACAATGGGCATTTCTCATGTGGGGTTAATGGATTGATAGATTGACCGACGGATGGATTTTTTATTTATTTATTTATGGGTATGTTTACAGGGGGATAATATAGATATATGAAAAGGTCAAGGGGCTATGTGAATATATGATAAATTACCAGGGGTTATATGAAATTTTCCTTTTCTTTTTTTATTTTTAAATTATACACTATCCTATTAAAATGATATATATATTAAAGCATATGTTTGTTATATAAAATGATATAGATACTAAAATACACTATTTATTGTGAAAATTTTAAAAATATATATTTAATACGCTGATTGAAGCTCATACACTCTAATAACATATTATATACTATGATATCATAGTGTATGAAGTTACAAAACGGACTGCAAAAGAGTGATTGTATCATTTGAGTTACTTAAGTGAAGCATGTGAGTGGATAAGATATGAATTGAATATTTTATTATTAGGGATGTTATAAGGAATGGACGTGATTTTCCATGTCCATATTTATTTTCCACTTAGGTATGAATAAGGATACAAATATTTATTGGATATTAAAATTGATTTCTATATTTGATTTCATCGAAGACAGATACAAAGATATTAATCGGATATCAATTCAGATATGTTTGAACATCAAAATAGTAGATACATTATTCCAAAAAAAGCAATATATATATATATATATATATATATATATATATATATATATATATATATATTTGAATTGAACGGTAGACAATCATCTTTGTATTAATAAAAAACAAAAGTCCAAAATAGAAGTACATCTACGCGTGGACTGTCAAAGATTTCCAACCCAAACCCAGACAGGCCCGGTGTATCCAATCAAACCCAAAACAATTTATATTGATATTGATGAAAAACCAATCACTAATATTTTTTAAATCAAACATATTAAATAAATTTATATAAATAAATAATATTAACTAAATCAATTTCCTTCTATAAGATTTGAAGTAAGAAAAAACTAAGCAAAATCACATTTTTTATAATGAATCAATACAAAAATAATATAAAATAAAAATATCACTAAAAACAATAACCAACATTCTTTTTAATTTTAAACAGATATCTGAATCCTCATTTGAATCCAACACCAAATTCATATCCAATAAAATATAACCAGATATTTAACTATACTCGTATCCAAATATATCGATATGGATAACAGTATCTGTATCCAATTAAAATCTGAATTTCATATTAGATATCTGATTCGGAAACGTTGATGTCCTTAGTGAATATCTGTATCATATTCTAATAATTTGAATACATATTAATTTTTAGATTTGGATCTCGTTGATTACCATTCAGATACAAATATTTTTTCATATAATTGATATGTTTAATTACGAACATTATTTGGATAGTCAAATAATACGTAAGATGAATATGAAAATTAAAATTGAGATTTAAAACTTATTTTCTTTTTTAGATATTATAAAATAAAACTCTAATAGTGATATAAAATATAAAACAATATATAATTTTTATAATATATACATATATATCATATTCTCATTTATCAGGTATGAATGTGCAGCCGATACGGTTTCTTGACCACCTATCCCCCTTTCACACATGGGATCGCATCAGAACCGTCCATCAAAAAACGACGATTTGAGGAATACCAATCAGAGAGATTAACACTTAACAGCCGACCATCGCGTATTTATTTATTTATTATTATAAAAAAACCATGCTTTATTTGTTTCTCCTTTATCTTACCCTCCAAGGAAAGCCAAACTACAAGTCTCTCGATCGATCGTCTTCATCAGCGGTAGAGGGAGTTGCACGCATCTCGAGATGAATTCGTCGCAGTTCATGGACAAGCAGATCTTGGGACTCTCGGGATCCCAAACCAGCGGCGGTGGTGGCGGAGGCGGTGGCGACTTCTTTGAGTTGATGAACCCGCAGGAGGATCATCAGCAGATCAACGGAGGGGAAAAGAAGGACGAGATCCTCCCGAGCTACGATTTTCAGCAGATCCGTCCGTCCTCCGTCGGAGGCGCCGGTGGCGCCGGAGGAGGTTCTTCTTCGACGTCGTCTGCTTTTGCTCACCATTCGACGATTCTGGATGCTCCTATGGCGAGGAGCCGCGGCCCGGAAATGGCGTCCGGACGATCGAATTACAGGGTGAGTCTCCCTTGATTTGGGTAAAAATTTCAGTTTTGGTATGGGTATGGGTATATGGTTGGACAGATTTTTGGGTGATTTTGAATCAAATTTAAATTTGGGTGTACTTTTGTGTATAGGATTGGAGATGCTTTTAGATTTGCATAATATGATGATGATCTATGAAGGATTTGAATAGTTGGTTTTTGACGGCACGGGTTGATGTTTAGGAGGGGGTGATCGTTTGTATTTCAAGATTTTTCAGACTCTGGGGAGGTCTTGGCAATGTTTGGGTGGAAGTAGGAAGTATATAAATTGTGTTTCTAGGGATTTGGCTATGAATTGAATAGCATGGTGTGATTGGGTTTTAGGGTTCACTTAAATAGGTCATCATAGTGACATCCTCACAATGGTTCCAGTGGTTTTATATCATGGTTCTTTGTTCTGTATGCTTGTAGGATTATGATTTATTTATTAATTTGGTAGCTTGTGCTGCTTTAATATCTCTTATGGAATGTGCAAAAATTTTAGGCTCATAGCATGAGCTTGTAATGTGACAAGTGGCATCAAGCGTTGGGGGGGGGGGGGGGGTTAAGTTAAAGTGATTGTGTTCTTGTTCATGATATGTAGCCATGTAGGAAGTCATCAAGAGGTCCCTTTTTAATTATATTTTGACATATAAAAGGGTGAAACTATTCATACTTTATATGGGGTGTTGGTTGTTTTAGTTATGTCTGTGACTGAAGAGTCTTCTTAGAAATGAATTCAGCAAATGTACTTTCTTACCTGTTCAACAACAAACAGTAGAACTGACCAACATATGCAACATTATCACCTGCGACCCCTCTTTTCTTTTTCTCTCTTGTTGCAATTTATACCACATTGGAGATTCTATACTCCTCTGAATTACCCTTCTTTGTAGCGCAGCGAAAAACTAGATAAAAAGATCCAACCAGCGTTAAGATCTCATAAACACCTTGAATCCACAAGGAAGAAGCCCCAAAACAGAGAAAATTTGAAATATTATTGATAAAAACTGAAAACCTATATTACAAGTCTGCTATTTATACTAATAGCATAAAATAAAAATTACTAAAAACAGTAAAATCCGAAAACTAATTTTTCAGATTCTATGAGATCCTAAATGATCATAGGAATTGATAGAATTCAATTCCGATCTGTTATAATTGAGATATTACAAATCTAAAACTTACTAAAAATAGTAAATCTCTAATTTAAAGGCCTAAATAAATGAATTTTCAAAAAATAGGAATTGTTAGTTGTATAACAACTAATCCAGAAGATCTTCTTGATATATTTCACTATGTAAAATTTCGTGCGATTGCGAGATCGTCGTTGATTTGTAATTTATTTGATGGACCTCTTTCGGTGGTCCGATCTGCATAATTTGTCCTATATTAGACTCTTATTCTTCAAAAGAACTCGTCCTCGAGTTCTTCCGCTCTTCAATTGATGTTTCTTTGTATTTCATCTTTGGCAAGAGAAAAGACGTTATCTTCACTTCAAATTTCTTCTTAATAAAACTGATCATGTAGAAAATTGAATGTACCTCGATTTGTAGCCCAAATTTCTTCACCATTGTAGTAACCGCAAAGTCTTCATCGTTATCATTGTTGATGATGGCATCCAAAACACTCTTGTTGATGATGCATATATCCTGCAACACGAGTTTCTGTAGGGGCTATGCCTTCTTGGGGGTCACCGCTATGGACTGTGGAAACAACTCCTCTTGTTCTCCTCCAATGACATCTTCAGAATCAACAGAGAAAACAACATCCTCTGCTTCTTTATTGCTCATGTCCTCATCGATCTTTGGTTCAACGATGAAGTTGACCCGCTCTCTTTCTTCTTCTTTGAACTCTGCGCCATCATATATATCAACTTCTTGTTCAACTAAAACTTCGCTCTCTTGTTGATTTTGATTTGAGCAAAGTTCTGGTTCATTGGAATCTTCACACTTCTCTGATGATGTTAGATCATAAGGGTTGGCTCTTGAATCATCCCCATCTTTTACAGGACTTGCTCTTGTCGCATCTTGCGCCTTTGATATCTCCAGTCGTGATTCCACCCTTATAATTTGACAACAATTTCGATACAATTGGGGTAAATATCGTTCAGAATTTCGTGGCAAAAATTGATCTATGAGGAGTTGTTTCGTCCTCCTCCACGTATGAACAAATGCTCTTCCTCGTCGTTGTCGGGTTCTCTGAAGTTGGTCCCACCAAGCAACGGCACCACTTTTTAATCGAAACGCCACCAATTTGACTATCTTCTCCTCTGGAACCTCCATCATCTCAAAGAATCTCTCGACCTCTGAGATCCAATCAAGGAAATCCTCGATCTGCATATTATCATTGAAATACGGAATATCCGGCTTCAATCGGCAATCATTGTATTCCATACGCCGCCTCCCCGTTTGATATTCATGAAGTCCATCATCTTCATCATCCGAATCTTCCTCATCATCAAATTTATAATGAGTGGGACGTCGAACATTGTTCCGAGCAATAGGTCGGCCTTGGGCAAATCCCTCAGCGTGTATTCTATCACCTTTAGGATGCCTGTTGTTGGCGTTGAGGTTCAGGACAACAATCATCTCGCGGATCTCTCGCATCGGATTGCGGTTTTCCTCGAACGCTTTTCGGAGTCCTCCAATCCACGACGAGCGTCATTTGATTGGTCGTCTCCCTCTCCTTTATTTGCCATCACAACAAGGCAAATCCTCGCTCTGATACCACCTAACACAGCGAAAAACTAGATAAAAAGATCCAACCAGCGTTAAGATCTCATAAACACTTTGAATCCATAAGGAAGAAGCCCCAAAACAGAGAAAATTTAAAATATTATTGATAAAAACTGAAAACCCTATATTACAAGTCTGCTATTTATACTAATAGCATAAAATAAAAAATTACTAAAAATAGTAAAATTCGAAAACTAATTTTTCAGATTCTATGAGATCCTAAATGATTATAGGAATTGATAGAAATAAATTCCGATCTGTTATAATTGAGATATCACAAATCTAAAACTTACTAAAAATAGTAAAATCTCTAATTTAAAGGCTTAAATAAATGAATTTAAAAAAAATAGGAATTGTTAGTTGTATAACAACTAATCCAGTAGATCTCCTTGTTATATTTCACATGTAAAATTTCGTGCGATTCCGATATCGTGATTGTTGATTTGTAATTTATTTGATGGACCTCTTTCGGTGGTCCGATCTGCATAATCTGTCCTACATCACTTTGTCACTGTGGTTCACATTCAATCCCCATCAGGCCATTGTTTCTTGTAAATTGAATGTGTATTATAATTGAATGAGTGTATTCCGTCACTCTACAACTTCCATCCACTGATGTCCTCTTCCCTGGATGGTTTTCGAGAGGAGTCATCTATAGATTCTGGAAGAATCTAGTGATGAAAATGAATCATTGTTGAAAATTTTCTTAGTCGGTACCTATAGGTAAAAATGTCATTGGAGTAGTGCTTGTGTCATTGAGAAATTTTGTTGATGGAATTGGAAAAGATTATGATCACCATTTAATTTCTTGATCCATGATATTTCCAATTGTCAGCTAAATAATATATATACGTTTCATATTGCCCTTAGGAAAGCAGGCTGAATGATTCAGGATCAGTTTCATACTTTGAGATAAAAAAACTGCCAAGTCCTCTATTGTGTATTGAAATAATTCTAGAGATAAAAGCCAGCAACTATCTTGTTTTATATGATGCAAGAGACTTGGGGATGAGGTTTTGGAATGCTGCATAGTGGATCTCCTGATGATTGGAGAAAGGGGTCTCAGTGACCTTTTCATTGTACATATTTTTGTTTATTTTATGTTTATGAACTGTTTTTTTAATGGATAAAACCAGCATTTAATAACAAACCTGGATTCTGGTTTTATTGGATGGATTTCTATTTTTTACTTCTGTTGATTTTTCTTTTAAATTTTTGTTGAATGTTGTTGCATTTTTCTGGGTATCTTAGAGCTATGGCTCTCCAGACCATGAATCTGCAAAAGTGATACAGGCCAAAGATAAGGAAGCATATGATGCAGCTACAGTGGCTGAAATTGATCAAACAATGAAGAAGCATTCTGATAACATGCTACATGCATTGGAAGGTGTTAGTGCACGGCTGACTCAGCTGGAAAGCCGAACACGCCACCTTGAAGGTTCCGTGGATGATTTAAAACTCTCAGTCGCAAATGATCATGGAAGCACTGATGGAAAGCTGAGGCAGCTGGAGAATATTCTAAGAGAGGTATTTTTTTTTCTTTTACCATGTGCTTCATACATGCGTATGACTTTTAAGTCTTTATTCGTGCACGGAGGCATCTTTATCCATGAAAATGGATATTTAAACATAGCATTCCCTAGAATTTTGTAGGACAAATAATGCTAAACCCCAATCCTTATCATATAACCCATGGTACTTTCTCAATCTTTTGGCTCTTAAATGGGTGTTTCAATTTTTATAAGGGTAGATGACCCTTGGGGTTCATTTGGTTGATTTCTTGATTGATATGGTTTGGAGTCTTTTACCCCTCATGTAAATCTGTGTAAATATGTTTCAATAGGGGTGTATTTATTTTGCTCCCTATCAAAATAAATTAATTTGAATCATAACCTCACAATCATAATCATGGTCTTCATTGTAAAGTTTATCACAGATGGAAGTTGGTTGCACTTACATTTACCATGCGTCCATGCATCAGTGCATCCTAATAGCACACCTGTTTGATAAACAAAGGTTTTTTTGCAGTTGCTTTTTGGTACTCTTTCAAATATTTCAATAAACAGTGGCTTAACCATGCAACTCATTTGTAAGATTATCATGTCATATCTGTCGGAAAGCATGAAATATCATTATTATCAGCTACTGATACATATTTGAGATTTTTATTATTGTGAAAGCAAAAGTTTCTTCTTTTGTCCTGTGAATATGGCTAAAGATTTATTTTTAGTGTCTGAAGGCATCCTGATTGTTCTTGGAATTCCAGTATTCCACCAGTTTTTTCTGATGATTTGTTGATATCATCATCTCTAATAATTAAATTTTATTTTAAAATCCGTTCTTTGATGCTAGGCCTCACATAATGAAATTTGGAATCCTCCTGGGAATAATTGGTACAATTTTAAGCTGTATGATGGATGAAAATTGTATGACCCGATGGCTAGTAAGCTGATATGGATTGAATGCTGATTGCTGCCAGATAGGTGTTGGGATGGGTTCTCTTGATGTTAAACATCCTTGCATACCAATATGTTTAGGTCTTTTAGCCATTCTACTGCCATCAATGCTGTCATGGGTCATCATGTAAACTTTGCACTGTATTTTTCTTAATACCACACGCGCATTTACTCTTTAGCCATTCTGTTGCCATCACACATGCATGCAGGTACACACACCATAGATTTCATTAAAAGGGATAGGAACACATGAGGGATCTGCATCATGGAAGGATGTCGGACTGGGTGTGGCACAAAATGAGAAAGTAAAATGTGATGATTTTATTGGAGTAAGATTTAGGAATCAGGAATACCTTCTTTGCCACTCTATCCCACCATTCCATGAAAAACCTTTTCCACTACATATTAATGTGATGTTCAATATATTAAAACACCATTTCTTGAGTATGAACAGCAATACAACACCAGTAACACCCATTACACATGCTCGATTAGCTGATGAAGCTATTTTGTTCTCATTTCTTCTTAGCAAGATGTGCCTTCTCCATTCTTTTATTTGCAGGTACAAACATGCGTACAAGTTCTACGCGACAAGCAGGAGATCACTGAAGCTCAACTGCAACTTGCAAAGATGCAAATCCCCAAGGAAAACCAACCGCAACCTGAAATCCCAAAACCCAACCCTCAACACCATCCAGTCCCTCCTCCACAGCACCAACCTCTCCCCCCACCTCAGGCCATTGCCCCACAAGCTCCACCACAGCCACCTCCCCATCCTGCCCTCCCCCCTCCCAATGCTCCTCCTCCAACCCCTCCGCAGCAAAACATACCTTTTCAAAGGGACTCATATTATCCACCACCTAGTCAGGTCCCAGATCCCACCCACCAACCATACCAAATCCCCACTCATCAACAACAGCCACCACCTAGTCAGGTCCCAGATCCCACCCACCAACAATACCAAATCCCCACTCATCAACAGTCACCACCACCACCACCTCCCCACCAACAATACCCACCCCCACCACCCCCACAGATCCCTCAATACTCTCAGCCTCCCCAGCAGCAGCCACCACCTCCACCACCTCCGCCGCCACAACAGGCTCCGCAGCATCAAAGTCACTTTCCAGAAGAAACAAACCCTCCTTACATGCCGCCCTCTCAAACCTACCCCCCTCAAAACATCCGCCCTCCATCACAGCAATTCTATGGGCAATACGAGCCCCCAACGAGCAGGCCAAGCCCAGGACCTCCAATGATGCCATTCTCTGGTAGTAGCTACAGCCCACCATCAGGCCCAGGCTACACCGACTCCTATCCTTTCAGTGGACCTCCCTCTCACTACAGCAGTGGTGGCAGCGGAGGAGGGTCGTCTGCGATGAAACCACGGCTTCCGACAGCACAGATTCTACCCCAGGCTCTGCCAACGGCCAGCAGCATCGGGTCTGGCGGGTCAGGCAGCGGATCGGGCAATAGGCTCCCAATCGATGACGTGGTGGAGAAGGTGTCGACGATGGGATTCTCGAGGGAGCAGGTGCGAGCGACGGTGAGGAAGCTGACAGAGAATGGGCAGTCTGTGGACCTGAACGTCGTGCTGGACAAGCTGATGAACGACGGTGAGATCCAGCCGCAGAAGGGGTGGTTCGGACGATGATTCTGATGATGGTGTCTGTACCTCTCTCGTTTTCCCTTTGAAATTCTAATGTACAGGGCCACGGATGATACTACCCATCTTTGATACTCTTGTGAATGCTCATTTTATGGACTTTTCTTCCATCATTGGGTTGTTGACTTATTGTGTTGCTGCAAATATAAACTGTATTGGACCATTTGTTCTTTCTGTTCAGGAACCTCTGTTTTGTTCCTCATAAGAGTACGTTTATTTGTTGGGATTTGTTTATTTTTCTAAGCTTATGAAAACGAAGTAAACCTTCTATTCAAAATTGCTATGAACTTTTGATATATTCTATAGAGCGTTCATGTAGATGGGGGTAAGATGGCTTGTGACAGGATGAAATGTCATATGTTTCTAACTTCATATTCTCGTATTAATGAGATATGTATCATTAAATTTTTTTATATTTTATATAAATGTAATATATATATATATATATAGTCGCGATTACGTGCGGTTTGCGATCGGTGCGGTGCGCGATCACGGGCCGTCGATCACGGGTCCATCGCATCGGACGGTCGGGTGCGATTCACGTCGACCGTGGGATGCGATGGACCCGCGATCGGACGGCCCACGTCGCACACCGCACCGATCGCAAACCGCACCTAATCGGTTCACTATATATATAAACATGTATATCACACTAGATGGAAGTATAATATTTAAAAAAAATTGAAACACTGTGCGGACTGAAAATAGAATATATGATAACATTTGCCTATGGGAGTGATGTGGATAACTGGTTACTTCAATAGTTATCAAGTTGGATAATATGGACATCTGATCCTGTGTTGGGTGTGGTTATCCCCACCCCAAGGGCCAGTGTTGGGACGGTGGACAACGGGGTGGGAGTATCTGTTTTCTATGGAAAGACTGAAGCAAGACTGAAGCGCCTATTCTAGTAATCAGATCATCATTTAACGGTGCTGATCGAACAGGCTGGACCCATTGTTTTCCGGCTCCATTGAACCCACCACCTTTCCGTAATATGCTGGTGTCATCTCCGTAAGTGCTGAATTGGTGGGTTCCAGAGATATGGGGTTCTTGTTCTCATGTTCTGAAGATATTCTGCTTGTGTTCCATCTAATAAGTTTGATTGTCTGACATTGATCCAATTTAACTTTGCCTTCTTTCAGAACATTTGCTGGTCCTGTTGAGCTTGACCCACTATCTGGTGGTCCCTATTCTATAATGGGTGGTCCTCAAGTAGGATCCTGTTATGATTTTTTTCTTTTTTACCTTTTATGGTCCAAGCAGGATCTCTCACCCCCTCAACTGGGGAAGATCTTGTTAGTCCATGTTTCAATCATCTGGTCTTTGGAATGTTTTAAAAAGTAAAATATTCTTTTGAGTGCGCTGTTATATTCAATTCTTTTTACAGTCAGAAATACAATTCCACACGCATCGTTAAAATTTTAGTGAAGCATGTGTATCGTTATGCGAGGCATTTACATTGTTAGATGTTTTTTCACATTTATTAAAAATGAGTTCATTTAATTTGAAATAGAGTGATATACATTTTTCATCAAATCACATACATTGTTAGATGATGATTACTATTTAAAAAAAAAACGTGGTATATGTTTTAGACTGTAACAAAGGGCTGAGTCTAACATTTTCCATTCTTCAAAGTGCTTCTTCTTCTTCTTCTTCTTTTTCTCAGTTACTTGTTTAATTCAACACTGTCTTGTATGAGAATGGATTTTCCCACTTTTGTTTGTTTTTGCTTGACTACATCGGACAATTCTCTTTCATCAAACAAATGAGACTATATGTGATGAATAAACTCATCTTATGTGATGAATTTTAAACCGTTTGATCCAACCATAAAACAAGCGCATAAAAAAGAGAGTAGAGGATCCAAACCCTTGATGTGCGGCACGCGTTTCACTCATACAGATTCCAGCAACACACCATCTTTACAGATTGTATGTTTCCCCAACAAGACTTGATTGATTCAATGTATCTATCTAATAAATCCTCCCATGAAAATTGTTTGAACTGTTTATATATATATATACACACACACACTGAAAAACTGTAGATTCTTCGTGTGCGGAGGGTGCTGGTGTCGGGCCCGGCATGTCTCAGTTTATGCAGGACGTTGACCAGCCCATTTAATTTAATTCTAATTTCAAGTTAATCTAGGACTGAAATGTAAATTTTCTGTGAAAAGATCGAATATTTGAATCACGTGGTGAAAGTCAACTCCAATTGGCGGGAGATTGACAAGACACGTGCGCCCACCACCTTCCCACGTGTCACAAACACCGCCCAGTTTGGCCCACCCAACCACACACCACCACCTTGTATCACGTGCATGTCACGTCTCAATATATATAGTAGATTTCACTTATTGATGCCTCTCCTAAACAGGGTCCGGATGGTGATAGGTTTGTTACCATCTTTATCGAATTACACATCATATCAATATAGAACTGTATAGAAAGTGATATTATCTTCAATAATTGATTGTGCAGTTCAATATTGATGGTATACAGATTTGACTAGATTCAACTTATCAGCCGAACATATTTCTAGTAGCGGTATAAACTATTATGAGATAAATAAATATTTCAATATAAATAAGAACAGATCATTTTTGTTTGATTGTATTTTTTGTTATTCTTATAAGAAAATGTAAATAATTCTTTTATTGTTTGGTTGATAATGAATAAGTTATGAATAAAAAATTAAAAAGATATAAATAAGAATATATAAAATGAGAAAAATTAATTTAACGTGTTAGTATCCTTTTATGTCAGTGGAATAGATTGGATTGAATAATACAATTTTAAAAGAGACCTCGAATATCAATACATGCTTATTGTTATCTTTTTTTTTTTTTAGAAAATGTAAACTATATAACTTTTGGAGCAAATGTTACAATACAAGAAAGGGTGAGAAGAGGAGGACAAAACTCTATCATTTCAAAAGAAGCTGAAGCCACACAAGATGTGTGAGTCTCTTCTCTCCCTCGAAACAACACAAAAATGAATTTTTGATCATTCTCGGTTTGTTATTTTATTTTGATGTAGTTATACCCCATTATTTCTTGCATACAAATAATTTTTTTGATCTTGTACCCCATCGAAGTGGATGTGCCTGTGAAGGAGGGCCAAGGTAGAAGAGTCCAAGAGCTTATTCCTCAACACGGAGGTGGTCACAGGGCAAGCAGATGTTCAGGCCCCATGCCTATATCTTTTTTTTATTTTTGTCATCAGAATAGGATACATGCATACATTCATAGAATCTTTGCCAAATATTGACTGTGGCTCAAATAATTGTGTGACTGAAGGGGTCCCCCCCATTTAGGAGGAGGAACCATCATAGTCCCCCCTTGCCTAATGATAAGTGGGGACTAAAGATCGGCCGCCGTTGAGAGGGACATGAGATGAGAGTGGTGCAATGGTTTGTGGGACCCTCCCATGATTATGATTATAGATTGGGATAAATGCGTATAGCCCATCATAAATATATAAAAATCCAAATAAATTTTTAAAAATATAATTAAAGCCAAATCAACTCTCTGATTAAATAATTACTGATAGAAGTAGAATATTCATAGAATATTTTGTTATTTTAACATAAGCGTCACGTGAGAGGAATACTAGATTCAGGATTTCTTGTGTTAGTGAATGATTGAGAGATAGTATAAATGTAATTTTACACGGCGGGTTAAAATTCAGGTTATCCTTATATTAATTTAACTGACATAGTATGTTTTTGGAAAGTTATTGGTATTTTAGAAAAAAACAAGGGGTTTTCTGAAATTTCATAAAGATTGTGTGGGGGTTGGGGGGGGGGGGGGGGGGTGTGGTTAGTGGTTTACATGAAATTTATCACTTGTAGATTATAAAGATCTCCCTCTCTACCCCACCATTTCATTCGATATCTCTAATTTTAGATTTAATTTTAGATTTATAGTGGTGTCCATAGATTTCATGGTTAAGGGATTGGTTCAATCAGCTTGGCAGCCTCTGCATTTTCTTTTGGGTTGCTGTGTGTTTGAGATAGAGGAAGCCGTGTTCACCAATATAAATCTTTTCTTTTTTTTACACATAATCTATTTTACAATAAAAAACAGATAGTGTATTTTTCATTTTTTTAAAAAAATTATCATTCTAATAAGGTACATATTTTTATAAAATGTGAAATATATAGCAAATTATGATATCATTTATAGAAAATATAAAAGATATCTAATTAAGTATATACTTTGATACATCAATTCAAATGGACTAACGAGATATATAGTGCATTTGAAATAATAAAAAAGACTGAGTGTAAGAGAGTACATTTAACTTATTTTTTAATATAATTACTTGTTTGAGAAATTGCATATTACTTTTTTTATATTGGATTGAAAAAATGAATTGTAGATAAGACTTTGTATAAAATTATTCATATATTATTTTAAAAAATTAATAATGCTAATCAAACTAACTTTGCCTAGCCTTTTTTATTTATTTTCCTTTTAGATAAAAGAACACTTTTAAAAAGAATGTTATTTAAAAAAAACACCCACACTCCCTAGTTTTTTTTATCCCACCCAAAAATCGAATTTTGTGTTCGCGGGCAAAAACCAAAGAAACATAAACTATAGGCATCAAAAGGGGTGTCTAGTATATATTAATGAACATTTTTTTTTTATTCCAAGACAGTCATGGTTGCCCCTTTAGCAGCCTTTTCTACAACTCGTGATACATTTTACACATTTTACATTTGATACAGTAATATATATATTTTTTTATAAAAAATGAACATACTAATATAAATACTAATACGAATTGAATGCACATATTTTTATATTATTTTGTAATAGAGTAAATATTAAGATTATGAAATATATAATACAATAAAATTACTTTTTGCAACATTCATTTTCTCACCTGTATTTCTTTATAAAATATTAATTCATGCACGTGTCAAAAATAAGTGATGCAACATTTTATATTACATATATAAATAAAATAATGATAGCGATACAAAAAAATTATTATTATTAAATAAAACCATAGATGCATTTATTTTTTATACAATGTACTTTCAACAAGCACATGATATTGTATAGGAACAATAGAAACAATAAGTTATATAATTCCAAATCATTTATTTGATGTTTTAAACTTATCTCAAATAGTAATACATAAGTTTATTTATCACTCAGAAATATGTCTGGCCAATCCACGAAATTATGTGATTATATGCTCTAATACTCAATGGTTGATATTAAAAATCTAAAATTAAAATAATGTTACTTTTTTGTTCCATTTTTATTCCAACTTAGAATTAACACTAAATAAATATATAATATTATTGTTTTTTTGTTAAGGATTAAATTGGGAAAGGTAATATAAAACACATAAGTATCCTAAAATTTTCTTTCCAATAGTGTATATATATGTCATATAAAAAGATAACGACAAATTAGCTAATAAAATTGTCTGATCAACCAAATAAAAGACAGAAATAAATAAAAAGATTGGTTATCAACCGAACAGGTTTTGGACTTTTGGACCGGACCACTTAATCTAAACTGCCACTAACATGTCTTCCTCATGGTCCCTACTCACTAACTTACAATATCATGTCCCATTTAAAAATTTAAATTTAATAAAAAGGAGACTGTATTGTTTGCACCAACAGATCTCATAATGGAACAAATATCATCACCACCCGTATTTCCGTCCCCACCACCCACAAAATCAAACCCTCATTTTTTAAATTTTTTTTTAATAAAAAGATACTACCTCTATTGCTTCCCGTCACCGGCCCATATCTCTTGTCTCTCATCCCCCCCCCCCCCCACAATTTTTTTTTTGGGCGGTGGGAATAATAGAGGAAAGGCAAAATGAGAGAGGGGTGGGGGGCGGAAGGGCAAGACTCTAGAGGCTCGGTGGGAGGGGGGGGGGGGGGGAGAGGGCCGGGGAGGGCAGTGACATGTAGAGGAGGGCGAATCGAAGGATCCCAGGGGAAGGGGATGAGGGAGAGAGAGAGAGAGAGAGAAGGACCGGGCTAGGGAGGGTGGCCTAGTCTCCTCCGCCGGTCGTCATCCTCTTTCACCTCCTCCTTGCCTCCATGCCACCTCATCTAGTCTCCTCTACCCATTATCCCCACCCGTCGCCCTCCTCTACTCCCTTCCATCCTACTCTCTCTTCTATCTCTCCCTATTATATCTGGAAACATCCAAAGCAAGAATTTCCTTGGTGAAAGGATGAAGATATGAGCAGTGGACTTTTTGGGTGGTGGGGATGATGATATGTTAAATGAGAATATCTATTCCAAGGACTTTCACTCTAACTCTGATTCATTCTGGAAAAAAAAAACATAAGCCCTTGTTTAGACAGAGAATTAAATTATTATGAGGTTTATGACTATTCTAGCATAAATAAGAATAGTCATAAATAAGGATAAAATGATTTTATGTTTGGTTGTGTTTGAATTATTCTCGTTGAAAAATATAATAATAAAGTTTTTGTTGTTTGAATAAAATGTGAATAAGGTATGTATAAGAATTTATAAAAGATAAAAAAATGATGATAGTTGATTCGACAATCGAATTATAAGAGATGATGATAATTGATTTGACAGTGGACCAATATATTCTTTTAGGTTAAATAACTTGAAATAACTTAATTATAGAGGTTGATTAGAATCCATATAGCACTTTATACCAGTTAATTCTGACACAAATTCTCATTTATTTCAGCATTCTAAACACTCATTTTAATGCTATTCCAACTAACTATCACTTATTTCGGTTCTATTTTAGAACCAAACAGGAGCTAAATGAATCTAATCTGTACTCGTAAAAAGCAGAAACGAAAGGAGCAGCTTTTCATCCCCCACCCCTCTCTCTCTCTCTCTCTCCAAGTATATCTATATATATATCAATATAAAGTCATCCATACAAATAAAACTCTGCATTTTTAATCCCTCCCATTGTAACCTCCCTGTTTCATCATTCAAAAAATGCCAATGTGAAATGCCAAAATCGCAAAAGAAACCCCCTTTAGTGCCCAATGAAAGCTTTCGAGCTCAAACAGAGTTCCCGCTCACGAGCGCGCTCAGCGTCGCCGCGTGCCGTCGCGTGCACGCGCAGGCGGTCGTGACGGGCGCGCCCGTCGCAGATAACGTTGTCGAACTTGCTCGTCAACATGTACGCTAAGTGCCGGGAACTGGGTTCGGCGCGCACTTCGCTCTCGCTATGCGAGCAACTGCACGCGTGCGCGGTGCGGACGGGGCACACGTCTGGCGCGCACGTCGTGTGCGCGTGGCATATGCGTAGAACGGGATGGCCGAGGCGGCGATATGGTGTTTCGAGGTGATGGTCCAGTCGGTTGGGCCGAACGTGGTGAGCTTTTTGTGCATGTAGACACGGCGGGCACGTCAAAGAGGGGTGCGATGGTTCGGGCAGATGAGGGGGGAGTACAAGGTGGAGGCTAGGAGCGATCACTACGCGTGCATGGTGGACATGTTGGGGCGGTGATGCGGGGGATGATGACGGAGATGCCATCAACCCCCGTCTCCTCCTCTCTAGTCTTCTCTCTCTTCCCCTTCCCCGACCTCCTCTGGTCTCCTCTACCAATTATCCCCACCTCCTACCCATCGCCCTCACCTATTATACCCACACTCAATACAAGAATTTGTGGGTGAAGGGATAAAGATATGAGCGGTGCAATTTTTGGGTGGTGGGGACAATGATATATATGATATCTATTCATGTTCACAATCTCTCTCCTTCACTCTTACCTCTAATTCGTTCTTTTAAATAAAAGATAAACAATCCTCTCAAAAGCTACCAAACAAAAAAAATAAAAAAAATTAAACTTTTAAATCGAATCCATCCCCCCCTATATAAAGTCATCCACAGAAAATACTCTCCATTTTCCCCCTCTTCGTAACCTCCGTTTCATAATTCATAAACAAAATCGCAAAAGACACCCCATGAAAGCTTTCAAGCTCAAACAGAGCTCAAACGAAAAATAAACCCTCACAAAACCCTAGACCCAAATTCAAAACCCAGGCAACTATAAAAGGCCTCAATCGAAATCCCTCGCATTTGATGGAAGATCACAGATCTTCTTCCATTCTATAAATACAAAAGCTTTTAAATCCTCTGATTTTTTTGAAGTGGTTTTTTTTAGAAATTCAAAAAAAGGGAAAAAAAATCTCTGGTTTTAAATGGCGGATCTTCAACACGGCTTCCCAAAAATGGCGAAAGCCCCTCGGTTTATTATGGGCCTGATCTTCCTGGCCTCACTCGCACTGAATCTCATCGTCCTCGAAAGGCATCTCCGCAGAACCGACGTTTCGACCTCGAAAGGCGTCTGCTTGGAAGCCGAGGCGGAGCATTTGAATCACATGGCGGCACCGGCGGAGCATAACATCAGGGAGAGGAGGATCGGCGGTTCGGCTTTGTCATCCGATTCGTGGTCAACCTGGACCAGTAAGTGACCCCCCCTCTCTCTCTCTGTCGCTCTTTGGGTTTGATTTTGACCGTTCGATGATGATCGGACAGTGGGGATCCGACGATGTTCGAGTCGTTTTGGAGAACCGTCGGTGAACGGAGCACGATAGTGATACCGGGATGGAAGACGATGAGCTACTTCTCCGACGTGAGGAGCGTGTGTTGGTTCCTTGAGACGGAGTTCGCCGACGAGGTCCGGCGACTCCACCGCCTCGTCGGGAACGCCAAGGTCGACGACGGCCGGAGTATCGTCGTCGGAACCGGGTCTACACAGCTCTTTCAGGCGGCTCTCTATGCTCTGTCGCCGCTCGATGGGCCGGAGCCCGTCAACGTCGTCTCTGCCGTCCCTTACTACTCTGTAAGATGTAAAGATTGAATTTTTTTTCTCTCTAGAATAAATTGTCAAACTGATTCTTTTTTTGAGTAATTTATTTTGATTTTACAATTTTTTACATAATAATTTTGTATAAAAAAAATGGTGAAGAATATTAGAAATTCGGTTATGTGGTAAAACTTGTATTTTTTTTTTTATATGTTAAAAGATATTTTTAGCTTTTTTTTAGAAGTTGGGACCAATAAGAACATTTGATTCCTGCTCCAAAATTGTTTAAAGTAAAAAAATGCAAATTGTGAACAACTTTTATGCACAATAATGTTTCAAACATTTTGTTTTAAATGAGGCATCTTATGAGTATAACTTGTTTTGTTTATGCAGTACAACAATGGAGGCTTTATGTTTAAGAAGAGCAAAGAGGAACTTTTCTAGCTAGGCAGTGTCACTATCATATCATTCTTTGAGTCATGTTAATGTTGACTAATTAAATAATGAAGTATGATGGTGACCAACTAAACTTTGGGGTGTGTGAATAGTTTGGTAAAATAAATGGCATTGTCTCCCACAAGAATGCTTGCTTTATTGTGTCCCACATAACACTGTGTCATTGAGTGTTGCATGTGCTTTTGTGATATTAGTTTACTATTAAAGTTGATGTAATCCATGATGCTTTGTATGAATAATGGAATAATTAACTAATACCCCTCTTTTCATGTTATCAATGTTGGGACATCTAACATGCTTTTCTATGATAATGTGATTAAACATTGTTCCAACATTAAATCTTTTAATAGTAATAATCTTAGCTTATTATTATTTTCACAGTGTTTGTGTAACTGCCCCTATAAACAATGGTGAACCTTGCTTTGTATGAATGAGGATTAATTAATTAATCTCTCTTTCATGTTATCAATGTTGGGACATCTAACAAGCTTTTCTATGATAATGTGATTAAACATTGTTCCACCATTAGATCTTTTAATAATAATAAAAATCTTATTAGCTTATTTCAATTTTCAATTCTTGTCATGTTTGTGTAAATGCCCCTGAATAAATGGTGAACCTGAATTATCTGTTGGGGGTGGCTGCAGTCGTACCTGGCGGTGACTGACTTCCTGAAATCGAGGTTGTACAAGTGGGCGGGGGACGCGTGCGGCTTCCCGGGGGATGACAGCCCGTACATTGAGATCGTGACGTCCCCGAACAACCCAGACGGGTTCACCCGTAAGGCCATCGTGAACGGGTCGTGTGGAAAGACGATCCACGACCTCGCCTACTACTGGCCGCAATACACGGCCATCACTGAGGAGGCGGATCACGACATCATGCTCTTCACCGTCTCGAAGAGCACCGGACACGCGGGGACGCGCATCGGGTATATCAAGATAAAATTTGGGCGTTAATACACTAAGTCGTTCCTGCAATCCTATAAATCATTTTTTGTGAAAGTATATATTTTATTTGACAAGTATATATATGCCGGTGGCTCAACAGTTGGGCTCTGGTGAAGGACGAGGAAGTCGCAAAAAGGATGACCAAGTTCATCGAGATTAACACGATAGGCGTCTCGAAGGACTCCCAGCTCAGGGCGGCGAGGATCCTCAAGGTCATATCGGACGGCCACGAATGGCCGGTCACCGATGGGACCGAGAGGTTCTTCGAGTATGGCCGTCGGATGATGACCGATAGGTGGGAGAGGCTTAGAGAGGTGGTGCGGAGCACCAGCCGCTTCAGCCTCCCCCAGTTCACTCCAGCCTTCTGCAAGTTCGCCGGAGAAACCACTGAGACTCATCCTGGTATGACATACACAAGTCTATCATTAAAACACAATCATCTATCCATGTGTAATGCAGTCCATGAGTCTTCCGATTATAGTCTACAAGTTCTTTAAAAACACGGTTTGAGTGATTATGCTTTTGCAAGAAATCATAAACTACTGACGTGTTTTCATACGCCCAAATTTTTATATTATCAACTGGAGAACGTTAACTCCTATAAATGTCGTTTTAAATCAGTTTTTTCAAAAAAACATAAAAAAAACGTTTTTTAAGAATCAATCTTCAAAAGCAGAAAATGTATGATATTTAAGAATCAAACTATGTCAAATGGGTTCGAAAAATAGCTTTTTACTTATATTTTTGTTAGATTCTCAAAAAAGTTGTTTTTCTGTGAGTAAAAGTTATCTTTTTGTTTCTTTAAAAGCTGGTATTATTGGGGACACTTGGAAACCAGTTTAGATTAAACACGAAAGCTAAAAAAGAAAAAGCATAATTTCTATAAGCTGTTCAAACTCTTTTTCAAATGCGTAGATTTTGAAGGTACTAAATGAGTGGCTTCTGTTGTTCTTGTAGCATTTGCATGGCTGAAATGTGAGATGGAGGGAGTGGAGGACTGTGAGGGCTACCTGAAGAGCCACAAAATCCTGACCCGAAGTGGGAAGCATTTTGGGATGGACATTAAGCATGTGAGGGTTAGCATGCTTGACAGGGATGAAATCTTTGATCTCTTCCTTGAAAGATTGGCCAATCTCTAGATTTTCTTTTGTTGGGGGAGGGATTCATGGTTGGGAGTCAGTCTATTCATCAACCAAATGCTGTTTTTTTTTCACCTTTTTTAAATTTTTATAATAACTGTTATATCTTCCTCTCCTTTTAAATTTGTGAATCATTCTGAAAGTTTCTCTAGCTATCATTTGTATTCCCAGTCAAATGAGAATAAATTTTCAGTAAGGTAAACTTTGATGGCTTTATCTTGATTCAGTTATTATAAAATTTGATACCAATCTCAACTCTCAAGGGGTTTGAAATAACTTTTTCAAACTTTATTTACTACCTCAATTTATAACCTGATAATAAATAATTAAGACAAATGAAGAACCAAATTTAATCATGAGCGAAAAAAAAATCTCAAAAGAATTTAGTGCGTATCTTTTTATACTCCATTTAGTGCGTACCAGGAGAGGTAAGTAAAATTTAATAAAAAAAATTCATTTCAATTCATTCCAAAGCTAACAAGAAATTTCATTTCAATACAAGAATTTCTTTTAAAAATTAACATAAAAAATTGCATCTGTGTAGTAATATATTAAAAACAATATATTCAAATATGCAATCTATTGCTCATCTAAAGGTTAAAAATATGCATACAATAAAAATTAAATTAAATTCAAGTATTTCATACCTGAGGCCATCTTTAGCTTCATCCTGTCTCTCAACAGCCATAAAATCTGAGAAAATTACTAAGGCCACCATCTTTACCAATACCACCCATGCTAAAAGTTGTTCCTTTTTAGCATTCTTTGATATTGACTTTGTACCCCCCCCCCCCCCCCCCCCCCAAAAAAAAAAAAAAAAAGATAAGGAATGAAACAAATGGACCAAAGGGGGCAATGAAAAATAATTTGGGGGAATGTATATTTCCACCGCTTCAAAGAAGGGTCTAATGGATGACAAGACGCTTTGATGATGATGATACACATGCATTTCGTTTTTAAGATGTACGTGTACATGTATCGAGGGACACTTGATACATTTTCTAGAAGAGTAAAAAAATATCTAATCATGCATGAACAAATGTAATAAATAATCTTAAATGCGATTCCAGATGTCTTAACTGCCAAAAAAGAATAAAGTCAAGCGAGCAAACCATGCTCTATAAAGTGGTTTTTTTTTTTAAGAAAAGAAAGGCTATATATAGCTTTTCAAATATTGTTATATAAATCTGAATTTTGTTCAATATGTAAGTAAAGGGGAGATGAGAATACCTAAAATGTAGGAAAAAGAGAGAAACCCACAAATAGTGAGCTTCACCTCCTCTCTAAAAAACCAAAAACAGGTAACTAAGGTAAAATAACCGAAGTGGAGACCGGACGTCCACCTTGCTGCCTCCCACCAAACAAGGCCGGCCATGAGAATTAAATTTTTTTGTTAGACGCTAGGCAAATTTTTATTGTGGGGCCCCAAATTTTTTTAAAAAAATATAAATATATATAATTTTATTTTAAGTTATAAATATTACAAAATACATACACAATATTATAAAATCATTTAAATTACAATCTTCTACAATATCATATGCACATAAAAAACAATAAAAATAATTTTTTAATGGAATGAGAAAATTGTAATAATTAGAAAAAAAACCTTTATAAGAGGGTTTAAAATTTAAACATATGGTGAAAGAAAAAACGGTTTTGAGGGGAGTTGGAAGAGAGAGAAAATGTCTCAAATTCAAATGATTGTTGTCAATATGGTTTGAGAGATTTGCGGAAAAGAGATTTTAGAATTGATTCAAGGAATATTAAAGTGAAAAAGTTTTTTAGAGGGACTAATTCATCTTTCACATCTCACCGTTTATTCTGGAAATTTCATTGTTCAGATGAGTGTGACTCTCCTTAGATGGGGCCCTAGGCAATTGCCTTAGTGGTCTTGCTTCAAAGCCGGCCCTGCCACCAAAGTCCAAGTGAGAGAACTAACCCGGAACAATTTGAAACAAGTGTTCTAAAAAGCGCCGAAAAGCGGCGCCTAGGCGGCGATTTAGGCAGAGGCGGGCATTACCCGCCTCGCCTAGGCCCCAGGCGGCCTGCCTAGGCGGATTGGCCTAATCGGCCGCCTAGGCGGGCCTAGTCGGCTCCCAAACTTCTGTTGCTGCTGCTGTTGTTTGTTCATGAGATAACGGAGTCAGGGCCGATCGACACCGGGAGGGGTGACAGAGTCAGGATGAGGTCCGATTGATGCCGGGAGAGGTGACGGTGTCGGGACGTTGATCGAGAGACGCCGGGAGGGGTGACGGTGAGAAGGGGAAGAGAGAACGGAAAGTGATGGTGAATGGGGAGGAGGATTTGGTGTCTTCCGAGGAGGATTTGATGCTTTGGTTGGTGGTTTTTTGAAAGGGAAGAGAGAGTCGGTGATGAAAAACCAGTGTGTGGTAGGGGAAGGGAAAGTTTTTCGAGGGGTTAAACAATTGTGCTAATTTTTTATATTTGTTAAAGATACTTGTGTGTTAAACTTTTTTTTTTAGTGTAGATTGTAGACACGTGTGTGTGTGTGTGTGTGTGTGTTAAGTTGATAGTTGGTATCCCCAAATTTTAGCTTTTGTTTTTGAAATGTTTGAATATTAATTAAATAAAAAAATTCAAATTGTGGCTTCTATGTAAGAAAAAAAGAGAGTAAATTTTAATAAAATGAATATAAGTTTTTACAAAAATATTATTCCAATGAAAATCATAATGATTTTTTAATAATAAAATAATGATTTTTAATTTGAGAACTCATTTTTTGGGTTGTCACAAAATTATGACAATGATGGAGCATTCAAAATATAAATATTTAAAATTTCAATCTTATTATGATTAGATAAATTTGTCATATTTTTATATTTATCTTAAAAATCTCTCATTCAAATTTTAAATCAGTATTCATAAATGAATTAACAATTCATGCATAATATTGATGATTCTTCATTTATGATATTAGTGATTGAAACAATAATATGTGTTCAATGTTTTTTCATTTTTTATTACTGAAAATTGTGATTGATATTTCATATATATATATATATATATATATATATATATATAGTCCAATAATAATAGTACATTTTTTAGCATTCTATTTCTTAAATAATTTTGTATTTTGTTTAACTATTATTTAGTTTTTATATAATTATCATATATATTTCTATATATATATATTTTGAAAAGCTACCTGACACTTGTATAATAACTAGTACATATATACACATATATGTATTATTTTGTATTATTAAAATAGTAACCGATTAATCCCCGATTAATTCTCGCTTAGCTGATTAATCCCAGTCCTCTCTTAACCGCCTGACTAGCGCCTAGCGCTTTTTAGAACATTGTTTGAAACACACCTCCCACTAGACGAATACTACGGGCACCTGCGAGAGTGCGTCCCCAAGCCTGAAATGAAGTATAAGGTGTCCTCCCGAAAGTTTTCAGTGTAGAACCGCTGCCCTGAGAACATTTTCGTGTTTCGGTTCAGTCAAATGGCCTAGAGTGTAGCAGGAACAATGGTTTTGGACACCCGAGCTTGTACTCATGAGCTACCCTGGATGTTGTTGCAATGCTGCATCCGATGGCACAATTCTTCTCTAGCTGAGAAGGCGGAAGGCATGTCCAAAGCAGTTTCGATCAGTGCCCACAACTCAGAGAGGGCAGGGCATTGACAGAAGAGGCGCTCGACTATCCCCGTGGCCGTGTCACAAAGCTCGCAAACAGTAGGCACGTCTGATCATTGCCCTGTATGCTTTGCTGAGGAGCTGACCTTGTAATGTCATTCATAGGAATGAAATTATGGTTCCTTAAGCTCAATGTATAATTTGCTAGCCTTTATTTTATTTTATTTTATTTTTGTTATTGTTTTTTAGTGAAACTCAACACAAAGCTCCTTAAAAATTTGACATATTTGTTGGAAATATTTTAAGCTATTAAACCATCAAAAGGAATAGTTTTTGTTCAATAATAACATCAATTAAGCACCATTTCCATAGCAAATTTTTTGATATACCTATGGATTTCTTCTTTGAAAATGAGCTTCTTATTTCCATACAAATGGGCTTATCTTGTTTTATAAAAATGTTTTACAGTAAACACTACTTGCTGGGTATGTGTGGGCTATAATAATCATAATAAATGACACATTTAAATAGGACTTGGAGACATCTCTTCACCAGCATTAGATTTCAAAAATCACAATGAATCAATCTGAAAAATTCAACTTTGAAAACATTTTCTCATAAATAAACCCACCCACGGTTCATTATGGCTTTCTCACTCTATTAAAAATTAATTACCCACAGTTCTTACAAAAATGCACATCGAAATATTTCTGGGTAATCAGTGTTACCCTTACAAATCAATTTATATAACATCACAAAAAAGTAAAGAAAGAACAAAGAACCACAACTCCTGGATACTCTACCCAATTGCACCAACGCTGAAACAAAGCTTCATTGACAGGCTCCAAAAGTGGGGAGAATAATCTGAAATGCTCGAGGATTTGAAGATCGGCAAGCAATTGAGAGCGAGCACTAAATGAGTCTTAGTTCGTATTCGCCAGCCATTGTTATGTATCTCACCCATGGAAGAGCCTGATATCCGCTTTTTTCTATGATTTTCAGATATCGGACCTAAGAAAATAATAAGAAAGTTGCAAGATAAATTAGCAAAACCTGCTTGGAATTCCACAATGATCATACAAATAAGACTGACAATAACACATAAAAACATTATGGTGAGGTAGCCAAAAGTTGGACAAATATTTCAGTGAGATAATCAGATAACTACTAAAAATGCAAGAATTTATGGGAAATGAGAGTTGATGAGTAAAATGAAAACATATGATCTTTCCATGTCACAGGAAGCTGATCACTCTCAAAAGATGTACTCAGATATGTCTCATACTTGTAGATATACAATCAATGTAACCTAATGAGGGTAGGATGAACTCCAAGGGCCTTTAATTCTAAACCATCTAAGTAACAAATTCACAATCTTTTACTAGACTTTGGATTCAGAAAAAAAAGCATCGTTCAAAATGTCCTCACTTGATTTTTGCTTATGTGCATAAGATGAAATCTGATTGCAATATAAAGCATGTATGAATTGAACCCAGAGAGGAATATATTGTCTTCACATAATTTGGTTGCTCGTTTGCTTTATAGTTGGGTAGCTTCAAAACAAAGATCACTAACAAACTGAAAAAAATCCTTGCTGGGGCTTCGCATGTCATGTATGTAGGGGGAAAATCCTTATTGAGGATTAACTGTTATGTCTTGGTCCTCACTGGCTACGGGTAGAGCCTCTTCTACCATGGCTCGGTGTAGCCCCTCTAGATTGGAGTTTTGTTTTTCCCTTCCGGGCATTTGCTATGATCTTAATACAATCTACGCACATGCCTATCAAATTTCAAAAAAAAAGAAAAAAGAAAAAAAAGAGCAGTGAGCAGTACTCAGGTCCAGTAAACATAAATTAATTGCAACTTTCTGATCAAACCTTACTTTCACTGATCTCTCATAAAAGGATAACATACAAATTCCCTATCTTAAGGGGATATACTTAAGGTGAGAGAAATCTAGCTCAGTAACAAAAAAACAGGTGTGTTAAAAAGAAAAATATGCTAATGATGTTGTATTAAAACTCACTAGAAAAAAAAAACACAAACCGAAAACTCTCTGGCTTGGGGCAACAATATCATCAAGGACAATACCTGAATTCCAGATACAGTAAAGTAAGGAATTTCAAACTTCACGCGAATAGGAGCTTTTCTCTCTGGCGCCGCTTCCTCATCCGTTATACTGGGAAGACTAAATTCAGCCCTCAACATATATTCCTAAACAACCAATTTTTAGAAACCTGTAAATATCATGCCCCAGCTATATAGACTGTAATTCTGAAACGATGTCAGAACACTTTTAATTTTAGTGGATGTACATGCAGAACATCAGCAAGCACCAATTGAAAAGAGCAGAACTTTAGAGTCAAATCATACCTTCCCACCAGGAAAAGATTTTATTTTCCAAAGCAATGCATCATTTTCAGGTGCATAAGTAGCAGATCCCATTGAAGTGCGGACATTAGGATTGGTAGCATCCACAGGTACAGGCAGTTCAATTTCAACATTTGTCGCAGTGCTGTATAAAGATGCGATTTGTGAGTCAAGCCAATATATCTGAAAATGAAGTATTCTAAGATCTTGAAATACAACCTAGGGAACTATAATAGGAGCAGAAAGTTTACCTTCTTTCCTTGAACTGACTCCTTGCCTTCACCATGATCTCAATACGGCTTCTTGAGTGTTTCTCAACTTGAGCTTCAACCCAGATAAGAGGTTTGACCTGAAAGAACGAATGGATGGACATATAAAAATGATGTAGATTTGAGCATTTTAAAATACATGATGAACAAAAAGATTCAGGAACCAGATGCAATGACACATTAGAGAAAGAAAACTTGATAAAAACAGAAGCTAAACCTGAGTACTAAGTCTGTATGTCATCAAATCAAAAGCTCCATCAGGTGGAATAAAGGATATTGTCCTGTCATTTTCAAACCGTGCCAGACGTACACACCTGGACCAAAAATCAACACAGCACTACAGTTGAACTGAGAATAGAAGTCAAATTTGAGCACCCAAACAGTACAACTAAATCATAGAGAGTTGGCTGCATACTGATGAAATTTAATGTCATCCAAATCAATAGCTTTCCCTTTTGTTGATCTACCCTGGGCTTCCAAAAGAACTCTGTCGTTGAGGCCGAGTTTACACTCAGGCATGCCACTGCAAAATAAAAAAGTGCACGTCTTAAATTTTTTGTCCACTTTTGCAAAGGTGCAATTAAATACTCTTTTATTCATGCAGAATCAATGCACATGCTTAATTCTATAAAAGAATCACACACTTAATTTTCCCATATCGAGAATTGAAAGATTTTGTATCCCAATATCATACTTCAAATCCAGCAAAAAGCCAAAGCTGCTGGCACACCACATCTTGACAATTTATTTAGTCCACAAGTTCAGTTCATTTTCTGCAATTTGCATAAAGTTTAGCTTAATCTAGAGCTACTTCTGCATTAAATAGGATCTGTTCTCCTTTTACAATTTTATGGGCACAATTTGAGTGCCTTGCTATGGGCACAATTTGAGTGCCTTGCTATTTTATTATTAATGCATTAGATTACTGGGTAAATTCAGCCAACCACGATGGCAAATAAAGTCAGAAAAATGCATACAGTAAGCACGGGAATCAATATGCCTGCTATTTTGACTCCTACACATCCAAACAACTGTACATTGAAAAATCTAAAGGACCATTGAGATTTATGGGTGCCATTTATAGAGGTATTCTGTGCAGCAAATCCAGCACTTGCTTATTTTGTTTAAGAAAGTAATATGAAATGACTAGAATATTACATGTTGGAATCGAAGTGTCAGAATAATTCACCTCAAATATGTTCTCATTTTCAATGCCCCAACAACATCTGATCGAATAATTTGCCCATTGCTGTTCACAAGAATATTGACACTTTCAACAACATCCAAGAAAACCTGCAGAAATACAAAAATATCTGGTCAAAGATAATATGCTTCAATAATAAAAAAGTAGAAAAAGAAAAAAAAAACAAATACCTCATTTTTCTTGTATCTGATCCCTTCGCTTCTCCATGACACTGCATTCGTCACAGCCATTGGAGGTCGCTGTGTAACTTCCATCCTGTAAGCATCCGTCTTAATAAACTCACTGAGGATCTTTGCTTCCGTGTATTGAGGGTATCCAAAGTCCATCATCTCATCAAGTAACTCATACTGTTCAATTGTCAATACCAAACAACACTTATTTCAAAACTCAAAAGAGGTATAGATTTCCAGCAACCTACATAAAACCAATGCATAAATTAATTTCTCACCACGACGACAAAATTATCCCTTAAAGATTCCTCTTCCAACTCTTCAAAATAATGCTTAAATACCTGTGCCATTAGGGACATTTCAAAAAACACACTTCGGAAAATCACAGCCAATCCATTATACTATCACACAACATCAAATTATGATGAAATCCTCACATCAACAACACGATGCAGAAATAGGAGAATGCTCGCGGCATTGCAGTTCTGCCGTGACGCCGTCATCAAGAAAACATTGTTGTGCTGTATGAACATATATGTGACTCCATTATCATATACCACTGGGTTTTGAGACTCTGGATCGCCCTGTTATAGATCGATTGAATCATAAGCATCCTAATCAAATCTATCAACATTACCCCTTCTTAACAGATATAAAAGATTCATATTGACCCCAAACAAACACGAAATTTCCCTCAATTGAGCTGAAATTATGATCGTGAAAAAGCATAGATAAAAGATTCACGACTGATATAGCAGGAATTCACGAAAAGAACATCCGACCAGTCCGAATTCGACTCGTAATTTCGAACATAGATCAACCTCTGTCTCTCTCACTCACCTCCTTCTCGATGTGCTTGGTGAGGAACCGCTCGGCCTGGATGGCGGTGACGTCGCCGCGGAAGTCCCGCCAGACCAAAACCCTGCCCTTGATGTCGAGGAGGAAGAGCGCCGACACGGCGCCCGCCATCCGATCTAGGGTTCCAGGGATCAGATCTGAGAAGCCGATGCAGATCCGGGACTCACAATCTTATCAGATCATTCAAAGCGAGTGCGTTTAGGGTTTGTCTCACCATTTCATGCGATGCTCCTCCCAGAAGTACAGCTTTATGAGGACCGCTTTTTATAATTGGCCAAAAAAGGACTAAAAAAATAGAGCGACGTATGCGATCTGTTTAGACTGTCCGAAACGCTCCTGATGAAAGAAAAGAAGAAAACACGCAAATGAAACTCGCTTTTCGGTGTTTTAAAATGCCGGTTCACGATACGTCTGGTGTTCCGCAAAAACACGGAACTTTGACTTCGTTGAATCTCGATCTACAATCAAGGCCGCTCATTCAGTGGTCTTTCCACACATGAATGATGATCGCGATAATCGTGCCTTCGAAAAAGAACATATAATAAGCTGAGGATAATGTTATCTATTTCAATAATAATTCTCAAGCCCCAATTTCATAGGCCTATGAGGTGGCATCAATACATTACTTATTATACTTCTTTTAAATTTTTTCTTATAAAGTGATTTTCGATTATGATTATCGATTTTTTTGTGATCACACAATTCTTCTTCATTAATTATTAAGATCAGCGTCAACTCCATTATTTTTCATCTTCCCGTTTTGTTTTTTTCATCAATCCCGTCATTCTTCATCAACACCATATGATTTTATTTACGATGAACAAGTAAGAGCAGATCGTTAATTTGAGGGAACCGAACGATCAGAAGCTTTGTTAATTTGAGGGCACGGAAGGATCAGAAGGATCAGAAACCATTGTAGCTCTCTCGGATTTTTTAATCCTGTGAAGTAATTCGAAAACATTATTTTGTTCTTTATGGAGTTGGATCTCCCATCAACGCCTACCGGATCAGGTTTTGTTTATGTATTGAATGTCATTTTTCATAGTTTAATTTGTTTTTATAATGTTACATTTTATATATGGAACATTCGTAAATGTTCAATTCATTTTTTAAAATCTGTGTCGTTTTTGTTACATTCATAAATGTAACAGTCAACCGCATACATGTATTGATTTATATTTGTTACATTCATAAATGTAACAATGAACTACAAGTAAATTGCATGGAATGTAAAACATTTAGATATACATATATGTAAATGTAATAGTTTTTATGAAAATGTAACCAATAGTTCATGTAATATTTGCTAAATGTAACTCACAACAAAATAAGTATTTGATATTTTTTATAAAATGTAAGGATTCGTTTTAAATTGTTTAAACATTGCATGAAATGTAAAACATTTATATAATGTAAATGTAATAGTGTTAATGTAAATGTAACAAAGGATGTAAACATGTAGGAAATGTTTTTGCTATGGTTTGAAGGATTTAACGAAAAATAATTTAGCTAGTTTTGGTGTAATTTAGGTAAGTTTTAGTGTAACTGGAATAAAAATTCAATAATTTAGGGTGTAACTGAAATTAATATGAAAGATTTGTAATCGAATAGAGAAAAAAGGGGGATTTGGGTTAATGGGATATATTTTTAATGAAGGGCATATCCGTATTTTATCATTTTACATTTTTTCAGAAGTCAACAAACCAACCAAAACCAACAAATAAGTAGGGGTGATAAACGAGCCGAACGAGTCGAGCTTTGACATGTTCAAGCTCGACTCGTTTATAAATGAGTCGAGTCGAGCCGAGCTCACGAGCCTCAACGAGCATAGCGTTCTTCTTCATTTTAAGGTTTTTAGGTATTGAAAACAAAATTTTAGCTTAAATGAGTTAAGCTCATGAGCTTAAACGAGCATAACTTTGTATTAATTTAATAGCTTGATTTTATAAAGGAGTTTAGTCAAGCTTCAACTAAGTTTTAATAACACAAACGGATCGAATTTGAACATAAAATGAAGCTCGATCCAGGTCTCGAGCCTAACCGAGCTTTAAAACTTGTTCAAGCTCGCTCATTTGTCTAAATGAACGAGCATGAACGAGCTCAAACCGAGCCGAGCCCGAGCGGCTTGGTTCATTACCAGCCCTATCAATAAGGTGATGACACCTCATAGAGCTTGTGAATGAGGCTTGTGATTTGGGGCCTAGGTATCATCACTGTATCTATTTTTCAATCTCAATTCCAGTTTACATTTTGAAGTTTTAAAATAATATATTTAATACAATACATATTTTTTATAAAAAATAAAGTATATATTTCAATAAATTATATCGATGTGTTTATAAAAAATATAAAAAAATTTATCAACTTATATCTTGTTAATGTGAGTATATGTTCAAGTGATTTTCTATCGACGCACATGTCAATGCTGGATCTCATTAGAATATATCAATTCTCAATTCATAAGTGACTTTTGTCCCATCATATAATAAATATGTTAGATTTTAAAATGATTTATAACATATAGTAGCCCCTATTTTGATATTGAAATGAACTGATGTATGAAATACTAGACCCAAAAAAATGGATATGCACGTATTTGAAATGTCTGTATCCATTAACCATTGAATTAAATAAAAAATAAAATAAAAACATATAATCCATTAAGATAAATATCTATTTAAAAAAAATGCATTGAACAAATGATTTTTTTTCCATATGGCTATACCTAACATTCTCATTGGAAAATATTGCCTAATTCAGTTACAGCTCTATTTGCAGCCTATACACATTTCTTTAAAATTTTAAAATATATATTTCATTAATAAGATACTCATGTCTTATGAAAATTATAATGTACATATTTATATGAATGAATAAATATATTTTATGTTTTGATAATATTAAGACACTACAGCCTATTTGGGTAGTGACACATATAAGATATTGTGGGAAATATATATAACTATTTTAGTATATATAAAGAATAATTCATTATATATCTGATTGTGTTTTTAATTATTGTTATTGGGAAATGTAATAATAAAATTTTTGTTGTTTAGTTGATAATGAATAAGCTATAAATAAAAAAGTAAACAAGAATTTATAAAAAGTTAAAAATTGATTGGACATGTGAGTCCGTAATTTAATAAAGGTGATTTGAATTAATTGAATAGATTGAGTGAAATAACACAATTTTAGAGGGACTTGGAATTAACCTTGTGAACAGGTCAGGTCCGAGTCGGGTCGGGGTGGACCCGGAACCGACACGTTTGATTGTCGGGTCCATGTCGGTTCTCGGGTGAGGTCGGGTCGGGTCGGGTCGACTCATTAACAAGTCTCCAAAGAGAGGTTGATGAACTTCTTAAGAGCTTATAATGACTTCATTTTTTTCTTTTTAGTAGAGTCTAATGTATTATAAATAGTTTTTCATTATTTTGATTTTTAATGTTTTATGAGTAAACATTTGGAATACAGTTTGGATTATTATGCTTTTACATAAAATCAAAAGGTTGTAAAAATATTTCAAATGCTTAAAATTTTAAATGATTATTCAATATTTAGTTATAAATATCTTGTTGACTCATGAGTATTGTGCTGGATCATAAATATTAAAAAAATTAGTATTTGAGTTGGGTCAATCGGGTCCATAAGATCGGGTCGGGGTGGACTCAGACCCAACTCATTTTGATTGTCAGGTCTTTCGGGTGAGGTATTTACGCATTTTATCGAGCCGGGTCCGGATCGGGTCCAGGTTGACCCACGACCTGTTGACATGCCTACTTAGAATATCATTACTCGCTTATCTCACATGTTTTAACATAATTATACCCCCTATTTCATACAAACAAACAGTTTTTGTTATTTTTAATAGTATTCTTTTTTTCCTCTCAATTCTTTTTTTTTTCCAAACAGAGGCTGTATTGTGGTGCTGCCCCTTTCTTTTTAGGATAATTAACAAAAACAGCACTGTTGAAATGAATATTTGTAAAAATGACACTGGTCGGTGAATATTTGTAAAAAATAGCACTGACACTGTTTTAAACGGGAGGCGCTATATATATGTTGTGCCTCCTTCATATTTTAATCCCCCACAATTAAGGCTTGTTTACATTGGAGGCGTTGTATATATACGGCGCCTCCCATGTTTTTTGAGTTTCTAAGGAGACGTCATTTATAGACGGTGTCTCCTTTGTTACAATTTCAGGTCGGTAGTACAAAGGATGCGCTATATATATATGGCGCATCCCCTATAAAACCAAGTGTGGATGTATTTACATTGGAGACGCCATATATATATAGCGCCTCCTTTGTACTAATTCCACAACAATCTTGTATATATAAGAAATCTGGTATTTTAGTATTAGATAAACCTGTAAAGAAAACAGTTTGTATTTACCAACATACAATATTTTTAGTTAACAAACTGAAAATACGAAAAAACGTTTACATTTACCAACATACAAAAGTTTTGATTAACATATGAATCATCCCTATTATAGGGCCTTGCACAACGACCCCTTTGTATGATCTCTTCCTTCTCCAACCATAACTTGATACCGTGTACATGCTTTGGATACAAATTCATCATCATCTTTACACCCATGTCATCCTCGATAGGGAGACCACAACTCATTTCGGGACATGTGGGATGCATCACACTCATACATAATGTATAACGGCTTGGATCAGTTTCTGTTAGTTGATATATCATTTTGTAGCAAATCTACATACGAAATTTTTTTTATGTATGATTGTATCTTTTCTAGAACCATCTTCATATAATGAAATTTCTCCATGTTTTACGATTCTCCCGTTAAAAGAATACATCAACGGACTTCAGATTTCTTTCTCATGTAATTAAGAAAATCTCATGACATTTAATAATTCAAAACACATTGTGATATAATAATATACAACACATTTTTCACAAACAATATTCAACATTTATTTGAACAAAAAAAATTCAATATTAGGTCAAAATTTACATCAATTAAAATGTCAAGAAAACAAAACAACATTGAGCATTTTTTTATAAAAAATAATAAAAAATTCAAAATTAAGTTAAAATTCATATCAATCAAATGTCAAAAATGGGGGGAGGGATGGAGAGGTGTTCATTATCTTTTTAGAATGAATGTACTTGAGAGATGTCTGTTAATGGATGAAGTTGGGGGAGGGTTTGATTTTTGTGGGGAAATAGGTGAGAGGGAGAGAGAGTGAAAAGGGGGGTGATTTTCGGGTGGGAAAGAAATAGATGTGAGAGAGAGAGATGGGGTGGGATGAGTTCTCGGGTAGAATTATACACAGGAGCACCGTATATATATGGCATCACCAGGAGGCGCTGTATATATATAACGCCATATATCATTTGTATCCGGGCCTTTTTAGGTTTTTCAAATGAGGCGTCGTTTATATACAGCGCCTTCTTTAAAAATGGAAAAACACTAGAGATGCCTCCCGTTTAAAACAGTGTTCGTGCTATTTTTTATTTATAAATGTTCATCGACTAATGTTATTTTTATAAAAATTCATTTCAACAATGTTATTTTTTTTTTATTACCCTTCTTTTTATTTCATGCGCTTCTCCCGTCTTCATTTGAATGGTACGAGGGGAGGGCCCACAATTTGAGAAGAAACGTGGTGGTTGGCTGTTGCAGTTTGACGTGACGTTTTTTCAGTGCAGCAGGGATTCACTAAGACTTTCTGACACCAAACCTAAACGAAAACAAAAACTCATCTGTTCATGTTTTTTTTAAAATTTTTTTTGACATGAAAATAAGATAAAAAAAAAGAGAGAGAGAGGGAAGCGAAGAAAATAAGGATGTGCTATTCGACGAGTCAAATCTGCCAGATCTCTTTGCCTCCTCTTTAGTTCCAACAGATATACACAGAACTAGTAGGTCTGTCTTTATATTGAGTACTTATAAACATGCACACTTTTGTTGAATGGTAGAGGAGGTTCGTATAATGTCAAATTAAATGATGACGTGATCGAAACTTATACACTTATCACAAGATGACAAGAACTTGCAACCCTCCATGCGATAGCAGTTGTTAAGAATTGATTCTGAGTATTTGAGAGAGAGAGAGAGAGAGAGAGAGAGAGAGAGAGATCATGCAGTACTTGTTTGGATGCCATAGAGATCTACAAGCATATATTAGCATACATGTGTATATCTATCTTTACAATGCCGCGCGTTGTGTGTGTGTATAGTATATATTAATACATATAGTATATATTAGGTCAATTAACAAAAATAGCCCCGCTGAAACGAATATTTACAAAAATAGCATAGGTCGGCGAATATTTGCAAAAAATAGCACTGATACTGTTCCAAACTGGAGGCGCCATATATATATGGCGCCTCCTTTGTATTTTCATACCCCAAATTTTAACATTTTTTACACTGGAGGCGCCATATATATATGGCGCCTCCAGTTTTTTCCCAAAATAAAGGAGGCGCCATATATATATGGCGCCTCCTTTTCAAAAACCAGAACGGCCCCAATACAAAGGAGGCGCTGTATATATACGGCGCCTCCTGGAGGCGCCATATATATATGGCGCCTCCTTTGTAATGACTCTACCCGAGAACCCATCCCACCCCATCTCTCTCTCTCTCACGTCTATTTCTTTCATCTACCCGAAAATCACCCCCCCTTCTCACTCTCTCTCCCTCTCACCTATTTCCCCATAAAAACCAAACCCTCCCCCAACTCCATCCATTAACAAACATTCAGCAAGTACATTCAATCTAAAAAGGTAATGAACACCTCTCCATCCCCCCCCCCTATTTTTTTTGACATTTGATTGATGTGAATTTTGACCTAATGTCGAATTCTTTTTTATTTTATAAAAAAAATATTTAATGTTGTTTTATTTTCTTGACATTTTAATTGATGTGGATTTTGACATAATATTGTTTTTTTTGTTTAAATAAATGTGTTATATATTATTATATGATAATGTGTTTTGAATTATTGAATGTCATGAGATTTTCTTAGATGGGAAAGAAATCTGAAGTCCCGTTGATCTATTCTTTTAACGGGAGAATCGTAAAACATGGAGAAACTTCATTATATGAAGGTGGTTCTAGGAAAGGCACGATCATACATAAAAAAATTTCATATGTTGATTTGCTACAAATGATGTATCAACTAACGGAAACTGATCCAAGCCGTTATACATTATGTATGAGTGCGATGCATCCCACACGTCCTGGAATGAGTTGTGGTCTCCCTATCGAGGATGATATGGGTGTGAAGATGATGATGAACTTGTATCCAAAGCACGTACACGGCATCGAGTTATGGTTGGAGAAGGAAGCGATCATACAAAGGGGTCGTTGTGCAAGGCCCTATAATGGGGATGACTCATATCCCTCTCTTGTTCGTGATCCATACCAACCTTCGTCATCATCATTTGTACCAAATACTCAAGAGGATATATTTGGTACAACACCAACAAATGTGCATGAGAGTGCACATGGAAGACCATTGTAAGTATTGTGTGTATATTAAATTTGAGCGATTATTGATTGATATTATCATGCATAATATAGTGGCCTTTTTAGGTCCCCATATCATGACTTCGACTTGGATGATATTCATGAAGAAGCTAATGAAGAAGAGCAAATTGATGAAGATGAAGAAGTACATGAAGAAGATGGTGAGGAACATTGGGTTGGTGGAGATGACACTGAGGAGGACAATAATGTGGAAACACTTTCGAATTTGGAGTATAATCTTCAACAAATGTACCCAATCAATCAGCTTATGGAGCGGGCAGTGGCAGAAGATGTTCATCCATGTATCTATGAGATCGGTTCTTCTTCCTGTGAGGATATTGCTACCGGACAACTCTTCACAAATAAAAAAGCACTCATTAATGCTGTCCGAGCATGGAGTATAAAGAAATGTGTGCAATGTCATGTGATAAATTCCAATTCACATAGGTACACAGCCGGGTGCATAAATAATGAATGCCCGTGGAGATTGTATGCGAAGAAAGTAGGTGATTCAGAAATGTTCAAGATTTCCACCATTAGAGGTCCTCATACATGCTTAGATCCACTCCTCAGTTCTAATCACAGACAGTTCAGTTCCGATTATATCTCACAACTTATCATGCCTACAATCCGCCATAATTTGAAGATCAGTCCTATTGAGATTGTTGACAGGATACGTGCCGATCATCACTACACAATCTCATATTCCAAGGCACACCGTGCTAAATGGAAGGCTATGGAGAGGGTATTTGGGAATTGGGAGCAGTCTTATGCAGAGTTACCTCTTTATGTTGAGGCCTTGAGGAGGAGTAATCCAGGAACACAGGTAGTGTTTAAAGGTGAAGTCATTCAAGAAAACATGGGCAGACCGGTTCGTCAGTTTGAGCGTGTTTTTTGGGCATTTGGGCCGGCACTTGAGGCATTCAAGTATTGTCGCCCACTTGTGTGCATTGATGGAACACATCTATATGGAAAGTATAAAGGAAATCTCTTGATAGCTACTGCTAGCGATGCAGAAAATGGCCTTCTTCCTATAGCTTTTGCCATTGTGGAATCTGAAAACAAAAGCAGTTGGACCTGGTTTCTTTGGGAGCTGTATTGGTGGACGCACGGTAGAGAAGATGTTTGTGTCATATCCGATCGGCATTTGGGTATCATTGGAGGAATGAAGAATGTTATAGAAGAAACAAGAGTGGTATGGCACCATCGTTTCTGCATGAGACACATGATCGATAATTTTAAGAAAAATATCAAATCAAAGGACCTAAGTGACATGGTTTGGCGGGCTGCCACCATGAAATGCCCAAATAAATTTGCTGAGGAAATGCGAAAATTGTTGAGCATCAGTCCGCAAGCACGTACATGGCTTGATGATTTTCCTCCATCGTTTTGGGCCCTTTGTTATGACGAAGGTCATCGTTATGGCATCATGACCACCAACAGATCTGAGAGCATGAATAGTGTGTTGAAAGGTGTTAGAGGTTTGCCGGTAACTGCTATAATTCAACAAACATTCATCCGCGTATCTGAATATTTTTATAAAAGGCGTGAATCGGCTGAGAGCATGATAGAGGATTTTGTACCATCCATGCAACAACGTTTGGAGAGGACTGCATATGACGCTCGGGCTATGCAAGTGAGAAGGCTTGATAGGTCTGAATTTATTGTGATAGACAAAAATGCTGTTCAATACACTGTCTTGTTGCTCGCCGATCATGCAGAATGTCAATGTCGGGTGCCGAAGTTGTTTCATTATCCATGTGCCCATGTAATTGCGGCCTGTGGATATGCTCGAATAAGCCCGGGCACATATGTGTCAAATTGGTTTTCATTAGATTCATATAGACATACATATGAACCTAGATTTCATGCCGTTGATGATATTAGTCGTTGGCCACCACCTACTGAAAATGATCCTATTTTTCTGCCACCGATAGTTCGGAGACCGGCGGGGCGCCCTGTATCAACCCGCCGACGTATGCACATGGATAAAAGAGATGAAAGTCATTCATATAGTTGTTCCATATGCCATGAGAAAGGCCATAGAAAAAATAAATGTCCTCGTCGAAACAATTGATATGGGTATACATACAAACACCATCTAACCAGATTTATTTTTATGTCCTTTATGATGAGTTTATGTATGATTATATGTAATCCATGTTGCGATATTGCAGATTATGGATGTTCGTGAGTGGCATGGACCCGTCGTTGATGATCTATTACATTTTCAGTCATCCCATAGGTGTCATCAAGGTTTTGAGGGGAAGGTAATCTTTCTGTCTCATTTCATTTATAAGATGTGAGCTATCTCATGTCTCTAAAAATTTATTATTTTGGTATGACAGACCGATATCATGGCTTTGAAGATACATATGGTTCAGTTGCGTCATTGGCCTATGAATCCACGTATCGAGCCATATGTCCGAGCTTCGGGATTATACTATTTGACTCAGATGGGATACACTAGAGTTGATAGACGACTACTGACGGCTTTGATTGAGCGATGGAGACCAGAGACCAACACATTCCACCTACGTCAAGGGGAGATGACTATCACTCTAGAGGATGTTGCTGTGCTCACTGGTCTTCCCATTGCTGGCAAGGCTGTGACAGGGGTCACAGACTGTGATGATTGGAGATCGGTATGTGAGGAGTTGTTAGGTGTTGTCCCCCCCGCAGGGAAGTTGACAGGGGGGAGGATTCTTTTATCTTGGTTGAGAGACACATTCAGTGTGATACCGGATGTTGAGATGGACGAGGTTATTATGCAGCAGTATGCCCGGGCATATCTTCTATTCGTTCTTGGATGCACGATCTTCGCTGATGGCACGGGGAACAAGATACATGGTTGTTGGCTTTATCTTCTGAGCGATTTCGATGAGGCTGGACGCTATTCTTGGGGATCAGCTGCATTGGCCCACTTGTATAGAGCCCTGTACCGGGGCAGTGTGCTTGGACAGAGGACATCAGCGGGATCAGCTGGTTTTTTTGCGCTTCTACAGGTTTACAACATTTGCCATCATTTTATATTATTCATGCCTATCTATGTAGAAACCTTTGTCTAAACATACAATTGTTTTATATTGTATCAGTTGTGGTCGTGGGAAAGATTACATGTTGGACGACCAACATTACAGGAAGAAGACTTTGTGCTTGGTGATAGACCTCTTGGCGCTAGGTAATTACTGAAGATTACATTTTGTTGACAACTAATATGACTCATGTGGTTTAATGATATAATGTAACTGTGTTTATTTATTCAGGTGGAACATATTTCAAAGATTTGATGAAAACACACGTGTTCTGATGTGGTATAGAGCACAGTTGGACTACCAGGATCAGTCACAGGTAAATGATCAAGTTTTATTATTTATAACACACGTATAATTAACAAAGAAAACCATTAATTCATTTATTTTTTGTAGGTTGTATGGCAACCATACGTTGGAAAATATGAGTCACTTCCACCGGTTTGTAGAGATCATCATATGATGTGGTTAGCTAGAGTTCCACTGATTTGTTTTGACATCGTGGAAATGCACCTACCTGATCGGGTTGCCCGTCAGTTTGGATGGCACCAAGATATACCAGCTGATGTGGAAGATATAGATAGGGTGAACAGGCGAGGCAGACAAGATGTGAATTGGATGGACTTCCATCAGTCTTACATCGAGCGTTGGGACCAACACGATGAACACATCCATCAATTCCCTCGCATTCGGAATAGTAGAGGATACATGGAGTGGTACTGGGAGAGAACGGTGAGGCATATCACACCACCACCACCCCCACGACGCCCTCCAGGCTACATTGCACAAGTTCCGGTAAATTTTTATTTCTATATTTTTATTTTAACTTTAAACTATCTCTAATTTTTATACTTTTCATTACAAGGTGACAATTGCACACGATATCAATGAGGTGCTTGCACGGGGAGCAGTATTGTATCCTGATTCTAGCGAGGCGGGGCGCATAGCAGCGGTTACACGAGACCTTGCAGAGGCGATGGTGGAGGATAGAGAACAATCACACGATCAGAGCTCCTACATTGCATCAATGTATGATCGCATCTACGATGACGTGTCAGGGGCTGATTTCAGTGAGTCTGAGCCCATGTTCACCTTTGAGGAGCTATTCAGTGATTTGGTACACCTTGAACAGGATGTACATGACCAGTCACACCAGCCAGATAATATTCCACATGTGCCACACAGGTCATCGATGTCCACGAGACCATTGCAGACATATGTACGTGGACCACGCAGATTATTTGGAATTTCTGGAGTTGCACGTCGATCCGATGAGTTCACCACACCAGCTCAGCCAATGATACCATCATCTCAACCCACTGATGCACCTTCTTCTTCAGCACCACCAGCTCCTAGGAAAACTAAATTAAATGTATGGAAAAAAATGTTTGGATGATTGTTAAGCAAAACTTTTGTATGTTGATAAATGTAAACGTTTTTTTGTACTTTTAGTTTGTTTACTAAAAATATTGTATGTTGTTAAATATAAACTGTTTTCTTTACAGGTCTATTTAATATAAAAAATACAAGTGTTACTAGCTAGGCAGGGGTGGGATCAGTACAAAGGAGGCGCCATATATATACGGCGCCTCCTTTGAAATCGGTTTTTGAAAAGGAGGCGCCATATATATACGGCGCCTCCTTTGGAATCAGTTTTTGAAAAGGAGGCGCCATATATATATGGCGCCTCCTTTATTTTGGGAAAAAACTGGAGGCGCCATATATATATGGCGCCTCCAGTGTAAAAAATGTTAAAATTTGGGGTATGAAAATACAAAGGAGGCGCCATATATATATGGCGCCTCCAGTTTGGAACAGTATCAGTGCTATTTTTTGCAAATATTCGCCGACCTATGCTATTTTTGTAAATATTCGTTTCAGCGGGGCTATTTTTGTTAATTACCCTATATATTAATACATAGTATATATTAATACACACACACATTGTGCTTACTATTCATCTACAAGTGAGCACAACCTCTCTCCCCCAAAAGAAACTGTTTTCATTTTTCCCTAACAAATTAAAAGCTGTTTTTACATGTAACAGTGCAGCACGTATATATAGATGGACAGACAGTTGGATAGATGGGTATAGGTTGCTGTGTCTGTGTTGTGAAGAAGTGTGTGTGTGAGAGAGAGTGAGAGTGAGTGAGAGAGAGAGAGAGGTGAACTTATTATAATCAATAATGAACAAGTGCAGTTAATAGTTTGGCTTGTTGGAGAGGACCCTCACATGTGAAAATCTTTGAATGTGTGTCCTATATATAGGGTAGGGGACTGTGGTTCATGTTGGCTGCACCCCTAGTATGTCCCTATCTATCTATGTAAGCATGGATGAAATCTTTGAATTTTTACTGGCAGACTGGCAGTGCAAGGAACGCATGAATCATATGTATCCCCTCTTATAGTGGGGGTCTGGCCGGATTCAAGTCTTCTTTTGCTGAATAAAGGCTTAACCAGAAACAAATAAAAATATAAAAAAATTAAACACCTACCTACAAAAAAATACCATGATTATATTATTGTTTTCAAAAGCTTCCATGTACAAGTTTGAATGTGGCAGTGCAGTGAATAAAGATAGAATTAACACATATGCACCTGGTGGATTTCTAAAGAAAATAAGATATAACATACAAATGTGTTTTACATCAGATGGTGATCAAGAGGCCCGAAGAAATTACCTGCCCAATGGAATGATTAGAGTGTCAAAGAAAAGTGGGTTGGCCGGTGTTTATGTAATTAATGATTTTTTTTTTTTTGGAAAATAGAGACTCTTGTCACTGTCATTTTTATCGAACAAAGCGCAATTACAAGTTTAAATAGGAGTGAGAGGATTAGAGAGTAAAACAAATAAAGCAAAATTAGGAAGGGGATGCTTCACCCCGAGGATGAGGTGACAACACAACTATCGAGTATCAACCGTTGCCTCGCACACCCCATCCTCAGACTCGAACGTAGACTATATTGAAATCATCAACTATTCATATGAGCAAATGAAACTTCTCTAGAATCTGCCAAGAAGCAGCCGGCAGCCCGACCCATATCTTCATCAGACTTGACGTGCTTTCTCACTTGTTTTCCACATATACCATCGTTCCCGAAAGATCACTACGGCCCTCGACACTTAATAACCCACAGAGACCGCACTCTTGTGGATCAGGAGTAATTAATGGAGTGTTAGCATGCATACAACACAGTTGATCAAGCTGGGTGAATCAATTGCGAGACATACAAAATATATATACTTGTCCATTAATTATTTACTAAAATATGCAGTGGTTAATCCTTAACTTTCATTTATTTTTACTTGACTAAATCAGACAATCTTCATTTTTTATCAAATGAATGGACCTAAATGGATCTATCTTGGTCCATTTGATGAATTTTGGGAATTTTGATTAATGAACCATACACAAAGCAATTAATTAAGCACATAAAAAAATTAAACAAAGGATCTTATAACAAATACCACACATGTTCTATAAATCCTCTTCAGTGATGACACAGTAACAATACAATGATAAACAGCGCAGCCACCAAAACCTACATATAGAAACACTAAACACACACAAACATGATTTCCCTAGTAAAACCAAAGCAACATTTCATAAGAATCAGCAAGACATAGATCACACCATACCTTGCTAGAATATTGATCAAAAGATCAAAACCCTAAATCTTCCACCATCAATTATAAATAATTCGATCTAAACCATACATACTAATCTTCCACATCATCAACATCGCCTCCCGAAGTCGGGTAGTAGTGCAGCCCACCTCGACCACCGCCGCCACCACCACCACCACCACCACCACGGGCCTGCCTATCGAATTGGGTGTCCATAATTTGATGTTGAGACGATGCCACCATTGCCAGAGGCAAAGCGGGCAACAATGAAGTAGCATTGGAGGCGTAGCGGATGAGTTCGGAATTGGCCTTGTCGAGCTCCTTCTGGAGGCGAAGGACCTGGCGTTGGAGGACCGAAATGGCGCCAACGCAGCCGTAGACGGGGTCCTTGACGCGTGCCTCCGCTTCGTAGGCGAGGGAGCTCACGGTGTCCTCCCTCTGATGGGGGAGGACCTCGTTGAGGAGCTTGGATACGTTGCTGGCTCCGAAGATCTTGTGAACGTTTGCGAACTTTTGGGGCTCGTCCGGCGGGAAGTATGGGGCGAAGGTGCAGCCCGGCATGCACTTGCGGCGGAGGAACTTGCAGGCCGCGCAGGGGGAGTTCGACAATGATGAGGTTGTCGAAGACGACGGCGACGACATCGATGACATTGGGGGCTTGTTGTTGTTGTTGGTGGTGTTAACTGAAATTGCAATGGTAAGGATGACAAAGACAACCAAGATTTGATCGTGTATGTAATCATCACACAAACAAGTCTTTTGATTTGCAATTGTTTTGTTTTGTTTGTGATTTGTGTGTGTGTGTGGAGGGGCTTGAAAAGAAGATTAATTAAACAAATTGATCATATATATCGAGTAGTGAAACAAATTTGGTGGTTATGGAATCATGTCAAATGAAACCAAGTTTTGGTAGGTGGAAAAAAGATTAAACAAACTGATCGTATCAACTATTGAAACAAATTTGGTGGTTGATTATGAAATCATGTCAAATGAAACCAAGTTTCTTGGTGACTCTCTCTCTCTCTCTCTCTCTCTCTAAATGGTTCTATTGTAGAGTATTGTTTAAATGGATGAGATCTGTGAGAATATATGGTTTTTGTTTTGTTTGTGATTCAGAGTGTGTGTGTGTGTGTGTGGGGAGGGGGTGAAAAAAAGATTTAAACAAATTGATCATACCAAGTACTGAAGCAAATTTGGTGGTAATGAAATCATATGTCAAATGAAATCAAGTTTTTGGTGGCTCTCTCTCTCTATATGGTTCTATTGTTGTGTATGTTTAAAATTAAGGATGAGATCTGTATAAAGTGAGGTAGAAGTTCAGATGAAAGAACTTTAAAAGAGGATATATGGTATCATTTACAAATATATATAAGATCATAAAAAAATTGATGCGGAAACCCAACAAGTGAAAAACATAGGAGAAACCCATATTATAAATTGGGATGTCATGGAGAAGGTGATGAAGAAAACCAAATATATATATTTTTTCAAGATTGACACAATTCATGGTTTGGTGTTAGGGTTAGGGTTTACCATGATGAACAATGGCTAAAAAATGGAACTGGCCACAACCCACCAGAAATTTCTCCATATGTGTTTGAGCAGCTTCTTCCACCTGATCTTTCTCTTGTGTTTACTATATATATACACACTTTCAGAAGCATTGATTTAAAAAAAGTTCAGTTTCAGTTTTAGTTTCACCATTTGCATATATTAAAACCTATGCAGAGGTTTGATTCAAGGTTAGCCATAACTCTACAAACTGTTCAAAAATGGGGTGGATATATGTCAAATCCTATATATATACTAGTCCCATCGAATAAAAAAAACCTTGATCAGGGCATGGAATTCAAAGTCATGGCAGCTATTTTTGACTTATTCACAAAAAAAAAAAATCAGAAATAAAGAAAAGAAAGAAAATAAAGGGAAAGAAGAAAGAGAGTAAAGAGGGTGGATTAAAAAAATGAATAGCAGCTACATATCAGTAGCTCTGCCTGGGATCTGTTGATCACTCTGATGCGAGGGAAAAGGAGCAGTACCTTCTTTTAATGGCTTTCACTGCTTAACTGTTCTTTTGATTCTTCCAAGACCCAAGAAGAAGATCCAGCCAGGAAAATCTGTGTGAGTTGCTTTCTTTCTTCTTTTTTTTCTCTGTATTTTGGTTTTTCTTGAGTTGATTTGAAGGAGAGACAGGAAACCCTAATTCACGAGTGATGGTCTAGGGGACAAAGGGCAAGATAATTGGCATTCAGTGAGTGGGGTGTGAGAGAAAGAGAGAGAGAGAGAGAGATTTAATGAAAGATACCAATATATTGCACTCAGTTGAAAATAACTTGCTGTCAAGAAGAAATGATTACTTCATTATGGAGGCTTATGTACTTAAATTTTGATTTAATTGTATGTCCAAGCAATACCAGGGTATGTAATTATTGGGGATTAATAATAAGAGAGAAATTGCCAGTACTTTCCTAATATTTCATAAACATGTCAAAGGTTTTAATTATTTCGTTTCAATTTTTTAATGTGTTACTTGTGTGGCTTAGCATATATATGTTCAAAGCTTTTCTCCATATCATTATGGATAATATACGTCCTACATGCATGCATCATTAAGCAATAGCAAAAGTCCCCTAAATTAATTCATTTTTATTTCCAAGTGAGAAGCTCTTATTATTAATTACTTTCATCATCAATAATTATTAAAAAAATTAAACTTAGGCTCCACTTGGTTCGTGTCATTTTTTAGATGGATTTATTTTAACATGAATCATTTTACCAAGAATCATTTTATCAGGAGTTCAGATTCCATCAGACTGTTTGGTTCGTTAGTGGATTTCTATAAATAATTTTTTTCAGCATTTGATTCACACATGAAAAATGATAAGGAATTTGATTTAAATGTCTGAAATACCTTACTATTATATACATACTTGCAAAATTTATTTATTTATTCATATCAAAATTATAAAAAAAAGTGTATTTTTTTTATAAATATTTAACGAATGCAAATAAATAAAATAACTGATTATATAATTAACATAATAATAGTAATATTTCTAAATTAGTTTAATATTAATTATGAAATGCTCCCCTACAAACTTCAGATGACAGAATTTTATATTCTCAAAATAAAACACCTTGTCTAAAGTTAATAATATCAAAACCCATCTATTCAAAACTAAAAAACTGAATTAAAAAACATAAATCAATGTTTAATACATAGTTAAAATTTCCACATAACATATATTAAATTATAACAAAATTTCTTAGTTATGAAATCAAAACGGCTATGTAAACCCATTATATATGCGGTGGGTAAAAAGAAAAAAGAGGAGACTATTTATTTTTTAAAAATAATAATAATTTAATTAATTTGTAAATGGTAGAATAGTCAGTTAATTTAAGATTACTTATGGAATTTGATATTACTACAAAAAATGATGAGAATTTGATTCCATCATATTTTCCCACATGCCTTGATTTTAATTTCAATGGGCCCATAATTACTATCAAGATCATCACTAACCAAACACTAGATTTTACATACTTTCCTGTTAATCTTACATGGAATCAAATTCCATCTCAAAATGATACGAACCAAACGGGCCTTAAAACAAATTGGATAGTTAGTGTTATTAATTATTTCACTGATAAATTTTAATAAATTAAAGATTGTCAGTAGGAGTTATAATTATTTAGCTTTGATTATACAAACAAGATGACTCAAAGTTAATGGCTGATGGATACATAATAGCATCATGAGTATATATATATTTGGTGAACATGGCCCCTACACCTAATACAAACATTACTTAATATTCTATTACGCTCATGACGCAACTGCACATCCAGAGGCCTCTAAAGTGACTGTTAACATTGGGAGCATAAATGCCCCAAAATCCTTGATGGGATCTTCATATTACACACCAAAACTCTTATTTAAAACATTATGAATTGTGTCATTATATTCCAGTGCAAATAGCTTGAGAACATTTGACAAGTCCAATCACTAACAATCATATCAAAACAGCAGCAAAAAAGAAAGCAACGAACAGTGGTCCTTCACAATCCACACACAGGCCCTTGCAGTGTAGAGTCATCTCCATCTGCACATCTAACTATTCAAGCAGGCAATACTCACACATGATAATTCTTGGGGCCTTTTTTGGCTATTCAAACAAGAGTGAATAAGCCACTTCTGTGATCTATCTGATGTTCAAAGAGAGGTCACGTCCAAGTGTAAGTATTTGCTGGTACGAATTTTGCGTGTTTGTACCATATATGCATGCATGTTTTTGTTGTAAATTAAAAACCAGTTCTTGTGACTTTGTACTATAGAGGAGAACATCCTTTCCCATTTCTTTGAATTCTATTATATTGTATGGTAATAGTACTGTTTTTTGGGTGTATAAATTAAAGTTAAACTTATCTGGGACATAACTATCAATTGTATCCGTGCTAAATGGATCTCATTTACATTTACACAATTTCATTTGAAGTGTATGTTGTTATATTCAAAAAAATTAGGTCGGGATTCAACTTAAAAAAAGGGGGTATTTATCTGAATGAGGAAAAATAAGCTCTTATATTGGGAGTGTCAACTAAACATGATTAATACTTAATAAGCTCTTGATATTCCCCTTTCAGTTGAATAAGCTCTTATATTTGGATGTCTCTAATACAATGTCATATATATTATTAATCCCCTCTACTCACTCTAACGAAATACATATCTTGTTGATTTTTTTAAATTTTTTTTAAAATAATACAATTCAACTCATTAGAATATACACTTCATATTTTATAAAAAATATATATATATAAATATGAACATATTGTATTTTGCACTGTAAAATGAAGTGGACAATGTGTAATGTTTTCATTTTATTCAAGGAAAATGATATGTCCAACCCCCTGTGCAGCGTTAATTGTAGTCTACACCGGTTTTTTTTCTTAAAAAAAAATCACGCACTCTCTTATTGAAGTACATTTAGTTATATGAAATGAGGTATATACTGAAATACATTTTTTTTTTTCAAACTCTATACATTATGATAAGTGTATCTTGCAATCTCACCCGAGGAGATAGTTGGCGCGAGCGGGACTTTTATTTTCTGATTTTTTTATATCTTTCAGGTTTATTTTTCCTCCTTTTGAAATTTGTAATTCTAATTTAGAAATAAAATCGAGTATCAAACATCTATTTTTTAAAAAAAAAATAAAAAATAATCAAGTGACAACGTGAATGGTTCAAACTAGGCTGTCAACGGGTCGGGTCCAGACCCGACCCGACCCGACCCGATCCGAACCCGATTACACATGTAATATACCCGACCCGAGTTGGACCCGACCCGGTGGACCCGAACATACAAACGGGTCAGCTCCGGGTCCACCCCGCCCCGACCCGTTGGACCCGAGACCCGATTATTTTATTAATATATGCTCATATATTACAAGATTATTAGTATTAGTTGATCCATAATTTTATTTCCTACTTAACTAATTTTTATATTCACAACTAAGCCCACAATGGCTACAACCAAACAAGCCCACGAAAATAAAAATGTGATGCTTTAAGTGGCTATTAAAAGTTTAAAACCCACTAAAACTCAAAATTCACAGGCCCACAAAATTTGATGCCCTAAGTGAAAATGCAGCCCTAATTTTTACTTTTTCTCTTCTACGACTGTGAGCCTCCCCACTCGGGCCTTAGTCTCTTCTCAAGCGCTCAACCCGTGACTCGGCCACTCTGCGACTGTGAGAAACACCGTCACCGCCTTCATCTCTTCTCCGTCCGGGCCGCGTGAGCAACGCCACTGTCTGCACCTTTGTCTCTGCCCCCATTCGGCCCCCCTCATGTCTCAACCAATTTCAGATTAGGGTAATCTTTTTTTGTAGACCCCTATCTTTTATTTCTTTTTTGTGAATCTTTTGATTGATGGTTTTTGAAGAGATTTTTTATGCTTTCAATTCTATTAGGATTTTTGTAATTAATCTTTGTATCCAGTTAGGGCATTGAATCTGTGTTACATTGCATTATTTGAATGCATTCTGAATCTCTATGTTTGTGCTTGCTTTTCTTTTTTTAGGTCATCCCCGGGTCGGGTCCAACCCGGGTCCGAGTCTATCTTTTCAAGGATCCGCCGGGTCCTGGGTTGGATCCGGACCGTCGGGTCCGACCACGGGTCGGGTCCGGATCCACCCTGACCCGGCCCGGACCCGACCCGTTCATAGGCCTAGTTCAAACCCAACCCATCCATTCACTGACCGGGCCGAATCCCCGAAATTCAGCCCGTACTGACCTGTCCGGGCTCCAACACGGGCCGTTCCCGCAACCTTCATCGTCAGATGTTATGTCAACACCTTTTTAATCCATTTCAACCGTATGAATCGTGACCAAGAAGCATCCCCATCAACAACATCCATCCCCATCAACAACATCCAATACGCATTGTCCGATTAGCTTCAACGATCCCGCCATAACACCCAAACAACACCGTTCGCCGCTATCTATAAATTCGCGATACAAGCTGTCCTCGCTTTCTTCAACGCTTCGACAACTTCGAGAGCCAGAGAGAGAGAACCGAAGACTCGCCATGAATTCTCTCTTAAACCCAAACCCTAACCCTAATTTCTCCTCCCATCTCTTCCGCTCCAGCCAGAACCCGAGCTACGCATACAGTCCCAACAACCGGATCTCGTTTGCCGCCCGTCGGACCCGCCGGAGCTTTGATCGGACGGTCCGGTCAGCCGTGGACTGGACGACGATCGGGGAGATAGGGTTTCCGGATCTGGATGTCAGGAATCCTTCGATCTCGAGCTCGTACCGGTCTTCGACGCTCCCGTCTCCGAATCAGACGGTCCTGGAAGCTCAGGCCAAGGTCTGCACGGGGCCGACGCAGACGAAGCAGCTCGGAGAGGACCAGGCGTTCAAGGTCCTCGATACGATCTTCCGATCAGGTGAAAATCTCGATCGTTGATTTCGTAATCGGCCTTGTTTTGGTACTGATTGTGCTTTTGCCTTTTCCAAGCTAAGGGAGAGCTTAAAGAAGAGGAAGGGGAGGAGGTCTCAAAAGCGCAGCTTGGGGCGTTCTTTGCGGCGATGACGATACGCGCGAATTCTTTCCCGGAGGAGACGCAGTGGAGCGAGGGGGAGAGGCGGGCGATGGAGACGTTTTGGCCACTTCTGGTCCAGGTCCTCCCGCGGGAGGTGGTTTTCTTGGCGGACCCGGAGGGGACGATAATGGGGACGGGGAACTTGGTGGGGCCGCAGTTTGTGGGTTCGGGGACTGCGGAGATGAGATTGGTGGGGGCTTTGAGAGAGGTTCTGGCTGGGGGGCACCTGGGTTTTGAGGAGGTGGAAGGTGTTCTTAGGGATGTGCTTCCATTGGGCTCGGGGGAGAGCGGGTCGGCGGGGGTGAACGAGTCTTTGATTTCTGCTTTTTTGATTGGACAGAGGATGAACAGGGAGACTGATCGGGAACTCAAAGCGTACTGCCTTGCGTTTGATGATGAGCTTGGTAAATCATCTCTGATTAGCCATTTTATTGTGTGTGTGTGTGTGTGTGTGTTTTTTTTTTTTTTTGCTTACTACTGTTGGGTTACTGTTTGATTAAAAATCGTGAGGGAAGTGGTGGAACAATTTGTTTTTTAAACAGTTGATGTTACAGTAGAAAATTATGGGTGTTGCTCGGTAACTTTATCTATGTAGAGAATGCTATTGATAGTTGATGGAAAATTAAACAAAAATTGTTGTTGGAAATTTTGCTTTCAAGCTGTACTTACCCAAGGCAATCTAACTTTAGTGATAGTGGTGTGTGTCTTGCATCTTTACATTATCCCATATGTAGTTTGAAACTTTGAATTATCGCGGATTATATTATGTTGTCCTACTTTCATTACTATGTGCTTTCTCCCTGTAAAAATTGAATAAAATTAACTATGTTATTTATAGTCTGTAGGGGATTTTTTTGGTTAAAAATGTGAATTTGTTTATTTTTGTAAGTTAGAAATTTGGGATATATTTGGTATGGATTTTTTTTATGTCTATAGGTTTTTCTGAATGGTAGGATGTTTTCTCAATCTGATGACAACCTATGTATATGTGGTTGTTGGTTAACTATTTGACTAAGTAACCCACAGCTTTCTTCAATCTGTCACATCCATAATACTTCTGCTTTGATGCAACGAATCTTAGTGTTATGGTTGCAAAAATACCTCCTAGCTGGAGTCACTAAGTGGACTTATCCACGTCATGATATCTGGGGTCTGGGTTGAGTTTTAAATGATGAATATTTTCCATTTATGTATTCAGCTTTTAGATATTAAACTATAGAGTTTTCAAGTTTTGCATGCAAACTATAGTGGTCTCAATTTTGGATTTTCTTTATGGTTTTGGATTACAAATCAAAACATGAATATGCCTTTTTCCCTTTGTATTCAACCATTGCAAGATTATTGAGTCGATTGGGATGTGTTTTCTCCGTCCTGTCATGCTCACTTTTTAACATTTCATTAAACAAATACATTTGATCCTCCAGGCTCTCCCCCAGTGGCCGATGTTGGGTCATTAACTCATTATGGTGAACCTTACGATGGAAATACACGCTTCTTCAAAAGCACATTGTTTGTTGCTGCTGTGAGGGCATGCTATGGGGAATCTTGCATGCTCCATGGTGCAGAGTGGATGCCACCTAAGGTCTGTCCGTTAATGGATTTTGGTTCTTGTTATGGTTCATTATAATTTGTTTATTCCAATTTTCCTTCTTTTTCACAATTGATGCTATTGACATGTGTACACTTCTTCTCTTTTATCGGTTTTGCAACATGCATCTTTTGAAATATCGGGTTATTAAGGTTTTCAGGGGGGAATAACTGAAGAACAGATGTTGAAGTTCATGGGCGCAAATACCCGCTTGTCTTCCCTCCAGGCAAAAACACTCCTAGAGGTGCCTAAATTGTCTCTTTAATATACCTCATGGCATTTCTCTCTGGCAGTCAATAGTTTCATCTGACAATTTTATATTAATTCAGGATGAAGGTGTTGGCTTCGCGTATGTAAGTCAGCGTGAAGCTCACCCATCTTTGTATGTACATAAACTCTTCGACTCTCCTTGTTATGCTCTTTTATTTGTGTAGAGTTCATGATATTTTACTTTATTCAAAATTTTCTGTCTCATTACCTGAATCAAGGCTGAAATGGAATGTGACCTTGAATGGAGGTTCTGATGCTAGAGTTTGTTGCTGTTGCCAAATATTTTGTATACACATATAATCTCATCTGGCTGATTATAGCTTATAGGTCCATGTTATAGATTCTAGAGTTGTTTTTCCTTGATAGCATTGCGAAATATTGTGATGTTAATAGGACTGTCATAATTGTCTGGTAATCTTGATCGTTCAAAATTACCATGAATGTCCAGAAAGTCATGCATGAAAGCTAGCCTGTTGAACTTCATTACCATCAAGAACTCTCCTTTAGTACATCCACCACACTGGAACTTATTTTCTTCCCCCACAAGGTCCACCTATAAGGTGATGGGTTTTTGGCAGTCGGATGAAGTGGATTGTGACATCACCTATGTCATTTAATTTTATAATAACCAAACACAAGTCATTGTTGTGTTATGATATGGCATTAGTATGGCTACTGTAGTACACTTTAGTAGATAATTCTATATCACAAGGTGATTTTGGTGAGTGCAACTGTATTTTTTTTTCCATTCTGATCATAACCGCTTTTTCGCACACAATACTTTTGTAGGTATTCACTCGTAGGGCTGAGGGAGCACATTAAAAAGCGTCCTCCATTCGCAACATCTGAGAAAGTTCAGCAATTTGTGAGGGTAGGTAATTCTATATCAGAAATTATGTCCGTAGGCCAACGTTTGGTTGCTGCTCAATGTTCAAAATGGCATTCATTTATAACTTTGAATGAACTTCTGCTGACACTTCCTGGAATGTCTGTTAAGCCTTTTCTCTGTGCATCTATGTTTTTTTTTTAACATCTATGTTTCTGTTCATTTTGTTATTTGGTTTCTTGCATGTAATCTCTGGCACTACCCTTCATTTGTCTTATGTGCTGCTTTTATCTTCTTGCATCATGGATGGAAATAAATTCCTGATTGACAATGTATGGTGAAGCATATGCACTGTCCATAGTGGGATATGAATATATGAATTAAGAAATCATATCACATATATCATCTGCAATTTTTTTTTTATAAAAAATAAAAATATTCTCTGGTTGAAATTGCATGCAAGTCTTCATATAATTTGTCTGTTTTGGCAGGCTCGGGGAAGAGAAGCCATTGTCACAGGATTTTATCATGAAGGTTATGAGGAGTCATTGCTAATGCTTATGAGAAGAAGAAGTGTCCACTCTGGTCTGGTGGTGAAGGTTGGTTGGCACAACCTTATAGTGTAACATGTTTTCTCCTCACAACCTTTCTTTTAAGAGGGATTGCCTTTCTCCATCCACAATTATCTGTTTGTGCCTTTGTCTAAAGACAAAACATAATACAACTCATTTTTTACCAGACGGAGTTAGGGTATAGATATCCTCAAACTATCGCTGTAGATTTCTTCCTCTGAAACCTTTTTCTTCTGACATTGGTTTTAATTTGTTATATTTTTTTCATCAAACGGTTAACTGTGATAATACATGACTTGAGATTGCTGCTTTTAGACTTTTAGTTAGAAATTTTTTTCCAATGATGTTATCTAAGCAATGCTGCATGAGTAGGGTGAGGAAGGTGCACTTTCCATGACAACCAAGTCACGGTCACCAAATGCATCAAAAGGCCTTCCAGTGAATTACTGTTCAGGGTTCCGCTCTCCAATCCCTGCAACTGCTACAGATGTTGATGGTATGACCAAATGCAGCAATAAATAAAATTCCTGAATTTTTAAAATCAGGACCATCAGGCACTAACTATTGTTTGATTTCAGGAATTTCAAGAGAGAACTTCAGTCTTGTGGTTGACGCAAAGGATTATGGCATTGAACCCACAGATACACCACGGACTGATAGATCGGTTAGACACTTCCACTCAACCCCTTTTTCCTTTATGAAAAAAATGATAAGAATGAAGCTTTCTTGTTGCAACATCTAAACACGTAAAATTGATTGAATTTTCTTTTTCTGAGAGGCCTGCTTTGTCTTGCTTGTTTCTTCTTTAAAATTAATAATAATAAAAAAATTATCCTTTTTTTGGTAGGTAATGTAATTTTTATCTTTCTTTGTGGTTATGGAAACACTTGATTGGGTGTTTGGTGGGTCAGAAACCTATGTAACAAACACAGAATCTCCGTGAGGGCCAATGAGAAAGTAACATACTCAGCTGTGATGGCCCATGTAACATCCTATGTAACAAACACAGAATCTCTGTGAGGGCCGACGTGCGGGGGAAAACCGCTTTTAATAGAAATGCCTTCACTTTATTTATGTGAATATTCATACATACTCAGCTTAAACAGGTCTATGACATCTACATGATGTACCTTTATTGGCTAACACAAAAACCGCTTAGGATCACATCATGTATTAGGCAGCCCAATAACATATGTTCTTCTGGTGTACTCTATTTTTTCTAGAGAAAACTAATGGTCTTTCCCACCTGTTGGAAATAAATTGATGGTGGTTCCTCTCTTTGAAATCAGGTATTGAAAAATATAGAATTGGGACTTGCCGCTTTGGCAGGTCAGAAAGGACCCGCATATGATCGGATCGTTTTGAACGCCGGGGTGGTGGATCATCTGCTCGGATGCAGTGGCGCGGAAGACATGTTAACCGCACTTGACAGAGCCAGGGATGCCATTGACAGTGGTAAGGCTCTGAGCAGGCTTATGAACTATATAAAAATGTCTCACAAAATTTGAATGACTTCTTTGTGGTTTGTGCTAGTTGGCTTTTTTTTACTGTCTGTTTTATACTCTCTTGTTGTATCAATCAAATGAATTTGAAATAATGTGGACAATTTTTTTTTTTTTTTGGAATTTTGTATTCATATCTGATTATACATCAAGAAAACTGAGATGCGTGTAAAACTTATATCTAATGCGCTTTGTCATCACACCTGATCTGTTTCTCACTTCACACTTCTTTGAAACCAAATGCCTGGTTCGATTGAGGAAAATGTTTATTGCAGTCCTTTTTTGCACCCCACACAGTTTGATTTTTTCTTAAAAAGTGTATATACGTACTTTTGCAGAGGATAAACAATTTATTCGATGGAATTGAATGCATATATGTTTTATATATAGAGTGTTTGATTGCACGATTGCAACCAAACAGAAAAATTGAAGGAGTTTTTTGTAGACATATTTCAAACAAATAAAGTGACGCAAACATAATAGCATCCTTGCTAGATGTGAAATTGAGGAGGTCCATTATAATAGGAGCTTGTCTTCCGATTTGGTTGCGGTGAAGGCGGCCTCCACGGTATCCAAGAGACCCGCAGTCCTCTCTTACCCAGACTACATTCTTCACAGCTGTTGAATGCAACCTCTCTTGGAATAAGAACGTCGTCTTCTGGGGTGTGTGGGGAGGGTACATTAGAATGATATCTACATATATAGGGCCTAATCTAATCATACCTTAATTTGATCATTACAACATTAAATTAACAGATTCCAATTTAGATAAACATGCCTCCTGTCTAATATCTAAGCGATCATCTCATCTGATATGCTATGATTCGCAATGAACGTGCCACCAAGAATAAATTAGAAAATATAGAAACAAAATACACACAGAAAAGAAGGAAAAAAACAACTAAAAATATATTAACTCGTATTAATACAGGAACAATGACTACAAAACAATCCCCGCTATAAGAAACATTGATTTTTTCGGCAATTTGTCTGTATTCAAGATTATTGTAACAATTGTACTTTTCTTTTCTGTTTTTCTTTTTCTCAGTGTAACAAGAGTGTACTTCGAAATTCAGTTAACAAAATCGAGGTAGCATATCTACCTCTCGTTAAAAAAAAAAAATTTATTGTAACACGAGAGTTGTTAGACGTAGTGCTATGGATAGTTTCATATACCTCCTTAGCCTTCCAGCGAGGTATATGTCCCCCCTATGGAAGTATATATCAGGGTCGGTTCGATATATTATGAGGTCTAAAGCGATTAAATAATATTTATTTTAATTTTAAATTATTAATTTTTTATTTAAAAATCATTCTTATAGTTTTTTGGGATGCAAAATTACTAATTAAATTTTTATATGCAAGTTTTTATTTGATTTAAATAAAAAAAACCTTGTTTTTTATTGTCTACACAACATAATTTTTTTTCGTCTACAATAAATGAGAAGTTCAGAGAAGTTTTTTTTATATAAAGAAGAAATAGAGTGACAAAAATGTTTTTTTAGATAAAGAAAAAATAGATTGAAAAGAATAAAAGAAGAGTGAAAAACAATAATGACACTTTCTTTGTTGTTTCACACTCTTATTTTTTTGGGATTCAAAAAAACCTTTAAATCTCATTGGTCATGTATTTTTTTTTGCTACTTTTTAGATATCATAAAATGTTATTAATTTTTTATTGGTTACTTTTTAATTATATAAAAATGGTTATTAATTATTTTAAAAAATAAATATTTTTTTGCAATGTGTTAAACTATTATTGGTCAATATTTAGACCTACTTATAAATAAAAAATATTTAGGGGCCTTTGTGCATCTAGGGGGCCTTAGGCAGTTGCCTAAGTTGCCTAATAAATGACTGCTGACCCTGATATATATATATACCTCAACAAATTTTTTTATATTTGTTAAAAATGAGTTAATTAAATTCGAAATAGATCGATATATACTTTTAATCAAAACATAAACCTCATTAGACCGATATTTACTATTTAAAAAAAATTAAAACATGCATATACTTTCCTCCTCTAACATTCTCCTGGTAACAAATACTCTTCACCACTGCCTTTCAAAATCTCTCAACCATCTCAAAATGTAACAGTTTAAGATATCTCAATAACATGATTAGACTAAAATGGTGAGAAATGAATACCAGGATTGACAATATCTGAGGCAGAGAATCCCTGAATGAGAATAAACATGCAGATAAAGACTGCGAATGTCATAAGCTTCAATGGAGACATGTTCAGTATCTCTACAACTTATTTGATGATCATTTTCTCTCCATATATAGACGATGAGAGGTTTGTGTTGGATGTAAGTTGTAACTGCAGAATATTCTTCGTCTTAGCTGTTTATGCGTGTATGACAATAAAAAATTATGACCGGTTTTGCCGGTCAGATTTAGATAACGCGAGTCGTCATTTATCATTTACACATAGTTTTACACGTTTTTTAATAACATTGTAGGTTTTTTTTATATATTGTATTTTCAGTCAGAACATGATATTTACATAATATTTTTTATCTTTCAATGAAAATTTAATTTAGAGGATTATTTAAATTTACGTAAATGTTTTCAAATGATAATATAAATTTCAATAAAATGAATAAGTTATATAGATTTTGGTATTATACAATTTTTTTCAAAAATAAAATAAAATTTGTGGACAGGTGGACTTCTAAAAACATGACCGTTGACTTTGACTTTGAGAAATCAGTGGTTGGATCTGTGGATCACATGGGGATACCATTATTATAAGTTATGATTATGTACAAATGTACCATATTAAATTAGTGGTAATTTTTTAATTAAAATATTTAATTATTTATTTGAGAGGGGTGGGGGGGAGGGTGTTGTCATCTGAAATATTATTTAAGCTGTAGCTCTCAAGTCTTGGTGGATCATGTGAAATGCTACTCTAATCCATGACTCTTTGTATTTAATTTTAAATAATATTTATATACCAAATTTTGATCTCTCATTTTCTATAAGATAAAAATAATGTATCAAATATTAATTGAATTAAATCAATATCAATCAATATATATATATATATATATATATATATATATATATTAATTTTAAAAATTATCATTTAAATTTAGACTATATATGTTCAATATTTGTGTCATTTTAAACATCATGATGATATATTTCCAACAATACTAATTTTGTAAGAATCATATTTACGTAACAAAAGTAAAAAAAAAAAAAAAAGAGGATAAATGTGAAGTGATTGGCAACATTTGAGAAGACAATAAAAGAAGGGGGCAGGGGGTTAGGTTTTTGTAGAGAAGCAGAGTGAGGTGGTGGATGGGGTAAAGGGGTGATGCACAGTGGCGGGAGGGTGTGAAAGGGCTTGGGTTTTGAGGAGGGGGGGGGGGGGGGGGTGAGAGGAGGCGGTGGTGGGTATGCAAGTAGAGGTGCGAAGTGGAATTAGATCTTTTATGTTCTCACCATAAAGAAACTCTACGTTGATAAACTAATAGGTGTCGCGTATATGATTCAACAAAAATTAAAGAGTATACGCACTGATTTTTTGTAAATAACATTACAAATAATGTATTTTTTATGGAATTGTTTTTTAATGTTCATGTGACAGAGTTTCATTGTAATTATATTTAGATTCTCAATTGGGTTATTATTAAAAAATTATGCAATAAGATTCAGGGGGTGCTGCAAAAACCCCACAGAAAATGCTGGTCGGCCCACAAGCCCGAAAAAGAGACCTGTTGGTCTCGATGGTGAAACTCGGGCCAAATTGGGTTCAGCCCATACCAACATTGTTTTGTATAGGGCTAGAGGATAAGAGCATTGATACATTTAGTCTATTTCGCAATCCCATACATACATAATGATAACATAACATATACTGTGCTATCAGAGTGTATGTGATTCTATCAGAGTGTATGACGCAAAATCATTTTTACAACACGAAAAAAATACTAATGTATCTCGATATATACTTTATTTCATATAAGTACTCTAATAAAAGAAAATGTGATTTAAAAAAAAAATCAGGTGTGGACTGCGATTCAGGCTGCAAAATGGGCTAAACATATCATTTTCCTTCGAGCCGATTCGGGTTCAGCCCAGCCCAGCCCAACATTGTTTCGTGTTCCTGTTGAACTTCCCATCCCATTCATCGGACGGTTCAAAATCTTCAGATCTTTCACAAAGAAAGAACAAAAGAACAACAAATTGAATTCCCAAAATTGCCCCTCAATCCCGACCACTCGATTTTTCTTTTCTCCTCTTCACGACTCTTCCTCCCCGACAAAACTCAAAAACAGGGGAAGAAATAGAGAGAGAGAGAGAGAGATTCGATGTTTCTCTGAAACCCTTGAAAGCTTCGCTTCAAAAACTAGGTCAGTTTTATTCTTTGCTTCCTTCACGAATCGATCTTTTCAATCCGCACTGTACAGTGCGAAAAACGCATCTTTTACTTTTTGAATCCTTGTTTTTTCGATGGTCGGTGTGTTTTGGAGTCCCAGCGAGTGCTAGTTCTTCCATCGCGTGATGAATAGCTAATGTTTAGAACAAGTGGTTGGTGAGTCGATGGGAACGGGCATCTGGTGGCCTATGTAATTGATGGAATTTGGAAAACTTTGCTCAATGAAGGTAACTAAAGAGTACCAGAGAGCCTCAATGAATGGGAGGGTGGTGATGCTCGAGTAATGTTAGTTTTACACCCTCACTGATTCTCATTTTGCATTCTGATTAACAGACCAAGGCCTGATCCTGGATGATCTTCTATAGAGATTTTGGGGGATTTGGTAAGGAGGTTCGATTGTCTTGATTCAGAAGGGTTGTGAATTGGATAATCGAGTGACTAGTGAGAATCAACTTCTAGCAAATGATCAGCTTCACATTTGGTGGCTTCTTAGCTATTTTACATATGTAGATGTCATTGTCCCACATTTTGGAACTTTTATAGTAGCTGTTAAGATATCTGACAACAGTGTTACAGATTCAATAATTGTCATGCAGGCATCTTTGTATTTTACTGATAGCTTAATATTCATAATCAACGTTGTTTTCCATCTGTCTCTTCCTTTAGAGGACAATGAAATTTTTGGAAGAATACTGTGCATGTATCACTGTGCTAAATTTCTGTTCGATGGAAAATGCTCTTGAAGAGTTATCTGGTGGTTTTTTTTTCCTCTCTTAATGTCACAATGTTTAACTTCTATTGTTGGAACATACTTGCAAGAATTTCTTTAGATAATGTTGTAGTGATGTTATTAAAACAATTTAGGTTCGATAGTTTTTGTTCTGATCATTACTTTATATTGGCTGTGGTTGTCAACTAATATCTCTGTTGAGTTATTAATTCAAGTGTACAACACATACACAAGGAGGATATGAAGCCAGGTTTTTTAGTTTAGTTTTTTGCAAAATAAGTATTTAGGTCTGCTCTTTTCTTTTCTGCTCCACTGTATACGGTCAACTGTAATACAAGATCAGAATCTATTGACAATGTATTTTTTGTTTTTTCTTTCTTTCAGGAGTTGAATTTTTTTTTCTTATCTGGAAGCATTGTATATTAAGATCTGGTTCTTGGCCTGTGGTAGATCCTGTGGTTTGGTGGAAATGTATATGGGAAGAAAATGAGTATAGATCATCTATGTTGCCCATTTTTAGGCATTTCTCTCCATAGTTCTACAATTCAGAGAAATGATGGCATTCTTTTATCCACTTTAAGACGGAAACTAAAAGCAGGGGCGTTCTGTGAGTTGCTCCCTCCTGGCCATAACCAGAGAGGACATGCAGGGCGGAGAGAACATGGTCGGAGGTGTTTTGCACAATTTAGTGGTAGAAATTTTGAGTACTTAATGAGGACATGTGGGTTGAGAGGAAGGTTAAAGATGAATTGCACACAAGATCCATTCTCTAGAAGCAAAACATTGACGAGATACTTGGTTCCTCTTTGGAAAGAAGGGTGGTTGTTTTTAAGGTGCTCTGTTTTCATTGCTGTGCTTTCCGTAATTGGAATCTTAGTATGGTATGGTCAGATGAAGGCGAAAAAATTTGTAGAGGCCAGGCTTTTGCCATCTGCTGTCTCAATACTGAGTGATTATTTTCAGAGGGAGCTTGAGTTTGGTAAGATTCGGAGCCTCTCACCTCTGGGGATCACTTTGCAATCCTGTTCCATAGGTCCTCACAACGAGGAGTTTTCCTGTGGCGAGCTGCCGATGATGAAACTTCGTGTCCGACCTTTCGCTAGTTTGAGGAGGGGGAAGATTGTTATTGATGCTGTGTTATCTCGTCCCAGTTTGTTAATTGCTCAAAAGGGAGATTTCTCCTGGCTTGGAATCCCTTCACCATCAGAAAGTGGTCAGTACAGGCATCACTCCACCGAAGAAGGTATAGATTATCGTACAAAAACCAGGAGGGTTTCTAGAGAGGAAGCTGCTGATCGCTGGGCCAGAGAAAGGACTGAAGCAGCTAGAGAAGCTGCCCAGACAGGTTACATTGTTCCCCAACAAGGTCCGATGTCCTTGGATGATGACAGAATCAAGGATGGTCATTTAGATTCTTCTGATCTTTCAACTTCTAGTTCTTTCTTTTGCATGGATGAAAGAATGCATTGGAGGGATCATCACTGCATGGACACTGGAGTTGAGTATGGCTTAAAGCATGCAGATCTAGAGAAATCATTTGGTGTGAAAGTTCTGGGTCCTGGACGTAAGATTGGGTCTAGGATGATTCCAAGTCCTATAAGGCGCAAATTTAGAAGGCGGACTCTTAAAAATGAGATAGCCGCGGCTGGCATTGCTCTTCAACAAAGAAATCTGCAGCGCAGTGCTGCTGCTGCACTTGCATATTTCCATCGTCTAGATGGTGAGAAGTCTAATGATCCTGATCCTCAACAGAGAATGACTTCCTTGATTGGAGGTGGTGATGAATTTCGAGTTGAGCTGCCATGGTGGAGGAAGAGGTGGTCAATAATACTGATGCAACTGCAGTAAAGAATGTTGGTGAACACATAAGGTCTCAGGATCTACCTGACTCAGTCAACTCAAGAGGTGTAAAACACGTCGAGCATGTTGCTTCTGCCATTGATAACTCCATGAGTAAGGGAACTCCTGAACCCCCAAGTAGTACAAGCGGTCGTGAATGTGGAGGTGGTGTAGGAAGTCAATTGCCCATTGAGGAAAAACACAATGCTAAGAATGCTGTTGACCAAGGGTTTATAAGTCATCCATTTCTTATGGTTGATCAAAAATTAATGGGGCAGAAGTGTCCGGTAACTGCTCTCCGCTGGGTAGTGCTATCCCTAAAAGTTGTATTTCTGAAGCAGGACAAAATGATGCATGCGATATACCTGGCAGAGACTTGAATCAACTTCACGTCGGTGACAGCCATTTGGGACCCGGAATCAGCAGTGACACTGTAGAAGTTGCTATTTTGGAGCCTTTTAATGACAGGTCTGAATCATATGAAGGCTGTAAATCTGAAGCATCAATAACCAGGAAGCTTGGGTCATTTGTATGGATACATCAATCTGTCTCTTTTTGGCCTTCCAACCTAAAATTTGTTATACCCAACCTGCCTAGAACTTTAAAAGAAATGGTCTATGATTATTTATATGATTTTATTCAAAGGTTCGTGTCAACAATGTCTGCCCAAGTGAAAGATCTTGCCTTGGAATTGAAAGATGGGTTGGATAGATCACTTACAGTAGGCATTGAGAAGGTGATTCCTGTAACACTGGATGCTGTTTATTTCTCTGAGGGAACATTGATGCTACTAGGGTATGGTGACCAGGAGGCCAGGTTTGGACTCTTATCTTATGATTTACAAAGGTTGATGATGATAAGCTTGATAAAATTTTATGGTTGTAAATGTGATGTGCCCTATTCTCTTTTCCTTGTATTCCATTTAATTTGTCTGCAGTTTCTGTTACTGGCATTTGATCCATGCTTTCACAATTTTATATTAATTGATAGAGATACGTGGAGTCAAAATATAATTTTAAAATGCAGTACAGTCCCTTGTCTCAGTACCTTCTTTAGTTCACTAGAGGATGACATTCTTTTTAGTGTATCTAAAAAACCAACTCCTTATCTAATTTCTGTTCTGTTATTGTGGTTGCTGTTCTTGAAAAGCAAAATAAAAAATGATTGAAGCTTCTTAGGGGCATTATTTTTTCTGGGCTAGAGCATATACAGGAGACAGTGTGCAATATTTTCTTCTCTTTTGATTATCAGTTGAAGGTTGGAGAATTTTATAAAAGAAAAAAAAAAGCCCCTTCAACAAACGGGGTGAGGGATCTCTGGAAAAGAACAAAGAAAATAGAAAAAGGAAAAATTAAGAGAAAAGAACAATTACCGACCCCCGGGCCACTCCAAAGCCCTAAGCAGTAACTCCGTGGAAAACCAAAAAAACCCTTACATTACTCTTACACTTCTTTCCAGTTGTGTCCCATAAGCCTTGATGACATTTTAAGCATTTAAGATGAGCACCAACTTTTTTTGCATGTTGTAGGTCCGCATAACATTAGTATTACTGTGATTAGTGTATATCTCATTTGTTATGTTGATGCTTTTTTATAGAGAGATGGAGAATGTCACCGGACATGTGAAATTTCAGAATCACTATAGCCGTGTGCATGTGCAACTGAGTGGAAATTGCAAAGAGTGGAGATCATATCTGACACTTAAAGATGGTGGTTGGCTATCTGCTGATGTATTTGTAGATATTGTTGAACAAAAGTGGCATGCCAACCTAAAAATTGCCAACCTTTTTGCACCGGTAAAACGCATATCCGTTTTGCTGATTCATCATGCCATTATTAATTCCCGAAATGATTCTTTATATGATTTCCAAATAGATATAAGTGATCGTTCTTCCCAATTTTGAAGATTTTATTCTCCTAGAAGGCTTTGTAATATATACAATGTGTTTCCATCTCATATTATTATTATTTTCTATGCAGCTTTTTGAAAGAATTCTTGAAATTCCGCTCATTTGGACCAACGGAAGAGCTAGTGGTGAGGTGCTTCTCCAGACTTCAGTCTGTACTCCTCATATATTTCATGGAAAAAATTGTTCAGTGGAATTGCCAAATGAAAAAATTAAAGGAAGAAAAATCCGGAAACTAAAGACTTGTGCTACTAAATGAATGAAAAACTGATCTGATTTAGACTAAAGAAATCAATCACAGTCAATGTGCTATTGCAAGTAATGCTATAAATGGTTAGCAATGGTGGGTTATGATATTAAGAAATTAATCCTCAATAAAACAGATAATTTTGAACTGGTTCATGAAGATTGAGGCAACCTCTAATTTAGTAAAATTCCGGTGGTGAGCTGCCACCTTTTCTCAAAAAAGATCTACATCGAGACTGGATGTTCTTTCATATTTGTAGTGGGGTCAACCAAATATTATGGAAATAGCAATTTTGACTCATTGGTCAATGTCCTTGATGGCAGTAATTGTAAACTTTTCCAGAATCTCACCGAGTTATTTCGGGAAAAAAACCACATTGAATTGTAAGATTGCAAATGAGTGGTTCAACAAATTCAGATTTATATTGTCCTTCTGTTTGATGTTTTTTTTTTAATAAAATTTATCCTAGTTTCCTGGTTCCTTGATCAGCAAAGAAATGTTTTTTATTTCTCAAAATAATAGCCAAATCTGGAGTTTTTGAACGCGGAACTGTGCAGTCTAATGTTGAACTTTGAGAAATTCTTGATTGATTTCTGGGTTCTGCTATCTTGAGAAAATAGAATAGTAAGAGCTTGTTCTATATTTCCTTTCGAATATGCAACATGTTTATTATGTTTTTTAAATTATGTGCATTGTCAATGTGAAGTCCAAACATACCAATCTGTTGAACTTTAACTCCTTTCTTCCATTGCAGGTTCATATATGCATGTCAAGAGGGGAATCATTTCCAAACATTCATGGACAGCTTGATGTCAATGGGCTGGCTTTTCAAATAGTTGAGGCTCCGTCATCTTTTTCGGTATGCCTGTTTTATTTTAACTTTAAAAATTTCGCTAAATAAATTCATACTTGCATCAAAGAAAAGTAGAACTACAAACAACATAATTTTTTCTTGACCTATAGGTCTCCTCCAAGTAACACAACAATCTTGCGGAATAATTATTTAAGACAATCTATTTAGAGTTTTTGCAAATGTCATTCTCTCTTAAGTTCTTGCATTCTCCGAAGTGAGTGCCTTTTTTATGTTGAATGGTGTATGCTTCTTAAGAGCCTCTGATTGTGAATATACAAATCATTTACATGATTCTGATATTAGGTGGGTTGTCGCTTGGATACAATATCTGTGTTAGAACCAGTGATGCATATTTTTTTTTAATTTATATTGGATAGAGAGGTGTGCTGGGGAGTTTAAGATCTAGGACGAAATTGCTAAGATGTATGCATGGAAATAAGTGCCTTTGATTGTTTAGTTTTATTATTATTTTAATATACATGAGGTGTCCACCAGATTTGTAACTTTGTTAAATGTCCAAAAAGAAGGGAGGCAGGATGACTCCCTATACAGAAACATTAAGGTATATAACCATGAACAAAACCTTCACACAAGACTTTAATCCACAGAATATCTCATCCCTAATTAAAAATAAAATTTGTAGCCCCTACATTTTTCTCCCCAAGCCCTCAGTTCATTTTTGTTTTAAATGCCTAATGCACAAATTTATCTCATTATTAATTTCTTCTATGTGATTCACCTGTAATATTGTTTAAGAATTTCAATCATTACATTTATTAATTATATGGTTATATCTTTGAAATGTTTTACAATTTCTTGATGTGGTAGATGTGTTCTATTAATATATCATGGTATAGTGTCCACCTTTCAGTAAAAAATGTCTTGATTTGGCAGATGTTTTCTCCTTTCCATGATCATGTTCTAGATATTAACCGCTGGAAACTTTAAGGATGTTATGATGTGTTTGCATGCAGGATGTGACAGCAAGCTTGTGCTTCCGTGGTCAAAGAATATTCTTACACAATACAAGTGGATGGTTTGGTGATGCTCCTCTAGAAGTTTCTGGAGACTTTGGTATTAATCCCGAGGATGGAGAGTTCCATTTAATGTGTCAGGTTCGTTTCTCCAAAAGGCTATTGTTATAGGAGAAATTTTCTATATTTGGTGTCAGTCTAGTCTTATTGTAATTTATTCTGCTTTCAGTTAATCATCATAGTAAATTGAATCATAGAAATTTAAATAATCAATAATTGCATTATGATTGATGTAATCAGTGGAATCCCCTGGTTTTATATTTAAGTACTAACAAGCTCATGAAATATTGTTTATATTCTTATCCCTGCAAAACTTTTTTGTTTCTTTGAATATTCTATTTCTTCTTTAATTACCAATTATCTTACTACTTCTGAATTTAATAGAGCTATACTCTACCATGCTTCATTACAGTATATCTACTCAACTGTATCATAGAGCCTGTATATCAGCTTCATCATGGAGTTCATATTTGTAATCTTTGATTTTACTGCTTATCTTTTCAGGTTCCGTGTGTTGAGGTGAATTCTCTCATGAAGACTTTCAAGATGAGACCTCTATTGTTCCCAGTATGTGATAAGCATTTCTGAGGGTACTCATTTTTTGGTTTTCCCCTAAACTAGTTTATTAAAATTTTGGGCATAGAGTGTTTAAAGCAATTCCATTCTTTTTGGTTCACATGTTTTATAAGCAAAGAAGTTTTACAGTGGACCATTTGGACCATAGCTTGCCCTTCATTTCGAATCTTTAAAGAGAGTCATTCATTCATTGCAACCAGCTTGTTTTTTGGTCTTAATAGTTTCATATGCAAACATTAGATGCATCAGAATATTTGCAAATAGTTGCACTGCAGAGAAAGGATAGTGGATTATGACTGATGATATCAGGAAGATACTTGGGTGGAGGTGTTCATCAGGGATATAAAGATAACAAATTCATGACAAGATTGACCTTTAATAGCATTTATGGTGTTAGACCTCAAACTTAAAGTAATCAGGACTATCTTGCTGATGTTCTGAAGTCTTGGTTAAATATGTTTAACTTTGCCTGCATAATTTTCTTTTTCTGTAATTTTCTTTAATTATCATTTCACAGGCCAATTTAATTTATATTGTATTGATTTTATACATTCTGTTGATTGATGAGTTTGCATATATGGAAATATGTGGTCAGCTGTCCTCAATCAACAATTCGAATTCAACCCTGTAAACACGGTGGATTTTTTTTTGTTTGATAACTGAAGGCAACATAAGTTTAGAATGAGATTGTACAGGAAAGCTGAATAGAGTCACATGAGGTGTGGAATAAAGTGAATTGGTTGGGAAGGATGTGAAAAAAATGAATTGTCAATTAGAATGTTCTGTATTTTATTTATTTATGACATAAGAGTATTCATACGCCAACACTGAATCACTGGTGTAGGGTATTCAGTGAGAAATTCCCGTGACAGTCTACATTGCTTTCCAAACATCTGGAAAGACACCACCTGTTTGGCAGAGGAATTTTATGAGGCTGTTTTGTGGCGAGAATGGATCAGGAGAGTTCGTCTTTTTCTGGCATGATGTGTGGATTAATGACGAAGCCTAAATTCCAAATTCCATGTCATCTTCTAGTTAGCTGTAAACAAAGATGGGGTGGTGTGTGAGTACTGGAGTGGTGAGTTGGCAGGGAGACATTGGGATATTAAGCTACAGAGGAATTTGCATAATGATGAGGTTGATCAATTGGTTGCTCTCCTTCATGAGATTCAGGAGGCAACTTTGAATGTGGGTAGTCAGGTTGAGGTGGTTTGGGTTCTCAAGCTAAGGGTGGGAGTCTCTGTGCACTGAAGTTACGAGTGGTGAAGGAGATGGAGGCTAAGACGGCAGGAAATGTAAGGAAAGCTACGGGGGTGTGGGACATCAAGATTTCATTAAAGGTCAAAGTTATGTGGCTTATGTACCAAGAGAAGGTGTTGACGAAATCCTATGGAGCTAGATGGGTCACTCTTGACCATGATCTGTGATGTGCTTTGAGGAGACAGAGACCACAGTGCACTTGTTTGTTTCATGCTCTGTGGCGAGGTGGCTCTGGTTGTGGATGGGATCAACAACCAGGATGGATGTGAATTTTTTTCAACTTGGAAGGAAAGTGGGAGGCTGGGAAGAAGTGCGAAACAAGGGAAAAAGAAGCGCACTGGCAAAGATATCACAACCAATGATGGCGTGGGCAATTTTTTTATCGCAGAATGATGTGGTATTCAAAAGGGAAATGTTTTACATCAACAACATTTGGGAAATGGTGGACTACTTGATTAAAGACGGGGGTCATTTTTGCACGGGGCAAGTCGTGTGTTGTTTGTAGGGAATCGTTTGTTATGAGGAGTGGCATTTGTGATTCTTTTTCACCCACGGTGTCTATAGTAGATGACTCTTCTATCGTTGACCCGTCCTAGGTGTTCTCTGTTGGTTTTATTTGTAATCTGTTTTGGGCATTCCCTTAATAATATTGACATAGGATGCATACCACTTTCTCTCCCCCCCCCCCCAAAAAAAAAAAAAAAAAATTACCACTGCTAATGGTTATTTTGATGTCTAGGCTATCTGCCACTATTTTGTTTATTCATTTGCAAACTTACTAAGTTACTATCTAGGTGTCTGGATAAGAGTCTACTGTTTCTCTCAATCCATTGTTCTTTATTTATGCCTCTCGTTTTCTCTGAATATTTCTGATTTATTCATATTTAATATTGGCTGATGACTTTATCTAGTACTTTAACTTGCCATTATATTCACATGTTCGAGTTTTGCATGGATGATGCAAAAAGTCGGCTGTAACTCATTGTTAACAACCATGTCTTTGTGATAGATCTATCACTTATGTGTTGTGAATGCTGATGTTTTAATTTACTTGATGCTGCTTGGCTTGAGAATAGCAGATCATTTTGATGCCAACTCATGCAGAGCTTGTCTGTGATTGTTAATTTCAGTTAGCTGGCTCTATAACTGCTGTGTTCAACTGTCAAGGTCCCGTGGATGCACCCATTTTTGTAGGGAGTGGTATTGTTACTAGGAAAATTGCTCATTCCATCTCTGGATTTCCTCCATCTTGTGCATCTGAAGCAGTTGTGAATAATAAAGAGGCTGGGGCTGTGGCAGCATTTGATCATATACCCTTTTCCCATGTATCAGCAAATTTTACTTTCAATACTGATAACTGTGTAAGTATTTCCTATGTCATTTATAAGAACTTGCTTGACTGAGAGTGAGATCACTTTCTACCTTTTTTTGATATCTTTTAATATCATGGTTGCCAGGTTGCTGACTTGTATGGCATTAGAGCAAACCTCTTAGATGGTGGTGAAATTCGAGGGGCTGGAAATGCATGGATATGCCCAGAGGTACTGTAACGGTAGTGTAGAAGCAATCTCAATTCTGTATCACCCTTTATATTCGATCAAAGCAAATAGTTGATCTATTTAGCAAAATTCTCAAACTACAATCTCCTTGAATGTGATACTCTCATCAATACAAAACTTCTATCACATTGTTATTGTGATAACTGCATGTTCCTTTCATTTGTGTGAGTATAGTTCACATTATATGTTCTAGAAAAATTATGGGTTTTTTATGAATATGTGCTTTTGGGTGTCTAGGTCATATTTATTGGTTCTGATTATGATGTTTATGGAGCCAAATGATTGGTTTCCCTCTATAACTGATCTCACTCTCGTAACTAAAGCCTCACGCTGATCCTAATTGGACCTGGAACTTATGCTTCTCTTGGAGTTGACTGACTTCATTGAAAGCCACACAGTTCTGTAACTGAAAGTTAAAAGTGAAAGGCTCTGTCAAACTAATGAAACACCTGAGGTTAATGAATTACATGGAAGAGGCGTCTTTGACCCTTAAGTCCAACCAAATGGACCTTCATTGTTTATATGTTATCAAGGGCATGCTATATTGTTTCCAGAAAATTCTGTCCGTAGTAGTGCCATATCTTTGAATTAGATTCTACTTGCCTCTTAAGATTCTATCAGTGGACAATGCTTCTCAATTTTCTCTTATGCATTCTTAATCTTCACAGGGAGAAGTGGATGATACGGCAATTGATGTCAATCTGTCTGGAAATTTGCTTTTTGACAAGGTTGTATTTCGGTATTTGTCAAAAGACATTCAGATGATGCCACTCAAAATTGGGGTGCTAAATGGAGAGACGAAACTTTCTGGATCCCTATTGAGACCGTAAGTCTTCATGGGCCATATTAGCATTGATCAGTGATGATCATGCCAATTTCTAGATTACTTATTCACTGGGATTTCATATTTTATCTTGTAGCTGTTAAACTGAAAATATAATGTATGATACCCCACATTTGACTAGCTTCTTACACATTGTTGATTTCACACACAGGCGATTTGATATAAAGTGGGCTGCACCTAAAGCTGAGGAGTCATTTGGTGATGCGCGAGGGGATATTATTATATCACATGATTTTATTACTGTCAATTCTTCATCAGTTGCTTTTGAATTGTACATGAAAGCTCAAACATCTTATCCTGATGAGTACTGGTTAAATAGGACGAGACAAGATGCTAGGAAAACCATGCCCGTTATAGTTGAGGGTGTTGATTTGGATTTTCGCATGCGTGGGTTTGAATTCTTTAGTTTGATTTCTTCAAATCAATTTGATTCACCAAGACCTTTACATCTGAAGGCAACAGGGAGGATCAAATTTCAAGGAAAGGTTGAAAAGCTCAACAATGCTAATGAAAAAAAAGAACTCAGTTCTGAGAAGGATGTGCTGGATCAAGAAAAGAATGCCCAGGAAAGAAAAAGTCTTCTTGGGGAGGTTTCTCTCTCAGGGATAAAATTAAATCAACTGATGCTGGCACCTCAGCTAGTTGGATCTCTGAGTGTTTCACATGGAAGAGTGAAGGTAGGATCATGAACCTTGGGTTTGAAGATTGTTCTTTGAAGTAGTATCACATTAACAATTATATTGGCCTTCTCCGAATTTACTCTGTGGTTGTGATACATTTCAGTTAGTCCTTTTTTTTTTGTTTCGTTGAATGGACTGCCATAGAGATGAATACAGATCCATATCAAATGTGTTCTTAATCATAGATGCTTTCTTCTGCCCTTCGGCAGCTAATAATACTGCTATGTCAATGTTTTTTTTTATTTTTATAATCAGAATAGCATGCCAAATTACTAATAATCAGAATACCACCACGTCAATCTTACATGGAATCTTTTCAGTTTTGACTTGCTTTCATGGAAACTTTTGATTGGATAAAACCTGGTGTTTTTTGTTATGTGATTTCTTGCATTTGATTTATGTTTTACAGCTATCCTCATGTTATGAATTTTTCATGTGACTAATGATTAGAGTGGAAAAAATCCCAGACAAGCCTTCATTTCTCAACTATAAAACATCTAACTTCTAATGGGAGGATCTTGTATTCATATTTTAGTTCAATTTCCTCCCACAATTAATGTTTAGCTTTTTTGTTAATGTTTTTTTCCATGTGGTTTTGCAGTTGGATGCTTCAGGTAGGCCTGATGAAAACTTGTCAGTTGAGGTTGTTGGACCTTTATGGCCAAATGCAGAAGAGAGCTTGCAAAAGAAGACAATGTTGTCAGTTGACCTTCAGAAGGGCCAACTTAGAACTAATATTTCCTACAAACCACAACATTCGGCTAATTTGGAGGTGCTGATTTTTTTTATTCTTAAGCATATAAATATTAATCGAAATAGCATGATGCCTATATTTTCATAATGAGCATATGAATCTACATGGTACCTCACAACAACTTGCATGGATAGGTGCGTAACTTACCACTTGATGAACTGGAACTCGCATCTCTTCGAGGGACTGTTCAGAGAGTAAGATTTCAACTGAAACTTAATATATTTTATTCTCACCTGGAGGTTTTATAAATGTGGTTGGTTGACATATTAGTTGTGTGTTCTTTATTATGTATGAATTTCTTGCACATACAGGCTGAACTTCATCTTAATTTCCTGAAGAGAAAGGGTCATGGAATTTTGTCAGTGCTTCGTCCGAAGTTCAGTGGTGTGCTAGGTGAAGCCCTTGATGTTGCTGCTCGTTGGAGTGGGGATGTTGTCAGTACTCTTTTGACCTTGTATGCTGCATTAGTTATCTCTTTGCCTTGCCATTTATATTCTACTTATAGCCTGAAATGCTCCACTTCATATACCAAGAAGAACGCTTCCTCCTTTCATCCCTTTTGAAGTGCTTAAGTATTGTTAATTTTATCTTTAGTCATATAATTTGCTCACATGGCAATGTGTATAATTCTGTGTCATATACGGACATCCCTTTAAAAGTTCTCCTTTCAAATCATTTTTCTGTTTCAGTGCAAAAATTTACTTGTATACTAAACAGGGAATTTTGGGTATAGAAGTTGTATTCTCTGCTTGTTGTTCCTGCAACTACTCTTGGTTTTGGTGGCCCTAAGGTCTTCTTTTCCTTCTTCTATATACATATCCACTTGTATAGCCTCTTATACATTGCTTTAAAGTGTTTATTTGTGATTGTCATTTAACATATCTTAATGATAAGTTTTGGCTCCAAACTGAATTTGGATTTATGGTCATAGATCACCATCGAAAAGACTGTGCTGGAGCAAGCCAGTAGCCGATATGAGCTTCAGGGTGAATATGTACTACCTGGAACACGTGATAGATACCCCTCTGACGACAGAAATAGCCTGTTGAAGAGAGCAATGGATGGCCATTTGGGAAATGTTATATCTTCCATGGGCAGATGGCGAATGAGACTTGAAGTTCCCAGCGCAGAAGTTGCTGAGATGCTTCCGCTTGCAAGGCTTCTGTCTCGAAGTACTGACCCTGATGTGCACTCTAGATTGAAGGTACTTCCTCAAAAAGTTTTGAATAAAATTGAGATTTTCTTCTGACTATAATGAACATTCAAGAATTTTTTTTTTGTACACAATTTAAATGCAAGACATTTAAATTAATTATCAAGGATCAAAAGCACTCCGGTTGTCCAAAATATGTTGTCGAATAAAGCATGACCAAATAGCTATGAATATTCTGATAATGTTTCTATCTGTATATTCAAAATATCGTGACAAAGTATGTTAATGATTGATTTTGATGTCTTCAGGCATTCCTACTTCGATTTTTCCAAGGCATTAATTTTCTCATCCTGATTTCTTACTGGATTTAGAGCCAAATGAAATTTCTTTGTTCAAAAGCCATCTGCTAATTGTGTATAGTTGCACATATGTAATAAATTTGTAGATTCTTCTGAAAAGTGTAACTCAGATGACTCCGTAAAATTGTGTCCTTGCACTAAGGCATTCATCTTTCTAAAATCCATGTCTGTTACAAGTTTTATGCTCTTAATTCTAAAACATGCCATCATGGTCTTTGCTACAACTGTCACAGTGTCACCCCTTTTGCTAACACCCATGCATGGTTTTACAGTTCTATGTGCATATTCTTAGCTCATGGATGCCATTTAGATTGTTTGTTATTGTTACTATCTGTAAGCTGGGGATATAGTTACTTGAAATCTTATTTAGGTATATGTATTTGTGACGTGTGTATGGTTCTGTGTTTTTCATGTAGTACACATAGGGGGTCGAATAATCTTTTTTGGTTTAGTTTGATGTATTTGTTTCTTTGTAACTCATGCACATGCTGCTATACTTCCCATGTGATAGGCTTAGGGTTAGAATTTTCTTTCATCCCTAGTTTATGTTAATGGAAAAGAGGAGGGCATTCAGAGTGGATTTATATAATCATAAGGCATTCCCTTGTATTCTTTATCATCTTATCTTAATTTCTCTATCCATCTCTTCCAATCTCGTGGATATAGATTTGTCTGTCAGTTCACCTACAATAACAGATTCTGATGGTGATCCGCTTGTTTCTTGCATCCAAGTCATTAATGTGTATTGACCCATGATATTAATTTTCTGATTAATACCCTTTTCCACCATTTTGTGGAAATGAAACAGATAATGTTTCATTAAATAATTATGATAATGTTTCTCTAAAGAATTATGCTTTCAACTCTAATAAATTATTTATCTCAAAAGAAATTTATTTGGGGCTATTTTTCTGAATCCTTTATTATTTGACATAGAGGTCTTGGGACTTCTCATACTCTTTAATAACCGAATGTTTTTCGATCATAGCTGGGTCACTTTGTGATGCATTAATTACTATGACATTACATGAAACTTCCACACATCATGAAAGATAGGTCACTTAGAATTATCTCTGTATTCAATTGACCTCATATCAATTTTACATGTATTTTTATCTGGCTAATTAAAGGCACATTAATTCATCTTCATTTTGTCATATTGTCATTTTTAATATTTATTTTATGTTTTCTTTTGCAGGAACTTTTTATGCAGAGTTTGCATTCTGTTGGATTTTATTCTTTAAGTCCACGAGAACTGATTGAGGTGGGCGTTGAGTAACATACTAACATGTTATACTACATCAGCGTGTTTTATAATTATAATTATTTTTTTGGCATGCTTATGCTTACTCTGAGTGAGATGAGAGTTACTACCAATTTCTTGTGAAGGGACTACTTTTTGCAATTGAAAACAATGAATTTCTAATTTTCAGGCTATTCGAGGACATTATACACAGTCAGATGAGGTTATTCTTGAAGATATGACTCTTCCAGGGTTAGCTGAATTTAAAGGTCATTGGCGCGGTTCCCTTGACGCTAGTGGTGGGGGCAACGGAGATACAACAGTAAGTTATTACATTTTTTCCAATTTCCATTCATAAAACTTTTGTTTGAATGTTTCCTCTCATTATGTTGTTTCTGAGTTTCAAAATTACAATCAAGAAATTATTCCTGACATGATGTCATAGTGTATACAAGAATCATTTACACATTATATACACAGATGGATAAGAAAAAAAGATTGGGTACTTTATATGAGCCATGGTGCGCCTTAAACCTTGACATAGTAGAGCCCAGGAATTAACCTAATATCATTCATGGTCAAATAATTTATCATATCAACATTGAAATTAGCAGAGGAGATAAAGTTGAGACTTACAGAGAATGCAGAGTTATTCATTAAAGTTTAATCATTTTTATTCACTGTTAGAAACTTATTTTTATGCTGCATTAATGGGTTTAGTTTGAAGAAAGATGTCATTTTGATTTTACCAGGTGTCATTTTGTGTGATCGTATATATATACACATCATACTTGCATCTTACATGCATGTTAACTAGTAATTCATGGTAGTTCATACCATTTTTAAAATAATAAGAGGTGACTCCCATGATTAGATCTGCATTTATGGCAATATTTCTTATAATATGGGTTCTTGATATCTTATACCTATGAAAACTGTCACATTTTGGATACTGCTGATTGTTCTCCCATAGCATCTCATACTATTGTATGGGGTTATAAATTGGTTGTCAAAGTTTTCCATTCTACAAATTTAATTTGATAGGATTTTCAAACGAAATTGAGCTGTTTTAATTATCATTGAGTATGAAGTCATCTTCTGATTTATACATGCTGCATTACTCTCCCGTTGAATCTTTATGTTGTACATGTTACATCCTATGAGCTGGTGTACTTTTTCTGATACCAGTTGCTTGTCCTGTCCATGTGTTATGAAAAATTTATCAGAAGTCCTTAGTGATCCATTTTGTTTTGGAAATATGGTTCTTTTTTTTTTTGAGAAATGTTCAGATCATTTACACTAGCAATCTGTTTTCTGTTGTTGAGCTAATTATTTCCCATATCTCTACAGGCTGACTTCGATTTCCATGGGGATGATTGGGAGTGGGGAACTTATAAAACTCAACGTGTTCTAGCAGTTGGTGCATATAGCAATAATGACGGATTGCGCCTTGAGAAGATTCTTATACAGAAGGACAATGCAACCCTACATGCGGATGGGACCTTATTGGGCCCAAAATCAAATCTTCATTTTGCTGTCCTAAATTTCCCTGTTGGTTTGGTCCCCACCCTTGTACAGATTATGGAATCTTCAGCTTCAGACTTTATACTTTCTTTGCGTCAATTATTAAATCCTATAAAAGGTATATTGCACATGGAAGGGGACCTCAGAGGAAGTCTCGCAAAGCCAGAATGTGACGTGCAAGTAAGGCTTCTAGATGGTGCAATCGAGGGCATTGATCTTGGACGCGCAGAGATTGTTGCTTCACTAACCTCAATTGGTCGGTTTCTTTTCAATGCTAAGTTTGAACCTATAATTCAAAGTGGCCATGTGCATATTCAGGGAAGTGTTCCTGTGACCCCTCTTCAGAAAGGTTTCATACAAGAAGAGATCAAGGTAAAGGAGGTAGACAACTCAATGGTTACCCCTGGTTGGGCAAAAGACAGCACTAAAGAATCCGTTGATGAATCTAGTGACAAAAAGATATTGAGAGAGAGAACAGAAGAGGGCTGGAATGTTCAGCTAGCAGAAAGTCTGAAAGGCTTGAACTGGAATATGTTGGATGCTGGCGAAGTAAGGATTGATGCAGACATTAAAGATGGTGGCATGATGCTAATAACAGCCTTATCCCCTTATGCCAACTGGCTACATGGGTATGCAGACATAATTCTTCAGGTAAGTGTTGATAGATTCTCATGCTTTCGGCCAAATATTTTCAGTTCTGTTTCTCACTGTATTGGCAATTTCTCCATTATGTTTTTCAGTTATATACTTCCTGCGCAGAAGATAATTTTAATAAAATTTAATGTGATTATGAAAATAATGTGTTCCCTCAATTTGAATCTAATGTGAAGAATACTTTGAGATAAACTTCAAAAACTACAGCATTTGCTTTCTGTCTTTCTGACTTTGTGCTTTGCGACAGACCTTTATTAGTATTAGAATATTGTTGAACAAATAAAAAACTATTCACCTTTTAAAATAAGAAACTTGTCTTGTTTAAAATAGGTCAGAGGTACAGTGGAGCAACCAGTGGTGGATGGATCAGCATCTTTTCACCGGGCATCTATCTCTTCACCGGTGCTCCGTAAACCCCTTACCAACTTTGGTGGCACAGTTCAAGTAAATTCTAATAGGCTAAGCATCAGTTCCCTAGAAAGCAGAGTGAGCAGAAAGGAAAGATCTCTTTGAAAGGGAATCTGCCTCTCAATGCAAGTGAAGCATTTTCAGGTGATAAATCGACTTGAAATGTGAAGTTCTGGAGGTGCGGGCAAAGAATATCTTGAGGTCAGATGTTTTTCATTGACAGTTGGCATTATTTAAGAAAATGTTTACGTTCTCAAGGTTATTACCATGTTCAAAGTTGCATGTGGGAGGTTTTTAGCATCTTGGTTGGGGTTTAAATTTTGAATTGCATAGATATTTTCTTGTGCCCCATGTTGAATACTGACGTCTAGATATTAAGAGCTTGCACCTCCTTGACACTGGATGTGGCCTGTTGAAATATATGTGATACAACATTCCATTCACTTTTTATAATTATGTAAATTTTGAATGAATAATTCACATAGGTGCATGACCCAAGTATCTTACGGGATTAGTGTTCATTGTACGATATGTATCACAACTTACGGACATGCTTGTGGAGTCCTTTATTGCATAAGGTGTGGTATGAATCAGGCTATGCAATAATACTATGTGAAAATTTATTTTTAATTGCGTGTTGAGGCACGTGGGTGACGATCTTTGTTTCCCTGCTTTGGTGATTCTTCTATTTAATATGGGTGTGAAAACCTACATTACCTAAAAAAGCCCATGTAATAATCAAATGCAACCCAAATACACTTATAGAGCATGCAGAAAATTTAAAAATAGGACATCTGTATTTTATTTCTATTCTTGTACATTTTGCATATTGTGCTGCACTAAATGTTGCTTCAGGAGTATATTGATGGTATTATTTTATTGATATTATGATCAAGATCCATAGATTAATTTATTCATATAACTGCGTCATTCATCTTTTTTTTCCCCTCTGTTGGATGGATCACTGAAGTTGGTTTCTCAAATTTCAGTGGGCAAGTTGACAGTCAGATGCAGATTACGGGGTCTATATTGCAACCAGACATTTCTGGAATGATTAAGTTGAGTCATGGAGAAGCTTACTTACCCCATGACAAGGGTAATGGGGCTTCTGTGAACCAATTGACATCCAATATATCCAGCTTCCCTTCTGGTGGTTATAGCAGAATGACTACCTCGGGCATGTTTCACGGTTCTTTGGATCAGAACCTGCTTCCTCGAAGACCAAGTTCCCTCAATCAACAGGTGCTATTCTCTCTATCTACTTTTCATCATTCACTTCCATTTGTGTCGTTGAGGTCGTATACTCGAGAAACTTATTACACCTATATCTTCTTACTTGACCCCTAAGAACCAATGATTTTAAAAACTTGATTGGTGGGTTTCGTATTCCTTTCGGTATTTAATAATATACAGAATTGTTTAACAGATTTTTATTGTTTTACAGACAGGTATTTTTAAATTTTTTGAAGTTTCATTTAGTCGAACACGAATGTTTCACAGTAAAATGGAACATGCTTCATACTCGTAAAAAGTTGTGATAATGTGAAGATGGTGGATGAATCCTTGAATCTGTGTGACTACTTGTGCTATTCCTGAAAAATGTCTTGACACTATTTGCATTATTTATTTTACTTTTGAGTTGGCTTAGGTAAAGAAGCTGAGGTTGAGAAGAAAATGGAATCAGCGAATTCTAAACCAGGGGTTGATGTTCGCCTCACCGATTTAAAGCTTCTTCTTGGACCGGAACTGAGGATTGTATACCCTCTGATTCTCAATTTTGCCGTCAGTGGGGAACTTGAGCTTAACGGGATAGCTCATCCAAAATTTATAAAACCCAAGGGAGTTTTATCGTTTGAAAATGGTGATGTCAATCTGGTTGCCACCAGGTAATTCCAATTATTTTTGCGTATATAATTTCCTTTGTTGTTCTTTTGCTTCTTTCAGGATCTTTTCATATTGGTCTTATCAACATGCAGGTGAGGCTTAAACGTGATCATCTGAATATAGCTAAGTTTGAGCCTGATCTCGGGTTAGATCCCACTCTGGATTTGGCCTTAGTTGGATCAGAATGGCAGTTCAGAATACAAAGTCGCGCAAGTAATTGGCAAGATAATTTGGTTGTGACCTCTACACGGTCCGTGGAACAGGATGTTCTTTCACCTACCGAGGTAAAGACCAATAATTTGTATCATTTACTTCTGGGTATTTGGTTCTCTTTATTAAAGTATGCACTTTGGTTAGGTAGAAAGTATATTTTTCATTCATATTCATCAATCTGTGTTGTTGAATTTTGTGTTCTACAACCTGATATAAAGAGAGGAACGGACATTTGATGTGAAACTTTCATTTCTTTGGATTGCTGTTTGGGGTGATGAGAAACTCCCTCCCCCACTTCTGATCAATAAGTTTCTTTCGAAAGAGTGCTCTTACTCACGTAGACTTCATTGTTTAGTAAGCTTATGTCTTTGAATTCTTTTTCCAATGAATTATTCGATTAAAATCCTATCATCTTTATTTTACCAATCTTGATATCTTAAAGTGGATCGTTTCTCCTTGCAAAATCAAAACTTCTACTTAGGATCTTAAAGATTCCAAAATCTGTGCAGGCTGCAAGAGTCTTCGAGAGCCAATTAGCTGAATCATTGTTGGAGGGTGATGGGAAACTTGCATTCAAGAAACTTGCAACTTCAACACTCGAGACGTTGATGCCTAGAATAGAAGGCAAAGGAGAGTTTGGACATGCCCGGTGGAGGGTGGTCTACGCTCCCCAGATTCCTAGTTTGCTCTCTCTTGATCCTACAGCCGATCCACTTAAATCGCTGGCAAATAATATATCTTTCGGAACAGAAGTCGAGATTCAGCTTGGAAAACGCCTCCAGGTATGTTCACTCCATTCTTTTCACTCTGTTGTATGTCTCTTCTGCAGTATTTCTAAATATGAATCAACTGAAATGGAGCAAGGAGATGGCCTGATTGGTTCAAATATTTTGGAATTCAGTGATATGTTGGATAAAAAATCTTGTTATTTCAAACATGTTTAGATGAAGCGAATACTATTTATTATCACCTTATACATCGACACCACACTATTATCTTTCTAGGCATCTGTAGTGAGACAGATGAAGGACTCGGAGATGGCGATGCAGTGGACCCTGCTCTACCAGCTCACAAGCCGCTTGCGAGTCCTCTTCCAATCTGCTCCATCCAACCGCCTTCTCTTTGAGTATTCAGCCACATCTCAGGACTGACCTGGATGATCTTGATCGAGGCTCGAGACTGCTCAGATTAATTGTGTAGAAAATGTAATCCTCGTTGTATGTCCGGGGCTTCCCGGCGTACTTCTTCACCTATTGGAAGAAAATGTAAAGTTGAATGTTGTGTATATACAGACATTCCAATTATTCTTTGTTCTTGTTGGGCTCAAAAGTAATTGAAATTGCCCTCACATTCTAATGTAGCGTTTTAAATTGGGCCAATTAAGGATCCGTTCATACTCACCTTTTTTCTGGAATATTCTGGAAAATTATGTTTTAAATTTTTTTTATTTTAGTGTTCATTCCTATACATCACAAGTAAAATTTTTCCTTCTACGGAATCTATTGTAATTGAATTTCTAAAAAAGAGGAATTTTCTTTCTGGATTAGTCGGCCGAGTTATCACATTGATTTTTTGAAATTTATTGTAAAACTGATTTTTTTTTTTTTTTTTTTTGGCATAAAATCAGTTTTAAGATAATTTGTTTCAAAGGTTTAAATGTGTCTTTTGAAAGTTTAGTGTTTTATTTTCAAATTTCAAAAAAAAAATTTTTTTTATTAAAAATCAACAAAATAGTTTTTATATTAAAAATTAATGTGTTGTTTTTTCAGAAATTAGTTTAAAACATGGATTTTAAATTATTTTTCAATTTATTTTATTTTTCAGTTTACGAGATTTAATACTGTAAATAAAATCAAAAAATGTGTTTGGATGAATAACATGGTATAGGTATGTTAGATGAATGCCCCACCTTGGATCGAGTCAAATCAACTATCATTACTTTTTTACCTTTTATAAATTTTTATCCATACTTTATTCACATTTTATCCCAACAACAAAAAATTTACTTGAGAGAATAATTCAAAACACAACTAAACACCATTTCAACGAATAATCATAAACATTAAAAAAATAGTCTCAATGAGTTTTAGGTGGTATGTCTAGTTGAGGGAACTAAAATTAATTTACCTTTATAATATCATCATGCATATATTTATTTACAATTTTATTTATTTAGATTTATTTACCATCTAAATAAATAACAATAGATAGAGGGTTAATGATGGAATAGGAATAATATTAAAAAAATAAAACTGTTATTCGGATATCAATACAAGCGGGAATTAGGTGGTGTAGCCATTCCACCTCCCATTGGTATTAGGCTATACCAGACAATGAATAAATGAATTTCATTGTCAAATAAATTGTTACCATCTCTCATAAAAAAATCAAGGACCCACAAATAAATTTTTTTTATTTTTATAAATTTTTATCTCCATCTTATTTATATTTTATCTATAATTTATTCATAATCAACTAAACAACAAAAATCAAATATAAAATAATTTATTTTACTAATATAATAATTTAATTTTAGAATCCTTTATATCCAAACGACACATACGCTCACTTGACGAGATGGGATCCAGTCAGGACTGAATCCACAACCAATTGTTGGGTATATATTTCTCTTATATTGGATACTGATAATACTTATAATTTCATATTTTTTTCAATAGGAGATTGGATTCAATAAGAGACTGAAATATATATACAATAATTGGTTGTGCAATTCGATTTATATACATTGTACAGTTTAATTAAAAGGGTGTGCAGTTTAATATTGACTGAACTGACCGCATCGAGACATGAATGGATCCGGTCCGCTCCTTGACCCTCCTCTTGACCCCCATCTGACGTCACTCAAAGCGCCCGCGCTTGAGAGAGAGAGATGGACGAGAAGTCGGGATCATCACTACCGTCGATCGGCGCGGACGCGAAGAAACGCCGCGTGAGCTACTTCTACGAACCGTCGATCGGCGACCACTACTACGGCCAGGGACACCCTATGAAGCCCCACCGCATCCGGATGGCCCACAACCTCGCCGTCCACTACGGCCTCCACCGCCGCATGGAGGTCTGCCGCCCCTTCCCCGCCTCCTCCTCCGACATCCGCCGCTTCCACTCCGCCGACTACGTCGACTTCCTCTCCTCCGTCACCCCTGCCATCGTCGCCTCCGCCGCCGCCGCCCAGAACGAGTCGGGATCGTCCGCCGCCTCGGCGAGGCGGCTGAGGAAGTTCAACATCGGGGAGGACTGTCCCGTGTTCGAAGGGCTGTTCGAGTTCTGTCAGGCGTCGGCGGGAGGGTCGATCGGGGCGGCGGTGAAGCTCAATCGGGGAGACTCGGACATCGCGATCAATTGGGCCGGGGGGCTTCACCACGCGAAGAAGGGTGAGGCGTCCGGGTTCTGTTACGTCAACGATATCGTGCTTGGCATTCTCGAGCTCCTCAAGTATCATAGGGTCCGTGTTTCTCCATTGTTTCTTCAATTTTAGGTTAACAGTGGTTTTTCTTAAAAAAAAGTAATGATTTTGTTCATTTTTGAACATTAGGAAGCTCATTGTTTGGATAATCATGAGTCATGACCGCCTTTTTAAAAAAAAAATTGGATTTTGAGACGGTTTAGGTAGTGTTTGCAAACCCGATTGGATGATTTAACACCTCAAGTGGTCGCATTTTTAGAAAGCCAAAAAAGAAGAAGAAGCTTTTAATTATAAACAGTGAAAAAAAGGAGCTTTTCAGGAAATAACAAAAAGTATGTTTCTGGAATCTAATTTCAAAAGCAATTTGAAGTGAAAAATCTAATTTCCAAACTCATTTCCAAATGCTACTTGAGCAGAGTAGCATTTAAAAACTATTTGATTTGGAATCCTATTTTTTTATTGCAAAAATCATTCCATCATTTGATTCCATTATATGAATTTCATTTTTTTTTTTTTTGTGGAATTGGAGCAAATTACGCCATCTGCCATAGTTTACTCTTTGTTCAATGCATCATCGACATTTCGCAAATAAAACCCTCCGTGTAATGGTTTTATGTATCTAATGGATTTATCATATTATCTGAGGATAATTTGTGATCCATTACAAGTTTTGTGACACATATATCTTAAAATCTATTGGCCTAGTTAATTTTCCATTTAGTGGTGTTTAATGATATTGTATTAGGGATGACGGATTATATGAAGCCTGTGATGATCTATGATGTGCGCATTATAAATTCAATGAGCATGTATATTTTTAGTATATTTCATGTTTATATTTGTTCCATTTTTTAATTTCTTTGAGTTTTTCTGAACTTTTGACAATCCCGAAATTTGAAATTTTTGCATCTTGGTGAATTATTCTGGAATGCATTTGTTATTTTAGTTCAATGATTTTACATTTTTGATACCATTAATCACAACTTACAGCTTTAGCTGATCCAAACAATGGCCAGCGTGTTTTGTATGTAGATATCGACATCCACCATGGAGATGGTGTCGAAGAGGCGTTTTATACAACAGACAGGGTCATGACAGTGTCATTCCATAAATTTGGGGATTACTTCCCTGGGACAGGGCATATCAAGGATGTTGGGCATGGCACTGGGAAGTACTACGCTCTGAATGTCCCCTTGAGTGATTGGATAGATGATGATAGCTTCCAGGGGCTGTTCAGGCCACTTATTCAAAAAGTCATGGAGGTATACCAGCCGGAGGCGGTTGTTCTGCAGTGTGGTGCGGATTCATTGGCTGGGGATAGGTTAGGATGCTTCAACCTGTCCATTAGAGGGCACGCCAGCTGTCTGTGCTTTCTCAGATCTTTCAATGTGCCTCTGATGGTTTTGGGAGGTGGAGGCTACACTATCCGTAATGTTGCTCGTTGTTGGTGCTATGAGGTTGGTATTATTCTTGTGATTGATCACATGATACATCTTTCATTAATTGAGCTTTGTTGTTGATCTTGTATGGTCGACTGCAATGGAGACAAGTTGAACTTTATCCTGAAATTGGAGAGCATTGAGATTACTTGATTAATACTCTTTTTTGTTTGTTTGGTATTTTGTTTATGGTCTAGATGGATTTCTTACAATGGTTTTAACTTGTTGCAGACCGCAGTGGCAGTCGATGTAGAACCTGATAATCGATTGCCATACAATGAATATTATGAATATTTTGGTCCTGACTATAATCTTCATATTGAACCAAAGAATATGGAGAATCAAAATTCTCCCAAAGATTTAGAGTGCATCAGGTAATGCTACTATTTCGTGCTACTTGAATTTCATCTTTTTATTGCTTTTATCTTATTCAATTGCTCTACCGATCAAATAAAAGAAATGCATATGCAATGTCACTTTTATACTTTATATTGGGTTGGAGTGGACATCCTATCTGTTCTTTGCTGCTTGAATCAGTTGGACTATTAACTGGTATTATGTCATGTCGTCACTAGAGTTTATAGTTTGGTTCTTACCTGATTAGCATGTGAAGCACACACAAGAGCCTTATATTATGTTTAGGAGAACAATCTCTTGCTTTCACAAATTTCATATTATTTTCTTTCATTATTATTTTTTTCTTTCAGAAATATGCTATTGGAACATCTTTCAAGAATACAACACGCTCCAAGCATGCAATTCCAGGCAAGACCACCAGATGTAGAACCTCCAGAGCAGGTAAGTATCAGCTGTATCTATAAATCTCACAGAGAGTTTGCTAGCTGTCTGTTTCATACCTCTCGTGTAGTTTTTCTCGTCTTTACGGAGAAGTTAATTTAATGCAGGAAGAGGAGGACATGGATCACAGACAGAGAAGACGAATATGGAATGGCGAAAATTATGAATCAGAAGATGAGGAAGATCAAAAGCCTCAAAATCATGATTCCGGTGCTGAATGATCAACATCGAAACATAGTTTCTTAATAGTTGATCATTGAGACACTAGCAACAGCTTTATTTAATGATTATATGGTGAGTACACTTCAGCAGTTCTATTACAGTATAGCTCATGAGTAACTCTCACTTATCATCATACTCACTCTTTGATATTTCTCAGAGAGGCCTTTATATAACCTCAGTAGCACATTAATCTAGGAGGCTGCCTGTCATTTCCTAATGCAATAAATCTCTTTAAACAGTTTGTGAGTGAAGAAAAAAAATGCAGAGGTTATATAATTTAAGTATTTGTGGTAGCTGCCTGAACTGAAGTCATTGGAAAGTAGGGCTTTGTGATTATGGCTTAGATGATGTCCAAGGCAATATAATAAACTATTGAGTAAACACTTTTTCCCCTAATTGTGCCTGTTTTCCCTCCTCTTCATGTAATTGCTTCTCTGCATGCATGCAGTGCATGTCTTAACACTCTTCAACATCTTCGCAATAGTTGTTCACGGTATTTTATACCAAGAGCAGTTATTTGCCTTGCAGAGAGGGAAGGGCATACCATTCAATATGCAACAAATCATTATGAAACATTACAGAATTTCATAAATTATGTATCAAAATTAGTTTGTGCAAATGGAGTCCAAAATTCCCTATTCCTGCTGTTCTGCAACTCTGCTAGAGTTCAATTTGCTTTTATTGGAGTCATTATATTGGCCTGTTGCAGGGAATAGGGAATTTTGATCATTTTCTGTTTATAGGGTTTGTACATCTTGTAACTATATAAGGGACCTTTCGGCCTCCATTACTCAATACAATATTATTTCATTTATTTCATCTGCTTTAACTGAAAATTTATATTACTCATGCAGCACCGGCGAAGTCAAAGAACTACCTTGTTAACATTTGGTGCCTCACATTCCAACAGTTTTTGTGACCACTGAAAATTGTTCATCCAGGCCAACTAGTACTGCACATGAAACACCCATGATATTTTTTGTAGGCAACTTGAGATTCTCAAGTGACACTGGCTGCTTAATTATTCTCATGTTTACTGTCAAAGCAGTCGAATATGTCGTCATGTGTAATTACTGTGCTTAATTATCAAACATTGTTGTTATTTATGTCTTTTTTGTTATTGTAATGCACATATCCTTGTAATTTTGCTTTCATGGGTGAAATTTTGGGTGTCCAGATCCTCTATAGAGAATTTCTAGATTAGAATTTCTGATGATATTCACTGGCTTTGCAAAAATTTGTGCTGCTATATAATGACAATGTATGTTGAAGTTCCAGGTCACAGAGATGAAGATATGTAATGCCCAACAAAGGGATGTTATCTAGTTGCCTTTCGTCAATCACCGCAAATATTCTGTTCAATTGATGAAGTTAATTATACGAGCAAAATACTACTGTTTCAGATTCTTAATTTCACATTTATGATGTTCAGAGATTAGTTGGAGTTGATTTTTCCTTTGGATCCATGCTTTTATCAATTAGGTGAGTTTGCTAATTGTCCCCTTAAATTTGCTTTGTAAACTAATAGTTTTATTATTTTAACAAATTATCATTGAAAAACTAGCTAGTAGTAGTTCATATAGGTTGATGACTAAATCACAAGTTCAAACAGTTCTAATCTTGTTTGCCCAAAAATTAATCTCATAAAAACTCGATGCCCTAGGAATCTTTTATTATTATTTTTATTTTTGTTTGTTTGTGGTAATAGAGGAATCTTTGATTGTTTGATGGGGTGACAAAATAAGGTCAGGTCTCCCCAATGATCTACAGCAAAAGTGCAGTAAATGGAAGACAAGTTGGGTGAAAAATCACACCAAACAGTAACCTCTCAACAACTTATCCACCCACATGTCAGATTTCACAGAGGATGGTAAAACCAAATACCTAACTTATCCATCAAGAGAAAAGCATTCCATCTTGGGCAGTTTAATGTTCATTCTCATCTTTCTGGAATTCCTAGTAAATTGTACGTGGAATCTCCATTTGTGTGTCTTCTTTTATAAAACATACCAGAATTGAATTCCTTTGAATGATGAATTCTTTTTTTGAAATAGAGTTACCTAAGGGTCCCCAAAAAGCTCGAGGCCCAAAAGCCCGGCCCGGGCCCATAGGCCCGCCCGAACTGGCCCGTTCGGGCTGGCCCGAAGGCCCGTGGGGGCAATGTAATAAATGAATCACATGTAATTTTATATAATTTTTATTTGAATTGTGGTTGAATTATGCAAATTATTAACATTTATGTAGGTGCCAACCTAGTTAGATACATGTACTTATTTAGTTTTTCAAGTAATTAATTCATTTAATATTTTTATTTTTGAAAATTCAATAGGTGTAAATTTTTTTTTTCAACATTATACTTTCAATCTTGTGTTATTTTAACATTTATATACAAATGAACAACTTAAAATTAAAAAATCAAAAGAAATAAAATATTTAAAATATGGGTCTGCAGGCCCGCTTGTGGGCCCAAAGAATGGGCCCGTGGGCAGGGCCTGGGCCTTTTTTTGCTGTGGGCCGTCCTGGCCCAGGCCTGCTGGCAAAGCAGGCCCGTGAGCCTGGGCCTGGGCCGGGTCTGGGCCCTCTTTCAATGGGCCGGCCCGTTGCCGATGCCTATTACCATACTGTCCAAAGTGTAATCCGAAGTGTTTATAAGCACATACTTGAGAGAGGGGGGGGGGGGGGAGAGAGAGAGAGAGAGAGAGGAGCTTTGAGCTTTATATCATCAAATGGAATGGTTTTATCAAAGGGCTCATCTATCCCCACCAAACAGTTTTCCTATCCTACCGAAAAAAAAAAAAAAATCAAATCGGTGTTTGGCTGTTCCCACCGATTCAGTTCGACTGAATTCGGTCGCCATTTCAGGTTTTGGGCGACCAGACTTGGTCGCCATTTCAAGTTTTGGGCGACCGTAATTGGTCGTCATTTTGGGTGGGCGACCATAATTGGTCGAACAGGGTTTAAAACTATATCTACTTATTTTTTGTAAACAAATAAATTTTTGGATTTATCCATCATATTCTACATTTATTCTTTCATCCAAACAACAACTAAGGGATTAAAAAAAATGTAAGTAGATATACTTTCAATTAATTCAATTTTTTATAGAAAAATATCTTATTAGACAAATATATATCATTTTTAAGCTTCGTTTGAATTCGTAGTTAAGATGAATTTTTGTTTGAAAACAAAAAAAACGTACCAGTTGATCCAAACACATTTTATATTTGGCTTTTAAAATTTGTCTGTAACTTGTGTAAAAAAACATTGTTCTTATATTCTACATTTAAGAATAATGATTTATTCTCCCTACATTACAACTCAAACTTGGAGTGATATGAAAGATTAAAGGAGGATACACGTCGTGAGATTATGTTTTCAAGAAAAAAAATTATAAACTTTATTACAAATCCTGTTCGACCAGATTCGGTCGCGTGAAACCTGAAATGACGACCAGATTCGGTCGCGTGAAACCTGAAATGACGACCAAATCCGGTCGCGTGAAACCTGAAATGGCGACCAAATCCGGTCGAACTGGTCGGATCGGTGGGGATAGCGAAACACCGTTTTTTTATTTTTTTATTGATTGGTGGGATAAGAAAATCGGTGGGTGGGGCTAGACGGACCCTTTATCAAATCTCATCTTCCTTGAAAATAACTATATATAAATACATAATTTGAATAGATAATCACATAATAAGCTATAAACAGAATGAAATTATATCCACCACAACAAGATTGACATTCACAGAGGCGAAGTTATTCAGAACCATTGCAACACAGGGTGCAACACTCCATGCAAGAGAAGAAGACAGTGCAGTGCACCGCAGAGTAAGGACCAAAACACACTGATCATTCATTTTGTTGCAGATTTGGATGCAACACATGCAGCAGCAGCAGTCTGCAATGTGGTTGCAGCAGCTAACAGCCTGGATGAGAACTTCAGCAGGTTCTGGTTCTGGTTTGGCTTCTCCAAACCCAACTGGAAGGTTTTCCATTGCCACGGTCACATCGCCGAAACCAATATTCAGTCCATGGACAAGTATGATCTTGTGATTTTTGGTGTCATTGTATTTCTGGAGGTCAATTTTGTTTGCCTGTTTACATGAAATATATGTTTTTCATTGTCAGTTATGAACCACACCTGCAATCAACATCTAGCAAAAGTAGAAAGAAAAATCGGTGGGACTTTACCACTAGCTCTGATGCGTTGTTTTCCTTTATTCTGCAGCAGGACCATAAATGTATACTCGGATGGGATATCGTGTTGCATGCTCATCTTTGTGACCTGTAGGATTGAAACAAAATTTGATATATAGACACCTTTCATATATAGACAAGACAGAAATTTAACATTGATATGACCACCTTTTCCTCCAGAAGTTTGCTTTCGGAAAACCATGCCTGAGATGTAAGAAGATCTATATGTTGTTTGGCAAAAACCTGTCAAGGAAATGTTTAACTGAGACAAGATTGAATGAACGGTGAACCTCCTTTAGTAATTATGCTATAGCATTGACTGCAAATTGAGTTCATGATGACATCTCATGCATCACCGATGCGTTACAGTATGTACTCTATAAATCTTTCGGAAAAAATTTGCTGATTCATCTTCAAGGCTGTACAGTGTAGCATTGAATAAAGATGGAAAAGCTTGTGATGCCTA